>CM037790.1:7183604-7233604 GCA_021229015.1 Solen grandis | reverse complement strand
CCATTAACCCCCTGGAGTTATTTTTTTCCAACAAAATTGGCCATGTACCCCCCAAATAGTAGAGGCTAATTCAATGGGCTCCAAATTAAGAAAAAACAGGAGTTGTACACCCCCCCCCCTTTCAAAAAACTGTAATATTCTAAAGACTTGGTGAAAATAGGGAAACAGAAAAAGAAATGGTGAATGAATGAAAAAGAGAACACCTCCAAGGATTATATATTTTTACTATAACCATCCACACCCTACAAATCAAGAGACTGTTAGAGTGAGACAGATGTTTGCTACAACATGTATAATCTACGGAGAGTGCAGTAGTCAGGACATTACCTACTGCCATCCATGCTGCTGTCTAACATCATAAACTTCCCCAGAGAAAACACTAAACAACAAAGGGAATAACTCACTGGGGCGTGTGGCTTACTCACCACTATTATCAAGGCCTTTTTTGGTCTCTCTTTTTTTTTTTTTTTCCTTTTAAAATACAATTTGACTTCCTATGCTACAAACACCTCAAACAGGAGGCAGATAAGTATCTGTGTCAGACTGCCCATGATGGAGAGACAGCAGCATGAGGCGAGGAATGGCTACCACACCTCAACATTTTAAGAAGTTGAAAGTATTAAAAATAAACATTCCATCAGTCAACCCACATCAATACAACAAGCATGACAGTGAAACAACAGAAAAGCTTAAAGATCAACTATATATAACGTTTGTAAGTCTTTACCATAAAGCATAATATATAATGGGTAACTAAAAATAGCTCCTATTTTCCCATTTAACAAGTGCAGTACTGCCTTATCTGTTAGTATAACTACAAATACATAACGGGTTGAAGTTAACATAGAAATCTGTCAAGTCCACCACAGGTGGTTGATTTGTATAAGGAATAATCTTCTAACACAGAGAAAGGTTCAAATCCATACAAGTAGGAGAAATATGAAATTAAAGATTGTCCACTTGATAAGTGATGTCACCACTTTTCTTATTAAAAAAAAGAAAACAAATAATTTTAATAACAGAAAACAGAAATAACTCTTCAACATTTATGAACAAAGATAATGTTGCTAACTGTATAACAGAATGATTACATGTTTACATAACTGAGCAATACGAGTGTGCACATAAAATATTGCACATACACAGAGCAGTCTGATTTTGAAACCATTTCTATGCAAAACAAAATATCACTGCCACCCAAGTCCAAAATGGCTATTTGTATTTTAACATTTTTATCTATTTCATCATTCTACATTGAAATTTTAAGGATCAGATCTAAATCTGTGATGATAAATGTATTTTTCACATCCCAAGTCAATGATAAGTACTTGAAGTTAAAAAAAAATAACAATAATAAAAATGCTGTATAAATAATACCAGTATATACTGTATACCCAGTATATATTTCATTTTTAAACTATCGCTTTCCTTGCAGTATAATAAACAGCAAATAACAGTAAAAATATCACCTTCAAAAATAACTTTTAAGAGAAAGCTTTGTTGCAACAACAGACTAATGTGGCAACATCAAGAAGAATGTCACTTGGATTCTGCTGTTTTGACTCTGTCCAAAGCCTGAAATCCAGAATGTTCACTTGCCCTATCTCAAACTACATCTTGGGTTTAAAGTATATGAATAAACTTAAGTTATATAAATAGGCAACACGCAAGCCAATATTCTAAATAAACTAGCACTTTATGCTGGGATATTTGTGTGGAAAACACAGTATGTATTGCCACAACACAATCTTTTGCAAGCATTTTCAGACACCCACAATGGGAAAAGAATATCTAAAGCAGATTTTCAAAGACAAAATAATTTTAAAAAGTTCAAAACATTTTCCCAATTAAGCACTACCACCTGTTAAACATGCAAAAACAGAAAGAGAGAAATAATAACATTAGCATCAAGCAAACACATCATTTAAACACCTACATGCTGCTTATCAAATACCAAAAAGAGTGCTTGATACAGATGGTGGGGTGTGCAAAGTGTTGAAATATTGAGCTTCAATCTTCAGGTGTCATTGAATATCTTTAAAGAGAAATATTAATAGAAAGTTTTAAATGATTAAAAAAAATTATTTTTAAATTTAGTATGAAAAAATACTAGTGTCAATTAATTTTCAGATATTCTTACAGCTATTGGAGTTCAAAGAGGTGTACCTGAAAAGTATTCATTTAAAGGTAATGTTCTATTGAACAAACAATCTACAGCAAACTATTCTTAAAGAAAACTGCCACATACAGATAAACTGTTCCTGCAGAATTAATAGCAAAAGTAAGAGTGGTTTTCACCTATATCAATACAACCCTTAATCACATGTACATTACCGTTATATGGACAATCATCTTCATTATGTTACCAGTTTAAAACCAGCCGTGTATTCCGTGAAGGCATCTGTTAGCTCACATTAACAGCTGCAATTGGTACCCTGCTTAAATTCTACGTACTACAATATGACAGGGGTGCCATTGCTCACATTAGCAACTGGTAAGTTCACTGAATGCAGGGCTGATATCAAAACCTACAAATAACTTGTATGTTCATCAGTTTAAATGGTTTTGTCAATATCTAGGCAACACATGAAGTGTAAAACAACTATTCCTAAGTTTGTTTTAATAACACATTACATGCATGCTGATCATATTTATTTTGTTCACCACCAATAGCTGGTGTATCCAAGTGTTAAAGGGTTTACTTTTAATGCTCACCGTCACCTGTGCATATCACACACTGTGTATGTTGCAAATCTCAGCCTGCAAATGATCATTCATCTAACTTATCTCTAAGTCATTCTCAATCCATAAAGTGTCTACGTTTCGACTAGTCTTTGCAATTTTAAAGCTTTCTCTTTTACCAAGTGCAACGTGGCAACATAGCCTCACGAGTTCCTCTAAAGTTTCTTTCTGTTCCTCTTAACAACTAAAGCACACTGCTGTAAATTATTAAGACATATCCCATTGCAGGAGATCTCACACAGATCTCTGCCAAAGTGAGGTGAAAAATAATGAGTTACTGCTTTATCACAGATAACCAATATTGTGAATTGAGGTACACACCATAGTACTCAGTGTGGCAGTTATTGATGCAGAGTCAATCCACTACACCAGAGTTTGTGCTTTTTATAAAAAGAAATTCACTCTCTTCTATGTTAAAAATCAATCTCTCTAACTTACATAAATTACTATGAGTAAAGTTACAGAAAAAAAAAATCACGCAAAAAGCAATGTCACAGCATGAGAAGTTCCTTTTTTTTTTTTTAAAGTGACTATACCTTAACAAAAAGACCTACATAAACTTAATTCATCTTCAATTTTCTTACTAGTGTTGACTTTATAGTCAACAGTGCTGATTTCATAAAGCTAATGACAAGCATGAGAATCAAAACCTAATTATCAGCTGAAAATGAGAGCTAGGTTTAGACCTGAACACTATGGATTCTGCATTTCCTCATGCTCGTCTTAAATGGCCTTCCCATGCTGTGGCTTTAAGTGCTAGCAAAAGCATATAACCTTAGCACAAACATATATAGTGCTGGTTATGTTAATGTTAGACTTATGTCTAATGCATGCAATAATTAATAAGGACCTCTAATGTACAATGTGGTCCAAGTTACAATATGCAGTACATATCCACCCATGTATACTGTTATTATATGCTATCATAATGACCGAAATGTATCTACACATTTCTCATGAAAAAAAAATAAAAATCACAATTTAAAAGCACTAATACCAATACATCTGTTTGCTACAATATAAAGAAAATATAGATTTACATAAGTTTGTACATGCTGATTTGGGGTCAGCAAGAATTACCTGCAGAGTGCATGAATAATAATGAAGTGACATGTTCCTAATAATGAAAGAAACAAGTGCATCAATGTGAATATTTCTATGAATGAAAACTGTACAATTTCCAAGGGGTAGCAAGGCAAACATCTTGCACTGGCCAAAGAAGTGGGATACACTGTAGTAAGTTCTCCGTATTATATATATACATACATTTGTTTTGGTCAGAATATACACTTATTGCAGTATACAAAAATAATGTTTTGTTATATAAAATAATATCTTTGAGAATGACCCAGACCAACACCCATTTCACCATCATCATCATCATCATATCTATACTGTAGTGCAGAAAGTGAAAAGTTGGCTAGGCATGAAACACGGTGTACACAGGGTAATGATACATGGGCAACAGGTACATGTTCTAAATAATTATTCTATAGCAAACCAGTTCAGTTTGCAATTGCTTGCTCATGAACATGGCTCCATAAATTACACACAAACCTTGCTACAGACTAGTCTTTGTGACCTAGTTCCCTACCCTACATAATTTTTTTCTTGGCACTTCATCTTAAAACTCGTTAATTAACCCCTAATTAACAGAGCCATATTTCAATCTCCTAAAATTTATATATTTTTACCTCCAAGAATTTGTCTGTGAGTTTGATGCAATGTTTCTGTACAATGATGCTACATCTCTTAACAATGAGTATGAAAATATAATCCATGCCACACATCTATTACCTATAGTTCCACGAGAGAAATAGTTGTTTCCCTTGATGACCATGAAAGGTTATACATATTTTTTTTTTGTGATGTATATATTTGAGCAGTGAAAATGTAGGTTTTCAAAACCACAAACGATGTTGTATACGCTTATAGAGTACTACATTATTGTAATTCATGCACAAACACTAGCTTCAAGCATACACATTTTCTTAATGAATTGTAGTCCAAAACATTGTCACAAATACCTGATCAAAGCAGATTGCATTAAATGAAAAGAGTAAAAATTGGTCTCATAAACTTTGACAGATTTGGCCTAATTTACATTTATCAGTGTCTTAACCTCTTTAACAATTTCAAATATATCCAAAGAAGTGAAGAAAAAGATCTTTAGTATGATCTAAATTTCTAAATTTGTATATTTGTAGAGATTACGGTGAAAGAAAAAAAAGATGAAATTATTTGATGGCTTAAAAAAAGTACTCTTTATCTGGCCTTTATTGCTTTCATCATTCCCTATTACCTATTCAATATTAAATTTCTAAAAAAAAAAAAAAAAGCATGCATCAACATCTACAAACCACAAACATAGATAATGAGGGCAGAATTAGACTGCTACATTTTGCAATTATCAACTTTACAAAATTTAAATATAAATACCCCATGTTCTATACAGTTCATAACTATCTTACATGTGAAAGAGCTCAGAAATGACCGTGAGCACTTCTGTTCAGGTTATCATTGTTGATATTAAGATTGCGCAATATCTCCAATGGGTCTGTGTTCATATCAGTGCCTGGGGTCTGAAAGCCTGCAGGTGTCATGGGTGTTTGGGGTTCCAACATGCCAGGTTCCAGGTCCGATTCTTTGTACGACGGCAGCTGCTGTCTCACGGCTCCTGCATATGTTGGCCGCTTGTCGCTTTCCAATGGACCAATGGTTTCGTGTCCACTACTGGACACTGGCAGATTCAAAAACAGCTTCCCTGTGGGTGGAGATGGCTTTGATCTCTGTATCGCTGCTTCCTTCTCAAACCTCAAGTCTGCGTCCTTGCTATCCTCTTGTTCATCCCCTTCTTCAATATTCTCTTCAATCATCCGAACAATATTTGTTATTTCTGTTGGAGTGCCTAACTCGTCACTAAACTGGCGACTAAACCCTGTGGTATTCAGCTTCAGTTGCCTTGGAGCCCTTGAACTTATTCCTTGCTGTTTCTCACTTCTCAAAGGCTTTGAATTGGTGGTTACTACCTTTTGTTCAGTGGTTACAGTTGGAAACATAGGCTGATCTCCATTCAGGACAGGAGATGACGAGCTTTCATGGGAGCTTTGTGAACTATAGCTTGGACTCTGTGAGACAGGTCTGGGTCCACTATGCTGCCTTTTGCGGACAGGAAACTCCATATCGCCCACTGAGTTCCTAGGACTGTCTGTAGAAGTGCTACCATACTGTGTCTGCTGATGAGGGACAGGTGAGCTTGCCATTACAGGTGTACTGGAGCGTGAGTTGTTGCCACTACCTGGGGTATTGTACAGAAGGTGACTGGGGACATGTTTCACATTGGGCAGCACCTGTATATGCTGCTGGCCCTGACTGGAGTTAGGAGAGACAGAGGCTGCTGGGGCTGCGAGATCTGAACTGTTGGGTGACAGTGATTGGCCAAGTTTTGAACTGCCCTCAGTAGAGCTGGCTGGTGAAACACTCCCAGAGCCAGGTCTTGTCTGGACCTGTAGATGGTATGGGTGGGGAACCTTGTACTGATAGTAAAATGGCGGCTGTCCTGCCACTCCATAGCGTGGATCATCTGGTACATAGTAGTGGGGATAGCCGAAGTAGGGCTGATAAGCTGGCCACCTGGGAAGAACTGTCACCATTCGCTTTTGTCCCTTCTTCTGGGTTGCAGATGTGGGTACAATTGGCCGCACCCTTGGAGACCCTGTGTGTGCATGGCTTGGCCTCTCCTGCCCTGCAGGGGCTGAGTCAGCTTTGGGTGACTCAGACGAAGACCTATCTTCATCATCTTTTTGTATAGGCAATGGGTTCTGGACTGGGATCTTCCCTTGGTGACCCCCTGGAAACCTTGGCACGTGACCTCGAGCCCCTCCCTTCCCTCCAGCCCCTGGGAACATGCCATGCTGGGGGCGGTACACCAGGGGTCCATACATGGGCTGAAATGGCAACTGGTATGGATGAGGGTACATCATGGGCATGTATGGGTTTCCATAGAAGATCTGAAAGAAAACGGCAAAAACTTTTGTAGACAGCAATATGAGTATTGGCAAAACTGGAACTATATATCAAACAAATTCATCACAGGATAACAAGCTATTATCTTCTTGTTGCATAGGTGTTGTTTAATTATGGTGGTAAACACAAAAACGAATCCTGAATCCTAAACATGCCTTAATTTTCAAGAATACTAGCAAACAAAACAATTGGAAGTCAAAACTTCTTAAAATTTAACTATTTGGTGGCTTGCATAGCCAAGCTGTTTCCTATGCAAATACCTGTTGTGGGTAGGCACCTCTGTAGCCTGGAGGGTGTGGCCACAAGGGCAGGCCATGCTGGGCTCCTGTGGGTGGCAGGAACACGGGCTGTCCATGGGTGCTGATGTAGGTATTCTTGGGAATAAACTCTGGGGCCAGTGGGTTCAGGATGTAAGTCTTTGTCATCTCCACATTGTTCAGGAGAGAACGCAAGTGTGGCCAGGTCATTCCGAAGAAACTGTTATTGTCGTTACATACTTCCAAGTAGTATTCCCATATTTTACTGAAAAACCAGACACAAAATGTTTAAATAACCTCTTTTTCTTAATATGCATTATTATATAATATTTCTAACATCAAATATACAAAAGTGTTCTTTGGAAATCATGAGTTACCTTGGACAAACAGATGACAGAGCAGTGAACCCTGTGTGTCACCTCTGCTTACAGCAAGTGACACAAAATGGAATGGAAGTTTACATTTTCACAGTATTTAAATCTGTATTTAAACTGATTTTCCTTTGAATGATAAACATGCCTTAATATTCTTACTCTAAAGTTGTAAAATTTATAACACTTTTTGGCTGTGTCTTTTCTAGAAGCAATTAAGAAAAATTATATTCACAGGAACCAAACTTTATAATGACAAAAGGCATTTGGAACAACCAGTGTTAATGATTAGAGATGGTTACTTCTATAGACACAACATTTACTTTGTACAAAAAAAAATCAACAACAACATAAGAGACATCCTCTCTGATTAATACCAATTTCTTAGAACTGTCAGTGTTAGCATGTATATTTTTCTAAGATGAATCAGCTGGTGCTTACCTGCATTTTCCGACCAAGCACAATGAGACAGGATCTCCTACAGCAATCACTAGAGACTGGGCTCGGGTAATTGCTGTGTTCAGTAACTTGACATTGGATAGAAAGCCCAGGTCCAGCTTATCTGTGGCTGCTGCATCTGTCAGGCATGTGTGTCTTGTGCGCACTGTGCTCATCACTATGACCCGGAACTGCTTACCTGTGCACAGGAAATATAATGGTATTGATCTGATGTAAAGATATTTATCAATAAACTCAAGCTCTCATGCCTTTTCTTGTCATATTTGATGGCATGGTCAGTTTGACCATATTAATTTTGGAAACCTGTTGTTACACCTAACCAAATTGTTATGGTTGTTCAAGATCTCTCAAACAGATCAATTTGTTGCTCCTTTTAAACATGAAATATATTTACCTAGACTGACTCTAAACCATAATAAAAACAAGAGGGCCATGATGGCCCTGGATCGCTCACTTGGTATCATAAGGCTATGTAAAATCAAGTGACCCCTGGGGCAGGGTCAATTTTGACCCTAGGGTCATGATTCAAACAAACTTAGTAGAGGTCTATTAGCCCATGTTACATACCAAATATCTAAACTTAAGACCTTGTGGTTTCTGAGAAGAAGATTTTTCAAGGTTTTTTCTTATATAAGCCTCTGTAAATCAAGTGACCCCTTGGGCAGGGCCAATTTTGACCCAGGGTCATGATTTGAACAAACTTGGTAGAGACCCACTAGACAATGCTACATACCAAATATCTAAACTTCAGCATTATGGTTTCTAAGAAGAAGATTTTTCAAGTGTTTTCCTATATAAGCCTATGTAAAATTAGGTGACCCCTATGGTGGGGCCAAATTTGACCCCAAGGCCATGATTTGAACAAACTTGGTAGTGATCTTATAGACAATGCTGCACACAAATGTCTAAACTCCAGGCCTTGTGGTTTCTGACAAGAAGATTTTTCAAGTTTTTCCTATATAAGCCTATGTTAAATTAAGTGACCCCTGGGGTGGGGCTTATTTTGACCCCAGGGTCATGATTTGAACAAACTTGGTAGAGATCCACTAGACAAAAGAAGATTTTTTAAGATTTCACTTTTAAAATCTATTTTTAGCTCCTGTAACCTAATTATGCAACAGACCGGAACCATTTGAAAAATATTTAAAGGGGATCACCTTAGGAACATCACTGCAAAGTTTGATCCGTTTTCCATCAGTAGTTTCTGAGAAGAAGATTTTTAAGTAAATTGTTGAAGACTGATGACTCATGACGGACAAAGGCTGGTCCCAAACGCTAACCTTGGCACTTCGTGCCAGGTGAGCTAACAACCAACATATATTCTATATAATATAAATAAATTATGTGAATTTAAAGTATGGTTTTAAGATTTAATGTATTAACCACTTAAATAGATTCCTTTGACAAAAATCTTACCATATTTCTTTACAAAATAATCAGAAAGCTACGTTACCTTGCACATTAACAACTCTTTCCACTGACACCTTATACATTTTCCGCTTTCTTAGCTCCCCTCTGATCTGCATCACCTGCAAACAACAATCAGAAATACTGTATTTATATTCAGGGTGGAATGACAAAACAAGAGTGTTTCCTGGAACATATGTGTCACCTTCTGAAGTGTGACGGAAAAAGTGTAACAGACAGATAGACGGATGGACAGACAAACAATGGAAAAGTGATCCCTATGTGTCACCTCCGCTTACAGCAGGTGACACAAAAAGTGTTTTTGACAAATTGCTATATGACATAAGTTTGAGTAACCATGTGATTAACTTTTTACTTAAGAAGCAATAAAAAGTAACTGCATTTTACAACCAGGATACCTTTCACATTTCTTGGCAAGGATAGATAAATAAGGACATCTGCAGACCAAGAAAACAAAAATTTAACCCTTTAATACTTCAACATAATAATCATATTACACCAGGTTAGATCATTAAAACAAAATCACACTGAAAGCAATTCTTGATCTGAAGAGGTTTTCTGCTTACTGAGGAATATTTCAATCACGAAGACACCCAGCTAATTACTGGTGAAGGAAGACCTCCAAGTGTACAGAGGCACCCAAAAAGAACTAACAACCTACTACAAGCCAGCTGGAAGTCTTCTTCACATTAATAATCAGAATGACTAGCCACTGCAGTGTCTATACCTTTGAAATCAATCAGCCACCTACCTGGTCTGAATAAGGTGCAACTACACAGATGCTGCTGTCGTCAAATTCTCCCCACTCTGGGGGCCAATGCTTCTGTAGGTGTTCCACCTGCTCGATTACCTCGTAGATCTACAGTAGGGGAAGAGTAAACCATATGTATGCTAAACCAAAAGTCTCATGATCATAATAGATAATAATAAAAGCTTTGAACATTTGAACATATTCAAGAATTTGTATTCCATGATAAAAACAGTTTACTGCTTTCATTAACACATCGCAATTTCTGTTAGATCTGTTTTAAAAATGTTAAAAAAGCAACTTCAGCATACATGATAGTGATCTGCAAAATGATATTCTTCCATACATATTAAATTGTATCGAAGGAAATAAAGTTTGTTTGTTAATTGGTTTTACATCCCAGCGACAATATTTCAGTCATTTGGAGATGATTTTTTTTACTTGAGACAGATATAGTTCTGCCACACTGCAGTATCACACCATAGACATGTGGCATGATACCACACCCAGTCACATTATCCTGACACTGGATCAACCAGTCCTGGAACTTCCCTTATATGCTGAACCCCATGCAAGGAAACTATATCAGAATCATTTTTTACGACTTAGATATGAGGCAGCTGGGGATCAAACCCACAACATCCTGATTCCGGGGCAGACGCTCTAATCACTAGGCCACTGGGACCAGTCAAGGAAATAAAGATACTATAGATGTAAACAATTCACAATGAACACTTTAGGTCCAGATTAGTTTCCACATCCACTAACACTCACCTCTGCAATGTTGTAGTATCCAGAGCTGTTTTCATGTTGCACCTCCTCTCCCCGAGCTGTGAAGAATGTTAGAGGGTAGTACACACTGTGGGCAACTGGGTCCTTGGATGCTTTCAGCTTGTGGTCATAGAAAAGCTCGGACGTGAACTCAATAATGGCTCTGTTGGCACGATAGTTCTCACAGAGCATGACCTTGCTGGGACTAGAGTCAGGATACATGTCATACAGCCTCTCCAGCAGGGACTTGTGGAACTGCTGCTGCCGACCAAAATCTGAGAACACTTCAGGGCTCATCTGTGGGGTACAGATAATGGATGTAAAATACTACCTCAATTAACAAAGAATTGTGTATGGTGGCCACAACCTTATCTCTCAGAGCCATAATGGACTTTTCAGTTGTTGCAGAAAAACTTCAGGCCCTCATGCTTAATCATGCATGACAAGGTCAATTATCACAAACAGTATCACTTACAAACCTGTGTTATTAGGTCATCCACAAATCACTTGATATCCAGTGATAACTACTTGAAAATCTGAGGGTTTTTTTTATTTTAATGTATATATGTGTATAGAAAAAGTCTATTCAATCGAGCTTAAGGCAATCTATAAAAATGAAAAGCTTTCTTCACACTTATCTTGAACTTTGAGCAGAAATTTGTATGTTAGATATAACAAGAGATTATGGAAATTAAGCTTACAATGCAAATAAAACCCCAGATTTTCATAGAAACCTCAACATAATCTAAATTTACTTGATATATTAAAAATGCTAATTTCATATTGCAGAATTCTTAACAACAAATACAAGGTATGTCAAAAAAGTTCTTGGTCAAACACTTAGCTAAGAAAAATAGCGTCAAAATAACCATGTTTTGTTCAAATTTTTTTTATATTCATGATTTACGCATCTCTGAACAAAACTTCAATAGAATATCCTGAACAGCGAATAGTATAGACTCAGTTTTTTTCTATATATCAGACATAAGTGGCGCAGTTCATAAAAGAATAAAAAGTTGTTTTCATTTCTGTCATAAAAATGGCATGAAATATAGTACCATCAATGATATTAATATGTCTGCTTACTGTATAAGTTGACTTCACTTCCTGCAATTCTTGACATATTTGCTTACTGTATACAATAAATATTGTCGTTTGCGTAGCGCACATGTTATAATATCACCATAGAATCATGATGTCATTTGATGCAGAGAAACTGGCTAATCCTCAGGTTATTTGACAAAACACCCAAGGCCAACCTGAAAATCTTACAGACAACTAGACAGTTGTCAGTGTGTTTGTATACAAGTGGCACAAGTGTTATTTGAATGAGTGATCCATAAACAAGGATAATAACAGGTCTGGTCTTCCAAAGATTGCGAACAGTGGAGTCAACTCAACAGTGGAAGAGCTGGCAGTGAAAGATTGTTGCATCAGTATTCACCATATTATTGATCATCTCAATTTTAGTAGATAGACTGTAAATAACAAACTAAAGAAGAAATTGGGTATGAACAAGGTATGCACCAGGTGGGTTTCGTGACTTTTGTCTGAAGAAATAAAATCTGAAGTTTCTATACCCCTCATAACTTTGTTATTTTGACATTGACATCAAAACGCCATTTCAACTACACCTGACGTCTGATAGTGTGTTTGTATGAACTGTCATTATTTTCTTATAGTTGAATGTAAACACATTATTTTGTGTAATGTTCACTAAAAGTATGGTAATTACGGAGATATATGAATATACGACTTATTTTTATTCCAGTGAAGGAGTCCACAAAATTTTTGGATACACCTCGTATATCTGAAGTAGCTAGTCATGGCAACAAGGAGTAGACCAGTAATTTGAAGACCTTTGTCTACATCTAGCATACTGCTGGATTATTGTAATATCATACTGTAGACAAGAGGCATGATATTACACTAACCAGTCCGGGAAGTACCCTTGTATGCTGAGCAGCAAACAATGTGGTTATATCAGTGCCATTACTAACCACGGCAGCTACTAGAAAACTTAAATGCTTGATAACATTTATCTTTGGGAATCTGACCTCTGGCTGTTAGCTACTTGGTAAAGATAATTTTAACATGGATTTAATTGTAAATACAAAATCAAGAGAAAATTCATCACAGACCTGCATGTGGTCTCCAGCCAGAACAATGCGTGTGTTTGGGCCTGCCAAAGACAGGGGGATTAACACCTCACACTCCAAGGCTTGGGCCGCTTCATCCAGGAATATGTGAGTGAAGAAATCTACAACATGATACAATGGGTGTCAAAGTATATATCATAACTTTGAGCAAACATTCATGGCCAAAATAAGAATAATTGCATTGGATGGGGAATTTTTGTGTAGGAAAACTATCAAGTGGATGAAAGAAGATGCAAGAATATGACTTGAGCACCAAAGAAGGATTATGCATTTTCTATTTTTCTTTTTTTAATCTTGTCAATCAGAATTAAATAATACAAGATGATGTGTAGAAACTGTGATATAAGATTGACATTGTGGATGACAGCTGCATTACCTGATGGCAGATCAAGGTCAGACAGAAGCTTGGCAGTGCTGAGAGTGGTCACTATTACTCTATGTCTTTCTACGTCCTCCATTTCTGGTTTCCTGTAAGTACACACCACATTCAATCAGTATTATGTTTCATGAAGTACTATTTAAGATAAAGTTCCTGTTATAGTTCTGCTACATTTCAGACCTCATGGCCTTTCACGGAGATGACCAAGGCTTCCTAATGTTTAATTAGGGTACCTTGCCTATCTTGGTAGAGGTTAAATGGTCCAAGACATTGCAGAACTTTTACTGGGATTTTACCTTAAACATACAGAAAACTTGATCTTAAAAATCAAAACTACTTTCCATAATTCTAAGTCAACAATTTTGCTGAATCAGTAGCATCATGATATTTATGCCTTAATACTTCTATATGCTAACCCAAACACAGAAATAAAGAGGACATTCAAGAAAAGAACAGACAATTATTGAAAAGTTCCCTTACATCAATTAGATGAAAACAAAAACATGTTTGTGGGCTTAAATTAAGACCTTTTAATATCAGCACTTTATCATCTTACATTATGCTCAAACAGCTGTTTTCGGTTTCGTATAACCATCACATATTTTCTTATATTGAACACGCTACATATAACTTTTAGGCTGAATTATATCGCTCCCCGTCTGGCGCATGTAGTCTATATATATGCATAGTGTATTGAACTGGAACAGGCAAGATTAAATGTATTTGATGCAACTAACTTTGTTCAAAAAGATGCATTATTCACATGATGTTGAAAATGTATGAGAAATACTAACATTAAATTCTTATTTTCAATTATTATTTAAAATTATTTTTCTTGGTGTTAGATTACAAATAGTAATTCGTTCACAGCCCTTTCATTTATGTTTTTGTTTGTTTGTTGTTATAATCGTGATTACTGACAGTATAGGTCATATGATAAAAAGAATCTGACATGAATTGTTATTTCATATCAAATTTTACTAAACTTGTTCATGAAAATGTTATAAAGCTCACCAGAGGCTCACTTGTTTACTAACATTTTCATGAAAGAGTTTATACGAAATAACAATTCATGTCAGATCCTATATATATCAATTTTTAGCAGCATTATATAAAGTTTCAGAATCTGTTGCAAAGATTGAAGGAAAATGAAACTAGTTCAAATCAGTGACAGAACAAGTAGAATACCTGAAGGTCCCTGCCTGTGGTCCGGACATTTCCTGTATACAGTACTGCACTACAGACTCGGGTACAGTCTGTATCCAGCGGTGGCGGTAGTAAACACGCAGTGGTCTGGCTGCTGTGTTACCCTCCTGTACGTAAGGGTGCAGGAACTCCTTGATGTAGATATCAGCAGCACTGCAAGCCAAACAAATGAAATAAATCAATGTTACAATTTTTTTGTTGAAATTTTTTTACTAAAGTATGATTTGATGGATTGATTTTATTTTATTTTACTGTCCCTGTGACAGTATTTCAGTCCTATAGCGATGTCCATCTATTTACAGGAGGAGGAAGCTCCTGAATGCACTGAGGCATCTGGACCGAACCACCGACCTATCGCAAGCCAGCTGGAAGGCTTCCTCACATGAAAATCCAAATGACCCTGCTGTGACTCGAACCCATGTGGTTAGGGGCTAAGTGTGTTGAAGTCACCGACTTTACCCTCTAGGCCACTGAGGCCCCAAAGTATAATTTAACCTTTTTTAGTCATCAACTGTACAAAGCATAAGCCTGTTTAAGAGCATGCTTAAAGATGTTGGAAAAGATATATTGTTTTAAGCATTTGATCACCATAAAACAGCTACCGCAGATAATCAGACACTTTCCCTTGGTCCCTTAGTCAGGTTAACTGTGTCAAAGTTAACATTACATTTAAGTTAATCATGTCTTGACATTCAGCTTATTCTCTTGTGTAAAGATTGATATAAGAAATTTCTCTTCTGAATATGCCTTTTCAGGGGATACAGCAAATGTTTCTCAATTACTATTAACCCGTAAATAGTAATTTTAACAGTAAGGTGACATCTGACAGACTGACACCAACCTGTTGGAGTGTGTACAAATCAGTATTCTGGTTTTAGGCTCCAGTAGGACGTGACGAGCACACTGTGCGAGGGTATGGGTCTTCCCTGTACCAAATGGGCCGACGATAAGCAGGGGAGGTAACCCCGGCAAGTGGGAGAATGCCGCTACTTTTTTAATTGCCTCCTTCTGGTCATCATTAGTCTTCTCACTCACTTCCTCTTTCCAGTTCCTGCAGTATATGGAAGAATATATACATGCCACATATTGAACTCTTAAATCCCAATTCATACTACAGTCAAGTGTGTATTAGCAGTCCCATCTAAAAAACAGCCAACCTGTAAACAAAGGCTAGTGACTGGATTCCAAGCATTAAATTTATTGACAACTTAACCTCTGAATAACAGCCACCTCCATATAAAAGCCAGTTTTTTAATTACCACTGAGTGGCCTTTGTTTACAGCTTTACTGTTATTCTGTTTCATCCACTTTTTTCTATAACCAAGTAAAAAAATATATTTTATCTTGGACAATCTAAGGGAGTACTCTCCCTTCCAAATTCCAGACACAGGTGCCCATCAAACGCATGTCACATATCAGGATCAATACTAAATTGCTTAATCATTTTTAACAATACTCCAACAAGTGGTTAACTTTTTAAAATATTTATTTATTGGAAACAAGCATTAAAGTGACAACTGTTATGGAAAGAGCTATCATAACCTTACTAATTCCTCCTCCATCACCCACATATGCCAATTAAGACCATGGAAGCCCATGGGAAGGCCAGTCAAATTAAAATTATTTTCTATCTGATAGTTTCTTCAGATTAAGTTGTTCATATGTTAAGGTTTTATGTGCAACCAACAGTAATGCAGTCATTGGGGGACATATGTCTACATGAGACAAATATAGTGCTGAATCATTGTGATATCATGCTATGGTCAAGAGGATACCAAGAAGTTACATTGATCAACAGGTAATAGAATAAACTTTGTCAACCATGCAATTTCTAGACTAATCTTTTTTATACTTGCTGTATGTCATTTTCAGACAGCTAACAAGTGATAAAAGGTCTGACACAGAAAGATGGACATACCAGTCTTCCAAGTCAGGCAGATTATTGATAGCTTCAGACGGAGGGAACACAATGTCCAGTGTTCTGAGATCATCTACAGCACGGTGCATTTCACACAGGTGGAGTCTGTTTAACTGGAACTGCACCTAGATAGGGAAAATTACAATACATGTATATCATATAATAAAAGAGTCAAACAACACTGCTATCCCTGAAACCCTGGCATGCAGTAAGTAATGTGAAATTGTTTTCCATCATGACCTTCAACTGATCAGTTTTCAAATTAACCTCATTTTTCTCTTTTCTTTTCATTAATCTTATTGATACTTACATCATTTTAAAATCTTAGACAGTTTTAACAAATGCATTTCAAGAAAGAAATCAAAACAAATTAATTTTTGTCTTTTATAGAAATAGTAAAATACTGTCACTTGAATTTAACAATCTCTCAATATCATAATCAATTAAAAATCGAAAAGATGCAAAATTACATTTTAATCTTATTTCATAACATTAGTTTTAATGCCAAAACTTATTCATTAAATCCTATTACAAAATTTTGCAGTGTGTTCCTCTTCTCTTAAACAAACATTATACTCCCAAAATTACTGGTTTTGGATTTACCTTGTAATCGAAGTAATTTTACCTTGTAATTAAAGTAAACAGTTTAAAACTTTCCCCCTCCTTCTCTCTTTATCATGCATATAAAACATTATTGGATGGACAATCACAAAGAATACAAATGACCATTCTTCTCACCTCCACAGAGAATTCCTGGTCACAAGTAACTTCCAATTCCTCAACACATTCCTTGGACAGTCGGAGGAATATGAAGTTCTTCCCACGGTCTTCAATAATTGCTTCATATACCTGGAACAAATGCAATACAGAATCCGTTATGGTTTTGAAGCTTCAATTTTTTTAAAAGTTTTTTTATTATGGGTACAAATTCTAGCAGATTACGGTATATTTAAGATACTTAAGTAACACATTCCTAAAAGACATATAAGGAAAATTTCTATAAATGGAACAAAATGATTTTTCCCATATCAAAATTTATTGACATAGCCCACCTCCAGGAATTATAAAGGGGAAAGCATTCATATCATTATGTTAACAACGAATAAAAAAATGACACCTTTTTTGGCAAAATCTGATTCTTGGCCCCAGTTTTGTGTGGAGCCAGCCACACAATATTGGTGCTCTTCAGGATCAGTCTGCCCGCTACAGAGTCTACCGACAGGTCATCTTCCAGCTTCATGCGGGCAAACAGCTCCCCGTCCTGGGCAAACTTGGCTGTTGAGAGGGAACCAGGCATCAGGAGAAAACTGTTCACCAATTGAAGGGAGGTTGTGATGTTGAACCTGCAGGTGATTGGGAAGAAGCCGAATAATAACTGTTAATAAATAATAATGTTAACTATTCTTTTGTTAACATCATTGCTTACATCTTTCTTTTCCCCAATCGTAAATATTTATCTTTCTCTCTGTTTTACTGCTTAATATTGCATTCAATGTAAATATTTGTAGTTTATTTATTACAAATTTTATCATTACTTTCCATGTCTATCCTATCTATTAAAAACGAGCTACATGTATACATTAATTGCATATTTGAAGTTTTCAAAGTAATAGTTCATCATCAAGTTCAGTGCATTTTGTCAAAGTAAGTTAAGCTTTTTAATCAGTAAGATATTGCTACATCCTACTCAAAATGAAAACAATTCACTCAAAGTTTTCTGCAGAATAGAGAATTACCTCTATTAATTCAGACTTTGTTAACAAAATGGAGAACACTCACTTGGAAATTTTATCAATCTGGGCCAATTCCTCTACATACAGCATCTGGTGCATCCAGAGTCGGTAATTCTCCTTGCTGGGTGAGTGCATTAAGTGTTCAGAAAACTTAAAGCTTTCCATCTCTGGCAAGGCATACTTCTTTAATAGCTCATGCGAAATCTCATCTTCTGGTGTTCTTTAAAAAAATAAATGAAAAAGAAGGAAGATTAAAGGTGCTCATCTCCCACTCATAAGTAAACAAGAAAGTCAGTAGAACTGACAGATGCTCCCCGAAGAACGTCATTGTTACAAATAAGACCTTGGTCAATGGGTGGGAGGATGTAGGAACTGGGTCATTCTGAAGATATGTCCTCTTTGTAATAAAGCTTCACATAAAGTTTTGTTGAAATCAAGCTATTCCTGAGAAATAGCAAAAGACAATTATCATACTAGATATACCGTTTGCATAGAAGTCAAAGGGCCATAACTCTGTGAAAAATTGAGGGACAAAGTTACCCCCATGATATGCAAATCTTCTCTTGGTAATAAAGCTTTCCATAAAGTTTCGTTAAATTCAAGCCATTATTTTCTGAGAAATAGCCCAGACAAGATTCATGCAATATGTACTATAGGCCGAAAAATCAAGGGGTCATAACTCTGTGAAAAATTGAGGAACCAGGTCACGCCGACGATATAAGTATCTACTCTTGGTAATAAGCTTCCATAAAGTTTCGTTGAATTAGCTTATTCCTAGAAATAGCCCGGCAAAAAAATATGGCGAAAAGTCAAGGGGCCATAACTCTGTGAAAAATTGAGGAACCAGGTCACGCCGACGATATGCGTATCTAATCTTGGTAATAAAGCTTCACATAAAGTTTCGTTGAATTCAAGCCATTAGTTCCTGAGAAATAGCCCGGACAGAATCATGCAATATGTACTATAGGCCGAAAAGTCTAGGGGCCATAACTCTTTGAAAAATTTAGGAACCGGGTCATGCTGAGGATATGCCCATCTCCTCTTGGTAATAAAGCTTCCCATAAAGTTTAGTGAATTCAAGCCGTTAGTTCCTGAGAAATAGTCCAGACAAGGAAAGTGTGACGGACGAACGGACGGACGAAGCGGCGACTATATGCGTCACCTTCGGTGAGCATAATTAAAATGAAGCATAAATAAGACAAAGTGAAGAACACTAAAGAACATTAAGCAAATTAGAGGTTTATATAGTTTATTTAGCAATTTATAACTTGAAATTTTAACATATTATAACATTCCTTTATTAACTATATTTACTATGTATGTAAATATTTCATTTGTGGCTGTCTGTATGTTATAAAGCTTGATTACTGTAAAGAACAAATTCATAACTGCTTGCACATTTCTAAAATGAAACTGTTAAAATACACCCTACTTCCTAGATGTAGACTTGCTCCAATGAACTGTAAATTTTGCTTACTTTTGTTTATAGTACACAACTTCCACTGCTTCAGATTTCCAGCGACCCTGCTGACTGAGCCGGATCTCTGACATCACCTTCTCGGTATCTGTCACTGGCGCTGACTCCACGTGCATGTCGCGACTGAGCACTGGCTCAGATCCGAAGTCAAACACCAGCGTCTGACGAAAGGTTCCATATATGTCTGTCTTAAACACCACCTGCAACATAAACATCATTGGATTATTCTTAAACCCACTGATGCTTTATTCAACATATGACAAGAAGTGCTAATCAAAGTTTATATTTAAACATTTTCTATCCATGCAACTGTGCTATTTCTGCAAGTCAGTTCTTCTGGACATTCTTTGAAAGAGCTCTCATGATCAAAGTTAAGTAAAACAACTTTATTATCTAAACAGCAATCACTCAGCCTAGACCCCTTTCTAAAGACTGGCTCGTGCCAATGACTGGGTAACTAAAACAAAAGCATTGCAATCCTAAGAAAACCAACATCTTTGCTTTAGTGCTTTAGCAGTTACAGTAGGTTCACAATGATGAAAACAATCACAACTACTGCTGCCAAGCAAGCCAGACCAGTACCTGATTCCTTGATCTGGCTTAATCCAGATGATGTGATCTGAAGCGTAAACCTACCTTCGCACATATTGTTTGTTTCAAATATTATCTGTCTGTCCCCCATACAAACTATTTCTTACAAAAGTTCCTGAAGACTCATGTGACATCCAAAAGGTTACCTCTATAAATAACTCACCTTTACTCTATACACATATTCTCCAGGTCTATTTATGGTGATGTCTGGGTTTTTCCACTCCTGACAATGACTCTCCAGGTTTTGATATTTTTGGGTTTTCTTAGGGCCAACAGATATACTTGATATGTAGAAGTAATTTGAGACAGCTTCGTCTAGTAGCACTACTCGTAATATACATATCTGTAAACAACAAAACATTCCTATTTAGGAATATTCTAGTCTATTTTACGTTACTCAGATAATATTTTTTAATTTGGTTTTATAAACATAAATGTTTACGAATGAAAGAAAAATTGATTTATTTAAGTTGTGAATTTGTTTCCAAATTAACATGAGAAAAGAGTCTAACTGGTTTATTTTTTTAATCTACATATTGAGGAATAAGAGAATGACCTATCAACCTTCTTTTTTTCAATGAATGGTAAGTGAAAGGATTTAAGAAAAAACAAAAACAGTATTAATGTTTAGATACAATAACAAGTAGAATAGAAAACATAATATCAAGTGGTAATGAATTAATGTGTCATTTCTGGAAATTATGCCATACTGGTATATGATTTGAATCACTTACTTTGCTGGTAATAGTGAATGTCCACGCATGTGTACACTTCTTGGATATCATGTTCACTTTAAGATCTGTATTTACAATCACCTTGGCATAATCTACATTGGCCACCATCTGTTTGAAAAATGGACAAGAAGGACCACTGTTACTGATTTAGAACAAACTAAAAGTCTGTACAGAAATTTATGTATGTGCAATATTCTCAAATAATGTGCTGCCACTGACTTACTAATCAAAATATGATATATTCAAAGTTTAATAACTCTCTCATAAACATAGCATATAAATGAGACAAAATGTTCTCCAGGCTAAGGTATTACTTTTTGAGTTCATTTTCTCAAGTGATTAATAATAATAACATTAAAGAAGAAGAGAAACCATTACCTACCACAGACTTAGGGTATTCTGCCGTCATCAGTTTCTCCATCAACTGCTCCGGGTAGGTGTTCCCATGTAAATGTTTGTCCTTTGCCATCTGAAGCTGTTGACGTTTAAATTTAAACCTCTCCCTCCATTCCTCCAGCTCATCACTGGAGTGGGCCTGTATACACTTATCTGCGTATGGACAACGACCATTCTCTGCAAACCTGGTGTGAGTTGAGAAGATTGCTTGATTTATTAAAAGTTGGAACACATGTGTCACCTACTGAAAGAAGCATGACGGAAGAAGATGGAAAATGTGTGACAGACTGATGACAGAAAAGTGATCCCTGTGTATCATCTCTGCTTACAGCAGGAGACACAAAAATAATGCATGAAGAGTTTAACAAAATATTCTACATGGCATAAATATAAACTGATCATCTTTTCATTATCTTCTTCATTATTAACTAGTTTGAAATAAAAATAGAGTTTTCTTTGGAACAGGTGTGTTACCTGATGAAGCATGATGGAAAAGTGTTACAGACAGACAGATGGACGGACAGACAGAAAACGGAAAAGTGATCCCTATGTGTCCCCTTCGATTACAGCAGGAGACACAAAAATGGTTAATAAATTGTTTAAAATCAATCATAATCATGATTCAATCATCAAGTATTGATGGTTTTCAACCTATCCAACCATTATAAAACTATATCTGTCTGCAAGTAACTTGCCAGCAAGCTCACAAGAACTTTTATTATCAATTGTCACTTATCAATTCATTCAATTTCCAGCTACTTGTACTATGAGAAAGAAGATGATGTCAAGGCTGACTTTGTAAAATGAGACCAATTAAGGAAAAAATAAACCTGAGGTGTGAAGGATGGACAGCAAACAGATGCACGATTGAAAATCTATATGCCTAACCTCTGACACAATGTGTACTCCTCCGCAGCCATGCCTCGGGGTGGGGGTCTGAACTTCCAACTGTGACCTTCATCTGATGTGATGTTCTTCTTGTGATCATCACTACGGCAATGGGTGTCCAGGTCATTCTTGGAGTCAAAGGTCATGTTGCAGAAAGAGCAGCTGAGTTCAATATGTGGGGCTGAAGTTTTCATAAATTAAATTCATAAATTATTATATATAATAATTCATTTTAAACCAACAACTTTTTTTAATTATGTCCATATCTCTAGATTTAAGCTCCAAACTGGCATCACTTATCCAGGAGGTTAGTTACAGAAACAAATAAAACAACAAACAGGGTATTCTGGATAAAAAACTACATATCTAAGAAATCTTAACCTAAATTATATCCACAGAAAGAAAATTTCAAGAACTATACTCATACAATGCTTATCCTGGAAGGAACAGTTTGACCTAGGTTTGCTGATGTGTGAAAATATGTCCATATTAGGTAAAGATTTATAGAAAGAATGCATGGATGATGGTTATACCTTCTTTACTGGACCGTTTGACGGAGGAGTGTATGGGTGTGGATGGTGCTGGTGAGACAATATAGTCCTTGTGTTTGGGAGGGGAGGGCAGGGGAGGGGGGTCACTAGTCTCCAATTTCTTACTGGCCACATCTGGGATACCCGGGTCATCATCAGAGTCCTACAAACAAATATGGTCATGGAAACTGAGATTTGTATTCAATCAATATTCTTATGCAGCTCAGATTTATGAATTTGGATTTTTTTTTCAAAATTTATCACATGGAGTTATTCCCAATACCTTTCAGGAGTCATTTCCTTAAGAAAATGGAAAAAAAAAACAGAAAGAAAAAACAAAACAAAAAAAAACAACTTCTAACTACAGTGAGTCAAACTTAAGATTTCAAGAATAACTTACCTATGAATCATAGGTATATAAATAACTATGTATTACATGCAAAGTATTACATGCAAATATTAAAAAAATTACAAAGTTAATGATATAATTCAATTACTATTTCTTTTAATGTAAATAATCTGTAACAGTATTTTAACACATTTCTCCAAGATCATACAAAAAATACAGTTGTTCTTAACACACACACACATGCTTCAAACTATAAAAGCATCAACAAATATTTTTCAAACGACCATGAAAATCATTCCTTTTAAACTGTGGTCTCAGGTTGCAAGAAAATGTAAGGTGATAACTTTTTAAAATGTGGTTGCAGTGGACTGAATAAGTAACAAAAGCTGTCAGAGGACAGCACACTCGACTATTCAAAATGCTTGTTGGTGATCAAATGAAATCTATTTCAATTCTTTCCCTTTATATACCCTGTATATAATAACAGTCAAAAATGATATACTTTGATAGTCTAATACCCCTAAATAGGTTTATGAAGTCTAAAATAAATCCATTCCTAGTTACTGAGACATAAGCATAATAACCCTGTATCCAAGTTAGAAAAGGGACATAATTTGTATAAAATTCAGTCCAAGAGTTATCCTCCTTGGTTTTCTGATGCCCCTCAACACACTCCTAAACTTTCTAGTAGGAAATATAAGCTGGATAGTAGCTTGCATGCAAAACTTTAACCAACAAGTAACTGGTGTTGCACACAACACATGAGTCCCCTACCAGTGAGGTGCATAATTTTTCTGTTACCATAGCAACTGGAATTTTGGTTTGAGAAAAAAAAAAAGTAATGTGCAGATTCTCCATACTGCCATCTACTCATATACCAAGTTTCATAATACTATCTTAGATGGTTTTTAATGTTATTGCCGGAAACAAATTTCTGGACATCTAGACGGACAGACATACAGAGGGCAAACCTATAGTTCCCTCCTGTGTAAGCACCAGTAGGGGACTAAAAACAGTTGTAAAGCGTTACCCAATGAACACCTGTTCAAAAAAATCTTAAATTTGGCCTACAGTTTTAGAGTACAGGTCTCCCTAGTTTTCACTATATACATATGAGGCAAATTGGCCCCGCCCCTGGCGGCCATGTTTTTTTTTATTTATTGGAATAATTTTAGCAATCTTGGTAGTGTTTTACACAAGGAGCAGCTGTACTAAAATTTAAAATATGGCCAGTAGTTTTGAAAGATGCTTTTTCAAGTTTTCTTTCTTTTTCTTCTTTTTGTTGCCATGGCAACCAGAGTTTTGCATGGATCAAGTTCATTTTCAAAACTTTTGTGGAGGTTCACCCAATGATCATCACTGCCAAGTTTAATCAAATTATATTCAATGGTTTCAAAGAAGATGTCGTTTAAATTTTTCACTATATACATATAAGGCAATTTAGCCCCGCCCCTGGTGGCCATGTTTTTATCACAGATCGGAATAATTTTAGCAACAGTGGTAGAGGGTTACCAAAGGAACATCTGTACTAAAATATTTTTAAATTTGGACATTTGTTTAGAACCTATAGTCCCCTCCAGTTTAAACATCGGTAGAGGACTAAAAAGTCTAAGTCAAAAAGTGGCCCTAATCTGCATTATATTCAGTCAAAAACTATCTGCCACTATAGTATGATACCAATGAACATATGCAAAACTTTAACCAAAATTTCTAAGTTAGAAAGGGGCCATAACCTGCAATATTTTCCATCAAGAGTTATCTACCTTGGTTGTCTGATGCCCCTAAACATATTCATAAACTTTCAAGTCAATACCATAAATGGTTAGAGATATAAGGTTGATAGTAACCTGCATGCAAAACTTTAACCAAAAGCTGCAAAGCTAATGCTGGCGCAAGGGTGACTACAATAGCTCTCATATTTTTCATATTTAGTCAAGCTAAAAAACAACAACAAAAAACTACCAACATACCTGATCTTTTAAGGCATCAAGCACAATCTTGAGTCTTTTCAATTCTTTTATAGCTGTTGGATGCTGAAATTATATATGAAATTTTATTTGTTTAGTTTTGAAAGCCTCATCCAAAAAACAAAATTATGCTACAAAATTTATCAAATCAATACCGATTAGAAAGCAAATAACATGATTTATATTTAAAACTTGGTATAGAGAAAGTCTGAATTTGCATTTTCTCATGAATATTCATAAACAAATTCATGACCTGATGAAAATTCATGAACTATACTAAAATGTTATATGACTTAATGGATTTTTCTTTGCCATACAATTTATGTAGAAATGGAGCTACAATAATGTATAAGCAAACAGAGGAGGCCCTGGTCAGACAGCTCCTATGAGCTATCTGATCTGGATCTTCTCTACTTGTCAATGTTTAAAAATTAGTCTACAGGAAGTACAGAAGAAACCTAAAAGCATACCCTGGGCTCCCTCTGTAGCCATAGTAATGCCTCATTGTAAGCGGTCTCAAATCTGCCTTGATGACACAGTATCTTGATCTTTTTCTCCAGTAGTTTCTCATGGTGTTTGTGATGTTTAAGAGCTACAACAAACATGTTAATATGGTTACTATGGTAGAAAGTCTTTAATTGCAATTGCAAAACATGAGTTGTTCATAAAAACAATCTATCAATTCATTACACTGCACTCTCTGCTCATCTGCATTACCATGAAAGTTTAAGTGTGATTCAGAAGTAAGAATTATGAGTTTGAACATAATAATCATGATAAATAATGTGGTTTAGTATAAAGAAATTTGAAGCAAAATAATAACTTACCTTTGTCCACTTCCTCTAAAGCATCCTCAAACTTTTTCTATAGGAAACAAAAACATTTTTAATCAATCTGTGAAACTGAATATATGTTGATAACAACATACAACATATTAAATTGAAATTGAAAATAATGAATAAATTAAAGTATATTCTAAATGTTTAAGGTTAAAATCTTAACAGCAATTATGACTTAATCAATCCCAAATTAAACCAGATACCATGAAAAAGAATATTCAAAACATATAAAATACTGATAATGTTTAGGATTTTCTCCCAGATTTTTTTTGATATCAGACATAAACAAGAAAGTCAGTAGAACTGACAGATGCTCCCCGAAGAACGTCATTATTACAAATAAGGCCTTGGTCAATGGGTGGGAGGATATGTTGAAATCCCCATTCCTAAATCATATCTATTCTCCTCATCAGATGAGATGTTTTACCAACTCTAATTTGGAGACTTAGTAACAGTTTACTATTTAATATGTTAATACGTGTTACTCATCAGATCTTTCATTGATTTTTTTAAAGTTTTTATACTACTAAAAATTAAGTCATACATTTCAATGTGTGCTCATATCAAAGAGGTTAACCAACACTCTTGACATATGACTGGATATTTGAAGTAGTGTATAATGGCCTAAACAACAATTAGCTGACATGATTATGATTGACATTACTAGCATATTGAATTTTGTGGGGTTTTGTTTAAATGATATCTCCTGTTAAATTAGGCAAATGACATGAATATTAGTCAACAACATGGTAGTAGGGGCCATAACTCTCTTAAAAATTGAGGAACCAGGTCACGTCGACGATATGCGTATCTACTCTTGGTAATAAAGCTTCTCATAAAGTTTCATTGAATTCAAGCCATTAGTTCCTGAGAAATAGCCCGGACAAGAATCATGCAACATGAACTATAGGCCAAAAAGTCAAGGGGCCATAACTCTGTGAAAAATTGAGGAACCAGGTCACGCCGACGATATGCGTATCTACACTTGGTGATAAAGCTTCCCATAAAGTATTGTTGAATTCAAGCCATTAGTTCCTGAGAAATAGCCCGGACAAGAATCATGCAATATGTACTATAGGCCAAAAAGTCAATGGGCCTTAACTCTTTGAAAAATTTAGGAATCGGGTCATGCTGACGATATGCGCATCTCCTCTTGGTAATAAAGCTTCCCATAAAGTTTCGTTGAATTCAAGCCATTAGTTCCTGAGAAATAGCCCGGACAAGAATCATGCAATATGTACTATAGGCCAAAAAGTCAAGGGGCCATAACTCTGTGAAAAATTGAGGAACCAGGTCACGCCGACGATATGCGTATCTACTCTTGGTGATAAAGCTTCCCATAAAGTATTGTTGAATTCAAGCCATTAGTTCCTGAGAAATAGCCCGGACAAGAATCATGCAATATGTACTATAGGCCAAAAAGTCAAGGGGCCTGAACTCTTTGAAAAATTTAGTTATTCGGGTCATGCTGATGATATGCGCATCTCCTCTTGGTAATAAAGCTTCCCATAAAGTTTCGTTGAATTCAAGCCATTAGTTCCTGAGAAATAGGCCGGACAAGAATCATGCAATATGTACTAAAGGCCAAAAAGTCAATGGGCCATAACTCTGTGAAAAATTAAGGAATCGGGTCATGCTGACGATATGCGCATCTCCTCTTGGTAATAAAGCTTCCCATAAAGTTTCGTTGAATTCAAGTCGTTAGTTTCTGAGAAATAGTCCGGACAAGGAAAGTGTGACGGACGGACGGACGAAGCGGCGACTATATGCGTCACCTTCGGTGAGCATAAAAAATAATGATTATCATAAAAAAGTACTTATTAGTCATGCTCTGATTCATTAACTGACATTCCTTTTTTTACACTTATAAGTTTGCAACAGAGCGTCAATATAATGCACCTTATCAATTTCCCAACACACTGGCCAATAATTAACTAAGGTACCAAAGGGTTATGGTATTTGGGGGAAAATTTTACCTCTTTAATCAAATTGACAACACCTGCCACAATGATGTTGACAATTTGCTCCCCATTGGACTTCAGACCTGGCCCTTGTAGCGGAGGCTGGGTTCCCTCCTCTGGACCCTTATCCATTACCCAGATGATTGTTTACCATGGAGACTCTTACTGAAATCAAATGCAGAACGAAGTTCATTAGGAGAAATATATGATTTAAAAATACCCCCCCCCAACAACAGGCAGATTGTATATCACTAGCGATAATAACGTGTGTATCATATTTTTTCAAACAGACATATGAATCATAAAGACTACAACCATCTTACAAAAATTAACTAATATGACACAACCTGTGTATCAAATTATTTTCAGCTTTCAAATGCAGATGTCACTTTTGGGGACTTAACAGTCCCGTCAACAGTTAGAAAAAGGGACTACCATAAGATATGCCTGCATTAAAGGAAGAATAACTGACATGTAAACACTATCATCAAGTTGAGTCAAAAGGCCAAGGAATCTTTTAAGATAACAAAGGAGGAGTAGAAAATAAGAAGCTACAGGCTGATGTGCAAATGGTCATACGTATTTCTAAACATAATTATTGATCTTGATTCTGGAAAAGACAAGATGAAAGTGAAAAAAAAAGAACAGATAAAAGTACTCAATTGTGTAGTGTTGATCATATAATTTCCCCCTCCTCTCCCAAATATTAATATATCAAGCAGAAAGAAAACAAAAACAACAAAACTAATAAAGTAAAAAAGTAAAAATAAGAATGCAAGATTGTGTCTATATATGTATACAGATGAAGAAAAAAAATCTAATCCAAGTCTACCTCCTGCAGCTGTGATGTGCAGGTATATACCAGGTACAGCAAAAATTAACTGTAAAGACCAGCATTATGACCCAAACATTTTTGTCTTAATAGCCATTGGTCTCTTCATCAATTTATGGCCAGATCACATTCTCATAAACCATATCTAAACTGACAATTTCAATACTAATACACTTCACCCCCACCCAACCACTTTACTCTTATTTCCATTATATGTGATTGCGTGTGTGTGTTTACGGGAAGGTCAATCTCCTTTGAATTTACACCATACATTGACGTGGTTTACAATAATTAATTTATTTTATATTTTAGTAAACTCTTTATTTATATTTATATTTTCCCCAATTGCCAACTGAGAAGGAACTAGATGTATCTTTGGTCAGATCTTTTTTTTTCTTTTTGATTTATTTCCCTCTATTTATTTTTTCTATTAAGCTCTCTTGAAACAACAGCTGTATGTAGTTGTGATCATATGTACTTTGATTTCTACTAAAAACTATCTGAATATACTGTGACTGGAAAAAGAATATAAAGTAAGATGCTTTTATCATCAAGATGGTAATAATCTGAGGTTTTATTGCATATAATTATAACTACAACCTGTGCATTTGCAAATACATTTTTACACTCTAAATCTAATTAAGTTGAATTCCTATTACATCATAATTATGTTAGATTAACTATAATTACACCTTCATAATAAATAACGTGTTGAGACAGACTATTCTATTTCAGTAAAGATAAAACAAGACCCCAATTCTCATAATGTAAACCTGACTGTTCTCACATTTCACAGGTCATGTCCAATATTGTGTCAATCCACACACTCTGACCTTGGAATTTTTTCAATGATGACAACAGAAAAGTAACAGTTTCAAAGAAAGCAACACACTTGAATCAATTAACATACACATTTGGAAAGTGACAGAAATATGAGTTATGAGGAAAAACCAAATTAATATGGTTAAATAGTGAGCTCGTTTCAAAAAAACTGAATCAGGTCAAATGTTAGGACAGATATTTCAGGTTGATAATTTTATGCACGTAAACATAAGAACATGATCAAATAGTCAGTAGTCATTAACTTTATTGTTTGCAAATTCAAATATTAATTGTAGACAAACACTTGAAATTGCCAAGACTGCCATGTTTACAAAAATAAACCGAAACACCATAGAGAGCGTGACTCATTTTATGTTTTGGTTTTGTTTTCAACAGACGGACATATTTCTCAAACTCAAAATTGAATCCTTGTGATGAAACAACCGTTGTCATAAATACGTATTATGTCTAAAGAATGAACAAGAAGGGTACATACAGTTTCCCGCTACATCTGAGACAAAAGCAATATAACAAAGCCGAAAAATAATCTAAAAATACACAACAAAGTTCACCTTTTCTTACTTCCTGTGCCATGCCAAGGAAAATGACGTCATTTGGTATAGACGAATATGCTACAAGTCGTGTTATCGTTGTCATCACTTCTTTAACCATACGTTTCTTCCTTTTGTGTTGCCTATAAGACCTTTAAATTCATATCAACATTTGCTATATTTTCCATGACTTTCAGCTGAATAAAAGCCATTGTTAGGAAGTTTAATTTTACACAAAATGTTATTCATATGAAGATCACTATCGAGACTAATTTCTCTGACAGGATATACGTGCAATACCACACTAGATCTACCTACAGTGTAGATTTAACGCCACAAAGGTCACATCACCGAACTTGCTACCTGGGAAATATTTCTTGTTGAAATTAATGAATTGAATAAAAAACAAAACAAAAAAAAACAACATATATTTATGATAATTTTCTGTTTGGCTTTGGGTTTTATTTTATTAGACACGTAGTTGCTGAGTTCATGTGAACAAGACATAATAAATAAACTTTAATTGGATTTTTCATGTATATTTTCGAAAACCGGTCCAGGTGGTCATATGCTGTGTGTGTATGTGTGAGTGAAAGAGGGACGCGAGGTAGGGGCAGCAACATTACACGATTCTAAACTTGATAGTACTGCCACGAATAATTATACTGAGGTATTCTGCTAAAGCCTGTCATTATTTTAATAGAAAGGCAAACACATTTTTAGTATGTATTCAGCGGTCTAAATACCTTTGAAAATGGTTCTCGTTTTCACACTGGTATTTTCTATACTTGCGATATTGTATATGTATTAAAGATATGAAGAGATTTATAATTTGTCACGTGAAAACTCAATAATCCTTTTTATTTTCAATCATCTCTCAAAATTTAAATTGATTGGATTTGTACATATATGTCTGTCTGTTTTACCCTGATCAAAGTTGGACTTATCCAATGAATCATGATAGTATTAATTAAAGCTTTGTTGGACAACATTCGCAATAAATCACATACATAAGTAACATTTTTTTTTGACGAATGTGGTCACATATGATTGTATGTCACATCAAAATCGACATCGAACATATATTCGTTACAAAACATGTTACATAGGGGCTTGATTTCCGTTATACATCTTTACAATAAATAATACTTAAAAGCACCGAAAAGCTAGGCGTTGGTAATTAAGAATAGTTAAGTTGGTGACTGACTGGAGAAGGACCCGCGCAGGGTACATAGAAACACCGAGGTAAAACCACCGACTTATCACCAGGAAGGCTTCCTCACTGACCTTAATTGAATCTTTTGCAAAGCAGATAGAAAACACGTTGACCAGCATTATACAATCTCGAAATGAATTATATTCTTGGAGACTAAAATTTATATTATTGTACTAACACCGACTATGTAAGTAAATAAACCTGGGTACAGTCTGTAAGAAATCATGATTTATGTCAAATCATTAAAGCTCCGGCCAACTCGCGTTTCAAAATCGTCCCTCTCTCTATAATACATCACTTATGAATACACTTGCTATGTTGTTGAATGTTTTGTAGCTCCTGTTGTATTGTAATAAGCGATCAATATCCTGTTTGTTTTGTTAGATGCTTGCAAAATGCTAAAAAAACAACAAAAAAACCTACACTGCGTTATGTGAATTTCCCCCTTTCAAACGACCATGAAAATGATTTTAAAATTTGAACTACATGTAATGATTTTACATCACCATTTAATTGCCATGCTTCTTTACTTTAAAAACTAAACGAGTCAAGAAAATAAGTAGATCTGACTGGATATTAAGGATAAGGAAAAACAGCGTTTTCTAACCGTAATAGCCCGAAAACTACGATAAAAAATCTAGGGTTGGTACAAAAAATAGGGCTGGTCGGATTAGTGGAAACAAGTAACTTTTTTATTACGCCTACGCGATGTCCACTGTATAACTTTTTATATTGGTGAAATAAAGTTAAATGCCTTATTAGGGAGAGTAAACAGCGATATTGACGTGGATAAAAATGGAACATTGATCAATGATGTACGAGATAACTCAAAGCATCGTGAACTCTCTTGAAATTAATGATCGAAACATAGTCGACAGCAGTGATATTGTAAACTGTTTCAATGAATATTTTACCAATATTAAGGTCATTTATGAAATCAACTATTCATTGACAAAACATTGAGCTCTCTTGATAGACTCAATGACATTCGTGAGTGAAAAAGTTCTAATGTTCGTCCAATTTACGATTCTCTTTATCAAAGAAAAAGAGGTTTTGAATTCTTCACAGAAAAGCGACGGGACTAGATGGACTTATTCCGAAATTACTTAAAATATGCGAATGTTATAGCCACATGTGTTGCAAATTTGAAACTCTATAAGCAGTGATACATAACATATCTCTCTAAAATATGCCAAAATATTTCCTATATTTAAAAACGGTAACAGAGCTAATCCAACTAATTATAGACCGATATCAATACTCCTTGTTACTCGTATATCACAATTACGAGAACGACACGTAGCAAAACATCTCACGTTTGGCCTTTCTGAAGAAATATAACTTAATTCATGAAGGCCATTCTGGTTTTAGACATTTTCATTCATGCCAGACAACACTTGTTAAATTAAAGATAGCTGGCTTAAAATATGAATGCGTGAGAATTGACCGGAGAAATCTTTTACGACCTCAGGAAAGCTTTTGATCTAACGTTAGTAAATTTTCAGTTACTTATTGAAAAACTCAGAATCTACAAATTCTATGACAAAACGACTGAATTTCTCCATTCCTACCTGACTGGAAGAGTAAAGAGTGTTCAGAACCACGACCTGTCACAACGGGAGTTCCACAGGGTTCTGTGTTGGGCCCAATATTATTTTTCATGTTCTGATTGTTTTGCAGATGATACAACACTGCATATGCATAACAATAACTTAGATGTACAGTAGAACCTCGCTATTAAGGCCACTTACGGGACCGGAGCCAAGTGGCCTTAACTTGAAATTTTGCCTTAATACCAAGGTTTTACATCATTCAAAATGGATTACCCCCCTTTGACGACACATCAACCCTACACATGTACATTGTATATGATATATATTACGCGAGTTCTTTTTGTAATTTTTTTGTTATAAATTGATAAAATAAATAAGCCATTTTTAGATTTTTTAATCTTTATTTACATGAAACAAATATAATGGGATATAAAAGTAAATACACTGTATTAAGCATGTAACAACAAAAAAGCTGGAGAAGAATTCACGTCAAATTACAACATGTACTTCTTATCGTTCAGCATATTGAATACATCTAGGCACATTTTTTTAACCCTTTACCCCAATAGAATATTGAATAATTTTAACTTAGATAATTCACAGCAAAAAATGTATGTATAAACTATTTTAAGTTCAATAAATCATTATTCATTAATACAGATTTGTACACAAACTATTTTAAGGGTTAATCACTTCATTCATTTTCTTTATTAAAAAAAGTGATAATAAGAAGAACATGATCTGAATAAACAATCCCTATTTTGTACCAATTATCTTTTAGTCTACTTAGCACTCATATCTATGTACATTTTTGCGTTCACTTAATCACTATTCACTTGAAAAACTTGGTGATAGTGGTCTGAGTGGCTGAAGCCATCACTTTCAGCTGCTGTGATTCTATGTCCTCCTGGATGTCTCTCAGCTTTTCACTCACACTGCCCATGTTGTTTGACAAGAGTATCGCATTCGGGTCATGAATCATCTTCTGGGCTTCCTGACAGTTCTGTACTCTAGGTCGCTCCTCAGGACTTAACAATCTCAACAGCCTCGCAGTCTCCAGTCCCCATCCCCTGCACCAAGTCTGCCCCACCCCTCCAGTTTTCATCACATTCTGCATTCACAGGAATGTCACTATCCAAACTGACGAACTCCCCAGCTGTCATTGCTCAGGTCATCTTCTGTCGTGCAGATTTCATCATTCCAACGAGCTGAGAGATTGATGTGATGTCCTCCTCGTCGTCTACCATGGCTTCTGTCATCCCTACCTTCACAAAACACTTGGTCATTGTGGAGGCCTTCACGCCTTACACTGCTGCTGACAGCCAGTGAATTGCGTCAAGTACACTGATGCTCTTAGCCACCTTTTCATCTGTCTCTGAGTCATCGATACGAGATACCATGGAACGCAGCTGCGTCTTCTTGTACTGCTCCTTCACGGTCTTGATGATCACCTGGTCTAGAGGCTGGAGGTTAGATGTTGTTTTGCTGGGAGAAACAGCGTCCTCAAATGACTGTGGCTGTGACGGAGCATTTTTCAAAAGGAGGAGGAGCCAGCAGCTTTCATACTGCGGTTTAAGGACTTGATCCAGTCGATGAATATCTCCGTATTTATCCATTCTTTGGCATTGTAGTTCCATGTCACGGGTAAAGAAGATTTGTCCACATTTTAAAAACACCTCGGCTTCGCACATTTGCCAATACCAAGTGGCGTTTCAAAGTCACCATTCATGTGCACACACACAATGCAACAGTAAGTCATTCCTTAGCATTTTCCCTCCCTTACACTGATCACCACGGATGACCAGGGTCTAATTAGGAAGGGCTCGGTAGAACATAGTCTCATCTATGTTGTAGATGTCATCAGATGTGTAGCCTTGTAGTATAGAAAATACATCTATTACGAATGTTAATAAACAAAAGCTAATAGCTAGGTGTTATTATCGAATGAAAGTGAAACAGTTTAATAACTGCTGGAACCACTGATATCCTCAGTTGAGAGCCACCCGTCATAGAAGTGTTTCGGCCCTTTAATCTCAAAACACTTCTCCTGGTGGTGGGCCCGCAGGGTTGATCAATCCCTACGTGTCAGTAGTTGGTTTCCAGCTCCTCTCATCTTTCCTCAGCCATAGCCAGCGTGACGCTCTTTCTTGCTGCCTGGCCTAGCCTGTTCACTGCTGATTTCCTCCGATTTCCCTTTAACCCAACGGCAGTGAAGAATCTCCATAGGGACTTCGCAGCAAATCCCCTGGCACCCACTTCCACAGGGAATAGCGAAGTACGCCATCCCTTTTCCCTACACTGCTTAGTTAAGTCTTCATACTTGGCAGTCTTTCTCTCAAAAGACTCTTCGCAGCGTGTTTCCCAAGGGACAGCCAGTTCTATTAACGCAAGGCATTTTTTTCTTCGGAGACCACAGAACTACATCTGGTCTCTGTGTAGTCTGCACGATATTTGGAAATACAAGTTTCTTCCCAAGGTCTGCATCATTTCCCAGGATTCGGCCTCATCTAGGAAAGACGTCGCTATGGGTGATAGTTGTTTGGCCTTCTCCCCTGCCTTTACAAACTGTATTTCCCTTCTTTTCTTTCCTGTTCTTTCCTTTTTCCGCTCGCACTCTATGATGTCTGCCAACTCTCGGAGAACGCAGTCATGCCTCCATCGGTAACGTCCTTGCGTTAGGGCCACCTGGCATGATGACAGGATGTGTTCCATTGTACCTGTCTTGTCGCAAAGTGGGCAGGTCGGGTACTCGACTTTTCCCCACCTATGTAGGTTTGATGGCGACGGTAACAGGTCATAGACGGACCTTTGCAGAAAACTGATGCGAAATGGTTCACTGTTCCACATGTCTGCCCAGGTTAATTTCTTTCCTGTCGTCTGCCATTTAGTCCATGCCCCTTGGGATCGCATGGCTACTGCCCTAGTGCATCTTTCCTCTTCCTCTGCCATCCTTATCTCTGACTGGACCAACTCTTCTTGTCTTGCTGTCAGCTGAATTCCCTCTTTTGGGCTTCACTGCACCCAGGCCCTTGGTTCCTACAGCTGTTGTGCCCACAATGTCTTTATGGCGCAAGCGGCTTTCAGCTTGAGAGACAGCTTGACTGGCAGACCATTTTCTTCCAGTCCTGGTTTCAACACCAGCTCTACGAACCATGTCATCAGGTGAGTCCTTCAGGGTCATCACCAATCTCGCCTTAGCTACCTTGTACCCTGTCGTCTGCCATTTAGTCCACTCCTCAACAAGCGAACTTATTGGGAATTGGAGCTGACTCGTTCGTCCGTACAGTCCAATGTTGCTGAAGCTGGGTGGCACTCCTAGCCACTTTCTAAGATGTCTGCTGATGGTTCTCTCAAACTGTTCTACCACTGAAGTGGTGACCTCATAGAGCATCAGTGGCCACATCAAGCGTGGAAGTAACCCATTCTGGAACAACCAGGCCTTGAACTTCCCAGGTAATCCAGTCCGGTCAATAGCCTTCAAACCATAATAACCTAAATTGTAACTCTCCAATTGACGTAAACGTGCAGTTAATATCATCATACGTGTCCCGTGAATGTTTATGGAAGTATTGCGATGCCTATTAGTCAGCTTGATTAATTACGGAAGTTTGTTATAGGGCGGAACAATCTCGGTAAACATTGTACAAATTGAAAAATTACAAAAACGAGCAGCGCGTATATCATTCTTATATTAAGTTGGCTGCCAAGACAGTGTCGTATCAAATATCATGTTCTTATGCTAATTTACAAAGCATTGCATGAGTCGGCTCCGACATATAACTTGGATGTTAAATGAAGTACATGTATCTTACAGTAATCAGAGGCATCTAAGATCAGTATCTGATGGAAATTAAATAGTTCCTAACTCTAATGGCTTGTCATATACTAGTAGTAAATCTTTTGCAGTTGTTGCCCCAAAGCTATGGAACTCGCTTCCATAGAAAAATGAAAGTCGATTTTGTCTCTCAAAAGATGGTTGAAAATGTATTTATTAGAACACAGTGCATTGTCAATTCTGTGTGACTTTAATAGGCAACTGTTGTTAAACCTCAATTGTTGTTTATTTTTTCATCATTATTCAGATTTTATCATAAAAATATGGATTTTTTTGTATAAATTGTTTAACAAGACCTGACGGTATAACCATAACGATATCGGCAGGCTCCCTGCGGAAATCGCTATATCGGCAGGCTCTCTGCGTTCGCACCGGTCATTCTCTGCCATAAACATTAGCAAACGCTGGACGGAAGGGAAAGAAACAGACCAATGGTCACTTTTCAAAGGTGAGTTGCTCAATATTAAGTATTGCACGGAATATTAGAGTATCTTAGCTATGTATATGCGTGTAAACTTTTCAATTATCAGCGACTGCGACCTGAAACCCGGCCGAACAGTGGACAAGCTCGACCTATTGACGGTAGACCAGTCAAAGCGTTACCTGTTGGTGACGAAAAGTTGGAGGTTGTAGCAAACTTCTGCTATCTTGGAGACACTCTGTCATCTGGAGGGGGTTGTGAACTAGCTGCAATAACACGTTGCAAGTCTGCCTGGAACACATTTAGAGAGCCAATCCTCCCAATCCTAGCAGGCAAACACTTGCCAATTGCTACCAGAGGTCGTATCTTCTCTTCTTACATAAGACCTGTCTTGCTATATGGTTCCAAGACATGGGCTGTATCAGTTGCCACACTCAGGAAACTGCAGCGTTATGACAGAGCCATGATAAGATGGACCTGCCTAGTCAAACCTGAAGAGAATGTCCCCTTTGAGACCCTTTTCTCTCAGCTTAACATTAGAGACATTGCAGATATTCTCCGGAAAAAAAAAACAGGCTGAGATGGTTTGGCCATGTAGATCGCAGTCAAGGATGGATATCCCAGGTGCGTAACCTTAGCATTACTGGTCTAAGGGCTCCAGGCAGATCAAAGCTGTCTTGGGACGACCTAGTGAAACGGGATCGTGAGTCTCTAGGGGTGGACTGTACCAGCCCACAAGATCACCAGGCATGGAGAGGGAGACTTCGCTCCCGACTAGACAGCCAGGCCTAAACCTTGTGAAAAGGAATAATTTAAGGCCTGGATAATCAAAACTGGATGATGATGATGATGATGACTGATTGTGAACGACATTACATCATTCCAGCTTACGCTGCGACAAATCTGGCTTTTAAATGACGAATTTTTGTCGATAGGTTCTCTCACTTGTGACCTTATATATGTACGCTCCGCCTCCAAATAATAATTATTATAATAAGATCTAATAAAAGTAATAAATAAATAAGGAAAAATACTTTATGATTATCATCTGCAAAACAAAAGTAACGATGCAAGAAAGTCACACGAAAACAACCAGATATAGAACAAATCTTGAATTTAACCCCCATATCATTATGTTAACAATTATGTAAACATTTTTAAACTTAATATCCAGGGATATGGTCATTTCATACCTGTTCTTATTTTAGTACATGCTTTAAACATTCAAAACTCCTATGTAGCCTCGAAGTGGAATCGAAACGCAAAGATATTCGACTAGACTAGACTATTTGAGTTTACCGTCGCCTCGACAGTATTTCAGTCATCTAGCGACGTCCAGCTAGTTACAGGTGGAGGAAGATCCCGAATGCACGGAGGCATCCGGGTAGAACCATCGACCTACCGCAAGCCAGCTGGAAGGCTTCCTCACATGAAAATCCGAATGACTCTGCTGCAAAGGTATTCGGCTCAATAATCTTTGATAGAAATAACATATAATTTTACCATCGCGTGCCTCCATGTCACACTTTGTAGTGCATAGTGTATTCCGAGAAAATAAAAACACTATACTGTTAAAAACATGTCATTAACAGAGAATATGTGCAAAACTTCTCTAATAAACCATGACACAAACGTTTTTTTTTTTCAGGTGACCTCTTGTTCATTATGAAGAGAAAAACAGCAATGCCTGAACCTTTCACAGAAAGTCACATGAACAAGTTCTAAAACTTTGTAGGACAACCACTGAGAGAACGACTTAGACTTTAATATGGTAGCATATCTTAGACAGCTGTGGGTGCCTATCATAAATTGCTGCAGATGTCAGTTTTGAGTCAAACCAAAAGATAACCGACCTACATATAGATACTGAAAATCAAAAGGTTTGCCCCTCACTAAAACACCCCTGCTGTGGGCTCAATGACAATAATCTTATCAAAACGGAAAAATAACGCATTTTTAAAATTAATTTTACGGACAAAAGGCATAGATATAAGAAAAGTATCATACAACGTTGGAAAATAATTCTAATTTTTAATTTCTTAACTAGAATTGGAGTCATTTTCAGTGGTATGATCATAACTTAAACAATGTGAGTTTGGTCTTTTCACTGAGCCAACTATACAGATGCCGGAGTGCAAAAGAATGGCCTGTTGCCTGCTCAGGAAAGATGGTTACTAACAAACTTTGACCCACAACTTCCGAACTAGTAAGCAACTTGCATCTAATATGGGTCGTTTATTTGGAGCATACTGTAATTAGAATGTCATCAAAATACGATTATGTGCATGATCGTTAAGGGTATTGACAAAAAAAACCAAAAAAAACCAAACAAACATGCTCATTCAAATAAAAAGAAAGTTAACATGACTTTTTATCATGTAAGCAAGTTTTCAGTCAACCAATGTTTGTCAATTTTCAATTAAGAGTAAATACACGAGCACTGAACTATCTCTGGGTATTTAATGCATGATGTTAAGAACCACAGGAACAATATTCTATACCGAGAGTATAATATACCGGTATTGGACAAACAACAATCTCATTAAAATCATATCCCGATTTGCTCTCCTCTGGTATACGCGATCAGTTGGCAAAATATGAGCAAATATACTGAATCTGATTTTATTGAGATTGAAAATTATAAGTTATGATATTTTTATTCTGAACCGCTATGTCCAGCTTGTACCGGTTAATACATTTTTATTATGAAATGTGTAAATGACTGACTTCTACCATCTATAAATAAAACACATCATACCATTTATTTTTTAGATGATTTTTACACTTGTTTTACTGTCTATAAACATACTGAGCATGGTATCATTAAAATGTACTGTTTGTAACGCATTGTGAGTACATTGCTTCAAAACTAACAGCATTTCCTTGTTAAATAATTTTATAAAAATATGAAATTTGACCACAGCGTTTATAATTAAATTATCAGTAAGTGACGCTAGTGGGGGATATTCAGAAAAAAATGTAAACAATATTATGTATTTTTTATTCACTCTCATTCTTAGACTTTCAGTCTAAAACATGCATGTTATATCAAGTTTTGTGAAACGGGTCTCTGCTGTTTGAATTGTATTTAATATTTAGTCATGTAGGTGAATGTAAAGTGGCATCTGGTTAACTCAATTGATATTTTTAGCGATCCAGGGTTCACGTTCCATCATAGTTGCGTGTGTCAAAGTAGAAAAATCCTTTACCACTATTTGCGTCATTGCCTTTGTCTTCATATTGCTTTGATCGTTTTTTTCCATACGTATCATCGTAGTGCCTTGTCAGTCAGTGAGGAAAGATCGATTTGTTCACATGGTTATTTGTGGCTCGTTGTCATATGCTTTATCGTTATGTTAATGGCAATTATGGAAACCAGTCACCAAAACAAATAAAAAAAATCCACCAATTGACTTGAATTGTTTTGGTATATTTATTAACTGCAGGGTTACAAGTTTTATAACACTCAGCACATTACAATACGATTTGAATGCACTGGTACGGAAAAATCATTAGCATTGCTTTTAAATTAGCTCAAAATAAGATTGTGTTTCTATTTCAACGTCAATAATTTGTGCCGCCTTTGTTGACCATTACGCCGATAATCGTTGAATCATACTTAGAATGAAAGTACAAATACGTGATCCACTAAATATGACACTAACCTGTCTCTTCCATGTTTTATGAGTTTTGTAAACTGTTCAATCCTGTTTCACTGTGGCAGACAGAAACTCTTTTTTTTCATTTTAATAAAACAAAATTTAATCATTTTTATGTTGCCCACCACCCTTTCAAATTTATGTTAAACACATTATGAATAAAAACAACCCGGTGAGACTTATATACGATTTATGTTTTCATTAACTACACATATGCCTTTAGCAGCACAGCGAAAACTTAGGAACTTGACATTTCTTTTTTATTTATTCATACCAATACACACTTTGGAGATGACTGTATAAAATGTGCATTTTGGGGGCTGTTTTGAAGATTTTATTCATCTCGTTGACATATGAACGTTTAATTGTCAAAGGTGCATCTATTGATGACATGAATGAACTTGTCCAGTATTTGATGTCAAAAGCAAGTATGCTCGGCCATTGATTGAACATACAGACACTTTAAACGTGTTTGTAACTTTGTAATTTAAGAGCATAATAAACTTTGACGAAGTCTTAGAAACAATGGCGTACATCGGGGCTCTCTGGATACACTAGTATGACTATGGAAAAATGTGGGATCCAAAGGAGTTTGGGGAAGCAACAAGTGCAAATCTTTCATACGATGGAGTTTGGGTTCCGGATTTGATCCTGCATAATTCTGCAGGAAATAGAATGTTTCTTAGAAAGAAAGTCTTGGCAGAAAGTTACATATCGTCATGATGGCTACGCTTGGTGGAACCCTGGTGGCTTTATTGAGACCACTTGCAATGCGAATGTTCGCATGTTTCCCTTTGACTCACATATTTGCAAGTCGTTTTTTTATCGATTGGTCATATAGTGCACAAGAATTAGATATCATTCCAATACAAAACCAGGTCAACACGACGATATATTCACCTAAATCTGCATGTGAATTATTAAACACAAAAGAATACAGCACGCGAATTAACAATTATAAAGCTGGTATTGTATTCGAGATTCATCTGAAAAGAAAATCGTCGTTTGTGGTCTGCCACCACTGTTTCTGAATTTACTAAACGGTTTAGTGTTTATGCTAACTGCCGAATCTGGAGAGCGGATTTCCTATTGTATAACCATGTTGCTATCTGTGACAGTGTTCCTCACAATAATCAGTCTCTACCCAAATCCTCGGATCCTTTGCCATTCATCTCGTACACGCTCGCATTTGATCTGGTATGAGTTCGCTGATCACCTGGTAACAATCAAGAATCTGACTATTTATCACCGAGATGATACCCATGTCATTTCACCCATTGTTTTAAAAGTGTACAAATTCCTTCATCGAGACGTGCGTCGTTCTTAAGTTCGTCCATTTCAAATTCAGGTCCGATGCTTTGAAGACCCTTTTGAAAAAAACAAACATCTGATACTAGTGTAAAGATGGGTTGAAAGATGGATGACACCAAAACATGTTGTGATGGCGGAAAGAGTAAAGAAAGGGCACGGAAACACAACAGGTTCGACACCATTGACAGTGAGATAACATGGAAGCATATCAGTTTTATGATAGTCAGAATTGCTCTAGTTGTGCTTACCGCCCTTTCAGCATCAGACTTTGTGCTGTTCATGATAGCCACGGCCACTCAGAGTAACGTGCATGCTTTTGTTCAGAGTTTCAAGTTAGTAAACGACTCTAATTTTTGGGACAAAAATAAATATGTATAATTTTATTCCAATACTTAGAGTAACTACGGTATGCATAATTTTTACAAACGCCTCAAAATTGTCATGTAACTTTTTTCGGAATGCTACCATAAACAATTAAAGACACGATGGTATTTTTATCAATTCAGGTCTGAAAATCATTTTCAATTTTACAAATTTGATTAGTCTGTTAAGTTATTAAAATGTGTTAGGAACATAACTGTTTTGCAATTTTGATTTGCGTTGATGTATTTAGAAAAGTAATGCTATGTGCACAGTACAGATTTCAATTTTACTAAACGTCTGCAGAGCATATTTTTTATAAGAGTATACCAATTCTCTTAGTCTTCTATAACTCAATTTTGTCTTTTCAACCAAACGTTGGTAATTTGCAGATTTTCTATTCAAATCATCTTGCATCTATTTATCCACTCACCGCTTTTCATAATGAGTCTCTTTCAATAACTTGGTAACAAATAGAATAGAAACAACACTTTTTTCGAAGACTAATGATGCACCTTTGGTTTGCGTGAATTTAAATGTTTAGGGAGCTAGTGAGAACTAATACCCTTTCTTTCAGTTTGAGTACTTGCGAACCATCCCAGAAAGACCATGGGTGTACAAAGGCACCCAGGTAAAATCGCCGATTTATCGCAATCAAATGAGAGTTTTTTTCACTGACTTAAATATAATTAAAACCCTTAGCGATGAGGGGCTAAGTAATAGGTAATAGAAAGAGAGACTACACGTATACTGGAAGAGTCAACCTAATCAGATAACCTGGTTGATCGGTTCTCGTAAACATATTGTAGCTCGAGTTATCATGCTGTTTTTACCACCCTTACTCAAAATGTCAGAAGGCTCCAGACGCAAATAGGGAGTTTAATTTTAAGGGAGTTTAATTTTAAAAGGAATTAGAAATTTAGGATGTTTTAGAAATGTTCAAACGTGGATAAAAGAAAAGAAATACGCACACTTTTCGTGAAATGATATTCTATGGGTAAATAAGCTGCGGTTAATCAAGTCTTTGGAAAAAAAGAAATACTTTGTGTTTTATCATAATAAATTGGTACACAATATAATAAAGCACTATCTTAAAATCATTTAATTAGAATCCATTATTTCACCTATTTTATTTGATCGAAAAATGTGTTTCTGTCTGTGTTTATTTTGATCCTAAAGATCATGTAACAGCCGCCGATAAGCAATAACATGAATTAAAAACAAACAAACAAAAAACAACGAAACAACTGTAACAACTATTATGACCATCGTCATCAATACCGCTGTGGCGAAGGTTTGGACCGTTTTCTACATCTTTGGCCGCTTGAGGGAAGTCCCCTGTCCCTGCCCTCTGTTGATGGATGAAGCAACTTACTAAGACGACTAGAGACTGAGTCTACAAGTCATTGTCCTTAACTAAATCTGAGGCGAAATATCTTAAGTCTAACGTGGTTGTAGTGGGTCTGCAGACGACAAACAACATAACAACATACATTGTATATTTGTTTTCATATTAAACAAGAAATATCTTTGAAAAAGATATTCGACGTTGATGGGGATTAAAGCAGCTTGTTCACTGATGGCCATTAACTAAGAATTTGATTTTTAGCTATATGTGTGTATTACGTCTATCAATACCTATCTTCGGGCACCATGTAACATTATACAACCATCCGTGATCGTAAAAAATTGGACGATTTCCAAATCACAAGTTATACCGTCACAGACGGTATTTTAACAGTATTTAGACTGATAAAACCTATTTTAAGATTCATTCACTTTTCCAGCATGCGCTAACTTAGGTTGAACTTACGAAATCGCTACGCGTGTGGAACGCGTCCTTCGGGGATATCGTATTCTAAATTTAACCGATTTCGTTGCGTCTACGAAAATAACGTTTTCCTGTGCAATGTGACCTACACCTTCCAAGTTTATTTGTCAGGAAACAAAGACTTCACCAACATTAACGAGGGAGAGCAGATTTTTAAAAAATTTCTACCGACCATATTTGACGCTATAAAAATGTATTAATTTCACACTGGAGCCTTCACAAGATACTTTCTATAACTTATCATTTAATATACATGTAAAACCTATGTTTACATATTTGCTGTCCCGAGATTATATGTGCCTGCTGTTAGAAGGCTGTCCATTTATGGATATAGGCTGATAGATTAATGCGAATAACGTAACAAATTTAATACCATATTATCAAAAAGGAGCTGCATTTCATGTATCGAAAATCTATTAGACATAGACAGGCTCCATAAAACGTGAGGCCTATTGTTTGACACTTTAGATATATAAACATGCAATGAAACATTTTTTAATACAATATTTTGCATATAACCAAAAGCTTTTGGAGGGGACTGTGAATACGTGTATGATTGTTTTTCATTTCAATATTTACTGATTATTCATTATTTTCAGTAAAGGTTACTCTTTAAACTGTACTTGAATTATTTTTATTTCAACCCAAAATATTACACTCTTCTGAAAATCTATATTTCATATGATTATCCAAACACATCTACACTGAAAATTCAACTAAACATGCCGACAAATATTTTTTAAAGATTTTTCTTGTATATTTCATTTTGCTAGAGAAAATATTTATATATATCAGTGCAGATTAAAATATAAGATCTCCGGTCGATTTTTTTTTCAGCGGACAAAATTTCATATTTTCTATACATAAACGTCTCTATATCCACCTTGAATTTTGTGATATGGCAAAACTATATAATTGCTTTAGTGTTGTTGCATTGAAATAACCGAGTTTCTACTTTATTTCCTTCAGATTTGATTATTTAATGGTGTCAGTACATTTTAGTTATAATTTTGATAAAAGGCTAAATACTAGGTATAAAAGTAAACAGTTACTGCAGAAGTAAAGTGACACATATATTTAACTACATTTGTTCCTCATACCCTATAGAACAAGTCTAGTCTAACAAATTTGGTGAGATTTTCTCCATTAAAACTTACTCTTAACATATGTCTTTAAATGGCGCTGCGACGGTATCTCAGTCATAATTATAGCCACGCCCACACACGGAAGAAGACCCAGAGTGTACATCGACATTTAAGTAAAACCACCGACCTACCTCAAGCCAGATTGAAGGCTTCCTTACATTTAGGTAAAACCGCCGACCTACCTCTAGCCAGCTGGAAGGATTCCTTACATTAAAGTAAAACCACTGACCTACCTCAAGCCAGCTGGAAGGCTTCCTTACATCATGTTAAGACCATCGACCTACCTCAAGCCAGCTGGAAGGATCCCTTACATCAAGATAAATCCTACGACCTTCCTCAAGCAAACTGGAAGGATTCCTTAAATCAAGGTAAATTCACCTTCACCGAGCTGGAAGGCTTCCTTACATGAGACATCCGAGTGACCAGACTGGCACTCGAACTCGCGTGGTGAAGGGCAAAGTAATACTAAATCAGTGACTATAACCACTCAGCTTCAGAGCGCACTCAAGATTTGTTTTAAAGCTACACTGATTCTGTTTGCAATGACTTTTGAAAACGTGCTGCAGCGTATATGAATTAAAAGAAATCTTGTAAATACCTTTTTCTTAGGCCTGATTCTATAAACATCTTCAGAAAAAAATAAAATCATCGTAAATGTAAAGTAGTTTTATACTTGTGTTCTAAGGGTCACAAACAGTAATGAGGTAAGCTTTGTGTAATGCAATGAAATGGGTTATATATCTTTTATTGTGCAAATAGGAAATTAGTGGACACAACCTACTTACGACTAAGATCAAAGGACCAGTCTATACAAGGCCTGTTTTTTTGGCCACTACGGAAACTTTGCCAACTTATGCCTCTATGTATTGGCTATCATGCAATGAAATATTTTTTTAAAATTAATAAAGTACCATAGGCTGTGTTCATGAGTAAAGTGGGTTGGATAAATTCACATTGTTCAGGGTCCCTTCATATAAATGGCGCTAATTTTATTGCAACTCAAAATTAGAAACTAACAACTATAGTGTATTTTAAACATGTAAAAGATGATGCCAAAATTTTGTTGGAACTTTTATATATGTTGGCAATATTTTCGCGTATGAGTCATACCTTAATTTTCGCTTTTTTTATTCTCCGACTTCGCGAAAAACCACAACATATCTTTTTGTTACAACCGATTCAAAAAGTATTTATCTGTTATATAGTAGACACAATTGATATTGCAGAATTATGAGGATTTTTTTTCTATGAAAAATATCTTCAGAGTAAAATAACCTGCCCCTGAATTTATTTTTCATAATTTTCAATATCAACAACTATTCTCAATATAAATACTGATGTGGCATTATTCAAAATATAAACTATGAAAGAAACTTATTTGTATGGGTCAAAAACCGCGACATAACATGTATATGTAAATTAAAGTGAAGTAATCTAGAATGTTAAGATTATTTCCAATAGGGTCCTTGGAAGTAGAAGTACCGTATCCCTATCACCGTTTACGTCATTGCCGTTGTCTGTTTTTAAAAGTATTATATATTGTCTGTACTTCTTCTTTTATTGATTTCTTCTATATTTTTAAAGATATTTTTCACCACAGCAGTGCATTGTCAGCCAATTTGTTCTTGCTTTATCGTATTTCGAAATACACGTGAACGTTATTTGATGAATCATAGCCATGTGCTTTATTGATAGTGCTAATGACAGTAAGGGTTCTTAATCTCCAAAATGTCAACTTTCACCAATAAACTTTAATTGAATAACTGCAACTCGGTTAGACTCGAATACAAATATGTACCTTATTGCAATGTTAATGTTCGCACATTTCCCTTTGACTCACATATTATATGCAAATCGGTTTTCATCGACTGGTCATATAATGCACAATAATTGTATATTATTCTAATGCAAACCGATGTCAACATGGCAACAGATAAGCATAATTTAAATATTATTCTGCTAAATAAACGGTTTAGTGTTTATGCTAACTGCCGAAGCTGGAGAGCGGATTTCCTTTTGTGTAACCAAGTTGCTATCTGTGATAGTGTTCCTCACAATAACCAGTGACCTCTGCCTACAAAGTTGTGTATACATGTACATGTACATCAAAATTCCTCTCTCAGAGAATACAATAGCCATTTAAGACTGAAAAAAGTACAACAGTATCATCGAAACAGAAAAAAGCATTTTATGCTTCAGTGTTTCTTATTTTCAACTGTTATCGAACCATGGAAATTGAAGTGTGATTAAATCTATACTTGACTCAAGTTTATTCATTTTTCATTTTGCAGGCACGTTTCCCTGATGTCGTTTCTATATAAAAACAGATGTCATTTGGCTTAATTTCATAAAGATGTGTGCTATCAAAAATTACATTTACAATGACGTAATTAAACTCCTCTTTTCGGGGGTCTAAAATAATGTTGATTTTTTGTTGTGTTTGTGATTCTTATCGGCGACATTAATTAAAAAGAGTTACATTTTTGATTGCGAAAATTAGGTAGATTGTGAAATAAAAAGTTTGTTACACTTGATTTCATTTGAATTCTTACGCATGCGGTGTTATTCTGTAATGATTTGCAGACGACGGAGACGTTAATCACAATTATAACATTTTCCATGGGCAAAAAAATGCAATACTAAAACTAGCTCTATTTTGAAAACACTAGTTTAATAATGCGCATTGTTCAGCTTCTATAGGGAAGACTTACACGGTATATAAGTCACAGAAATTTTTCCATCCTTTTTTAAAAAATTACCTTTTATTCACTGCAAATAAAAACGGATATAGCTAGTTCCGGCAATCAGACTCGACTGCAACATTAAAACAACGAATTTATCATCATAAGAGAAAGCCCGTCAAATTACATTTTTTTCTTTTACTTTAAACAAAACTTGGATCATTTACAATATCATAGATATGTAAACTTCGTTTTCCCACGTTTGGTCTCAAAACAGTGCACTCCCTCCTTCTTTTGATTTTACCATTATACGATGTGATTCGCCCCTTTTAACTTAAAGCCCGTGTGCCCAATAATACATTTGTTCGCTCTTTTTTTATCGATATAATCTCTAAATGTTTAACAGAAAGTACTGTTACTATGTATATGCACGTTCCGGCTGTTTGCTTTTATTTTCAGATAAAGCTTTACTACGATCATTTGCAAAAAAAAGGAAAGTAATAAAGATGATTAAATACCATATTCACAACGCAAAGAGCGTTTTGAACTAAATACTTGACTGTTGTTATGCAGAAATCTTGTCCTGTACTTGAATGTGTTCAGATTCTTCTTTATATTTTTTAACAATCAAAACTCCAAGTTTGTGAAGATTAAAGTGACATTCAGATCACACCTGCAGTCAAAATCTAGCTACATACTTTTTATAACTTTATGCTGGGACATCAATATGGCAAACACCACAAAAATGGAAAATTCTATCCTTCGAAGTAAAGATTTTAACCGTAAGCACCGATTAAACATAAATGTATTCTTTTATAAATTGTCGTTATTCTCAATGTGTTAAATACTTCAAAAATCAAATTTCATGACCTTTTTATGTTTGCTAAATATTTAAAATAAAAAAGTGCACAACTTCTTTTGGAACTGAGTGTATTTATGTAATCAGTCTGACACTAAACGAGAGGTCTCTCCTTCAGGGTTCGTTTGCGTGTATCAGGTCTTGTTTTTGCGAACAACAACAATAACAACAACAACAATAGGTGTCACTATTACCATTTGCGATTTGCGTCATTGCAGTTATCTATTATTTTTAAAATCTTTTATATGACCTATTTTTCTCAGTTTACTGATTTTTCCACAGATATGAAATACACTGTATCATAGAAGTGCCTTTGTAGCTTATAAGAAAGTATCAAATATGCTCTTGTCAAATTGTTTTGCGACATATACGTTAAAGTCATTTGATGAACCGTTGCCATGTGCATTATTGTTTATGCTAATTGCAGTTATGGTTATTAATCTTTAAACCGTATACAAATCCATCAGTTAACTTGAATTGTTTTGCGATTTCATTTCCACTATGGTAACAATATAAGTACCGCCTATACATCAGCTTAAAATTAGGTTGTATTTATATTTCACTTATATATTCAGCTTTTGTTCATGACCACTATGCCGATAATGGCTGAACTATACTTAGAATGAAAGTACACACACGTACCCCTTTGAGCCTAACACTCACCTGATCAGTGAATTGATTCTTTCGTGTGATTTATGGATTTTGCCAACGTTTAGTCCTGTTTCATTGGGGTAGACTAGAACTATTTCATTTTAATACGACAATATTTACTCGTTTTAGATGGCCGGAAATCCTTTCAAAATAGATAATGTGGCTCTATATTAAACAAATGATAAAAAATGGCCTCTCTGTTAGACTTTTACTTGTACCATTGATGATTTAATGTACCGTGAACAATCATAAATAACACTGCGAAACATTTCGTGAATTGTCTTTTCTTTTTTTTTATTAAAACTAACAGAGACATTTGAGTAGAGCGAATAAAAATGTACATT
>CM037790.1:7133504-7183504 GCA_021229015.1 Solen grandis | reverse complement strand
CATCAAACTTCACACATATGTTTATCATCATCAGACCAACCAGTAGAAACAGGAACAGTAACTCTTCCAAATATTTTTGCATATTTATGGCCCTTTTTGGATTTTGAATAAATGTTAAACTTTTGTTTAACATTGCTAATACCCCCAGCTTTACTCAATGGATGTCTCTCAAACTTCACACATGTGTTTATCATCATCAGACCAACCAGTAGAAACAGGAACAGTAACTCTCCAAAATATTTTAGTATATACATGGCCCTTTTTGGACTTAAAAAACAACCAGTAGAAATAGGAACTGCAACTCTTCCAAAAATATTTTTTTTCATTTATAGCCCATTTTGGACTTAAAAAAACGTTAAAAGTTTTGTTTAATAATGCCGTTATCTCCACTTTAACTCAGTGGATGTGCATCAAACTTGGCACATGCCTTGATCATCATCAGATCAACTAGTAGAAACAGGGACAGTACCGGTAACTTTTACAAATATTTTTTGCAAACTTATGGCCCTATTGAACTTTTTTTTTTAAGTTTTGTTTAATATTGCTAATATCTCCACTTTCGCTAAATATATGTCTCTCAAACTTCACAAATGTGTTTATCAACATCAGACCAACTAGTAGGAACAGGAATGTATGTCCCTCAAACTCCAAGTACAAACAGGAACAGTAACTCTTTTAAATATTTTTGCATATTAATGGGCCGTCTTGTGCTTAGAAAAATGTTAACATTGCTATTATCTCTAATTTCTTTCCATGGATGTCCCTCATAATTCAAACATGAAATTGCATGCCTGTATTGGAAGTCAGACTTTGTCATGGAATTCAAAATAGTTATGCTCCCACCCCCGTTAATCTTGGTTAAAGTTTTTGCACCACCTCATTTTTAATCTTGGTTAAAGTTTTTGCACCACCTCATTTTTTCACTTAACCCTTGAGTATTCTTTATTAAATTTAATCTTTTGTACTTACTCATTTTTTCACTGAATTTTTAGATTTTGCTTTAAAACTTGATCACATGTTTATTGTTCTTGTGTATATTTTGATAATACAGAGATTCTCATTTTGCCTTTAACTGCAATACTAAAATGATATATATATCAAAAGCATCTTGAAAACAAATTTTTAGGCATTCCTTTTTTTTTTTCTTGCTTTATATTAAAATTACTTCTTGAAAAAATTACACAAAAAATAAGATTTTCTTTTACAATGTTTAAATCTTTTACCACAGTAAAACTTTATAAAACCTTCTAGTCACCATCAATATTTTTCTGTAAACTAACTTATGTAGTGCCAATAAGTAACACTTATCAGTCAGCGACGATTGTAAGCTGTCAAAAAACTTCGCCAGTAGAACAATCGCCCTTTAAACAGGGGGTCCAAGGTTGAAACCTTGGTTTGGCTGCATATTTTTCTCACTTGGTTATTTTGCAGCGAACAAGGGATCATTATAGTTCCTCCAATGACCAGGAACATTATTAATTTGATCTCTGTAATTCTAAATTGGCAAAGATTATGTAACTGTTGTCAGTGGGAAACTTTTGTAAGTGGTCTCTGGTTTTAGTCCTGGTCTGGCTGCACATTTTTCTCGCCTTCTTAATTTGAAACTTTTTTGTGTTCCCCAAATATGTATATTAGGCATTTGTTTCAATATTTTTACGTCTTTTTTCCATTTCAAGATTCCCTTCAAGTCTTGGCACTAGTTTTCCATTTATGAACATGTACTTATATATACTTACGTAAACAAGTTCACATCTCAATAAAGGTTATGTAAAATTAAAAAACAATTTGTTTTCCTGTTAACTCGCAAACATTTAATTATCAGTTTTTCTTTCCCGCCGTGCTTATTTCATTGTGCTGCCACAGGCAGCACTTTCGTACTTGTGGGCCTTTGTTTTTGAAAAATATGGAATTTTATGCATGTGATGCACGTTACTCAGAAATTGTTTGTACTGCAGATTTGAAACTTCATGGATATGTTATTTAGGACATGAACTTGTGCACCTGGGTATTTTCATCGAACCGCCGTTGAAGTTGACAGAGATATGGGCCTTTGTTTTTAGCTCATCTGAGCACAACGTGCTCATGGTGAGCTATTAGGATCACCCTGCGTCCGTCGCCGTGCGTCGTCAACAGTTTGCTTCAAACGACATCTTCTCTGAAACCGCTGGACAGAATTTGATTAAACTTGGCAGAGATGATCCTTTGGTGAACCTTCACAAAAGTTGCTAAAATAAACCTGATTCATGTAGAACTCTGGTTGGCCTGGCATTAGAAAGAAATGAATTATGAAAATTAAAAAAAAAAAAAAAAAAAAAACATCTTCAAAATTACTGACCAGATTTCAAAATGTTTTAGGATAGATGTTCCTTGGGTAACCCTATACTCAGGTGAGCAATTTAAGGCACCTTTGGACCGCTTATTGAAAAATATGGAATTTTATGCTTGTGTCGCACGTAACTCTGAAATTATTTGTACTTCATCGATATATCATTCAGGGCATGAACTTGTGCACCTGGGTATTTTTATCGAACCTTCGTTAAAGTTGACAGAGTTATGGACCTTTGTTTGTGAAAATATGGAATTTTATGCTTGTGACGCATGTCACTTTGAAAGCATTTGTACTACAGACTTGAAACTTCATGGATGTATTTTTCAGGACATGAACTTGTGCACCTGAGTATTTTTGCCCCCCTCTCCCCACCAAAAAGAGGCATATAGATTTGCCTTTGTCCGTCCGTCCATCCCAAAACTGTGACACAGTTAACTCTGAAGGTATTTGTGCTACAGACTTTAAACTTCATGGATATATTACTCAGGACATGACTGGCGCTCCTTGGTGTTGGCCTTTGTTTTGGAAAATGCGACGGGTGGGGGCATCTGTGTCCTCTGCACACATTTGTTGTTGTTGTTTTTTTACAAAAATCTTTCTACTTTTATCCCTACTTATTTTGCTATTGGCCATGTGAAAGCCTGCGTACATAACATTACTTTTTATTTCATACATATATTCATTTATATGATTTTTTTTTAATTTTGTATGTGCACAACCATCCCAAGGGTACAATGAAGATAACTGTTACACTGTGATTTTAATAACTTCTGCCATTCATTCATTCTTTAAAATTCGTAGGTCTGTGGTTCTACACGGATGTATCTGTGTACCTTTCTCAACAAGTAATTAAATACCTAAGAAAGGTCTTACGTCAATGAAGTTTAAGTCTTACCCTGCAACAGCTATCTTTAAAACAGAACAGCTTTCAAACATTTTAGCTTTTATTTGAATTTGACAGTCTTACTTTAGTTAAATTCTTAACATTAAAAAGCTGATTTGTTCCATGGCATACATCCTAGAACATTCTCTAACTATACCAAAAACTAATATTGCATTATTTTAATGTAAAACAAAGCATGTCTGTTTGGACAGTTGTACTCATATTAGTATTATAGGGTTATGTTCAAAGTAGCTGTTAGGGGGTTACACTACAGAACATCCACATTTCTGTTGCTTAATTAGTGTAAAACCATTTCACCATATCCCCTGAATCTCTTCCCACTAGGGATAAATCATCGGTGACCTGGAAATACGTGTAGACAGTTGTTCTCAAAATGGCTGTCGATATTTGTGCAAATAAACAAAACAAAACAAAAGCAACAAACGGAGTAGTCCCATTGGAAATGTCACTTATTAGGCATCGGGGTGGTCTGGTGAATGTTCACTGATACTTGGTTATGGTCACAAACCTTTTGGGAATATCCCCAGAACAAAGGGAAATCGAAAGGATCAGAACTATATAAAAACAGAAATTGAAAAAAGTAAATAGATAAAACATGAAGTGGGACGCGAAAGGACTAATACTATATGAAAATGGAAAATGAACAAGAACACGAAGTGGAAATTGAAAAGATCAGAACTTTATGAAAGTTGAAATGAAAAATTAAAATGAATAAATGAATAAAACACGAAATGTTGAGCAAAAGGACCAGAACAATATAAACATTGAAAATGAAAAAGGAGAAAGAAAATAAAACATGAAGAGGAAATGAAAAGGATTAGAACTATGTGAAAGTGGGAAATTTAAAAAAAAAAGTTAAAAGCGAAAGGACCAGAACTACGTACAGTATATGATAGCAGAAATCATGAAATGGAAAGCGAAAGGATCAGAAGAATAGAGATATAGAAAATAAATATGAGATGACAGAGACGAACAATGTGTGTATATTGCTATCCTGATAAATGATTCAATAAGGTAGCGAGTTTTGGTCCAGTGTTTATGTATTGTTTATGCAAACAGTTGTCGTGCAGACACGGTATTTGCAAAACATATTCATATGTTTCGGATGAATCTGTGCAAGATATGTTAAACAGTGTTACCGATAAGTGCATCATGCCATATTCTAAAATAACTGACCCTTAAATATGTAATAAATGTCTGTCAGTGAAGAAAAATAGGTACCCCCATGCTCTTACTTGAATAAAAAATCATTTCTAGAATAGGCTCCATTAATGACCAAATTATTACTGTCTCCGATACTTCTATTTTTAATGTTCCATCATGTAAATTAATATCAGACCTGAAAAACATGAAAGCATGAAAGTATTTCTTTCCTTAACAAAATGCCCAACATGTAAAAAGAGTATACTATACATAGTTATGAAAACTTTGATGAACAGGATGTCTTGGGTTCAGAAAATAATGACAGCATAAATACCTCAGATACTTCACCTGATGAAAATGATGGATGATATGACAACATAAATGATAAAATGAATAATGCAGAAGTTGATCAGACTTTTTCTCATGGAATGGATGAAAAATCATCAAGATACTTTTTGTAACACATTTGTAGGCAAGTCATAGGGTAAACCGGAAAGGCAGATAGAATAATACTGATCCTACAGCTATTGATGAGAAAGATAGTGACAAATGGAGTGAGGGGGAAGATACTAAAGACAACCCAGAAAAATAAGACAAAAATATAGAACCCTCAGGAAAAAAATATAACAAAAAATATAACTATAAGTTTGCTCCTTGGGAAGGGCGAGTGCATGTAACTTCTTGTAGAACAGTTTACAATATCCATCCGTATTTCATTATAAAGCAAGCTAGGCCATCCATTGAAGAACGATTAGTGCCGGTTTCAGACAGAAACTATTTCAGCCCCTTCTATTTTCTACGGTGGCATAAAGGTGACATGGAAGAAATTTTTTTATATTACGTGCGCATGTAGTAGCATTTACGTGCGCACGTAGTAGCTATTACATGCGCACGTAGTAGCTTTACGTGCGCACGTAGTAGTTATTACGTGCGCACGTAGTAGTTTTACACTAGTTTTGCAGTTTTCTACAGCTTTAAATTTAAAAATAAGTCGCACAGGTATTCCCCAAGATGCCTAGTCCAACCGGAACTTCACCCTTATAACGGCCCTGGCAAAGCGGCAAGCCGATTGCATTATTACTGCCTGTATTTTTTTTTAAAAATACGCCCCCTAACCCGAACTCCTGGATCCGGCTCTAAATGTCACTAGGGATGTTAAAGGTTGTAGGATTACTTAAAACAATACTAACATCTGTTGAAGTAAATACTAGTAAAATGAAACTTTTAATAAAATTTACAAAAGGAAATGACTTGCATATTGTTGCAATCAGAACAATAGACTTATATGAGGCTTTTAATACAAGACATTATACAATGTTTACAGTCTTAGTTTGCGTGTTGATACATCGTCATAAGCAACAAGCTGCATGAAAAACTATCCATCTATACATATTAAAGCACTTTTCACAAATGCTCGAAGAAGATAAATAGTAAATAGCAGCTTTTGTAAACTAGATTTTTACAACCTACAATCAACTTATAAAATAAAATGGGTGACTATTACACTGTTGTTAGCAAAAATAAGTATACTATTGGGACTGGTGAAGTAGTAAAAATGCCCTCCCCCCCCACTTTTTTTTTGCATATCATATATTTTCCTGGTATAATTGCACCATTAATTAATATAAAATATTTAAATGAATATTTTTATCCCCCCATGCAGTAGCTCAATGTTACATGCAGTAGTTATTGCGTTGCACTGGTAAATAAGGTTATCACTTGTGCAAGTGATAGCTACTGCGTGTGCATCCAGAAGCTATCAAGTTATCATTATATATATATATATCCATTTTATGTCACCAAAGTTTAAAGTTCCAAAAAGGTTGCTTATTAGTTTAAGCATCTATTTAATTAAAAAAGTTCTTTGTCAGTGGTTCTTGGATTTAGCCATTACTTGAACTGTGTAAGGATATGACAGATTCTTGCCCAAATTGGTGTTTGAACTCACAAAATTCAGTTCCATTGTCATATAATGGTAACCTACGACTGGACCTCACTGCCCTTATGCTTGATAAATGAAATTGATAGAGTCTGAAACTGTAAAATTGGCATTTTAAATATAATCAAATTTAGCTGAGGCCTTGTAGTCATAAACATTGTTTCTAATTAAGCGAGTTAAAATGATGTAAATGAACGAGGAGAGAATATAAAGTGAAAATTTAGCTTCAATAATTCAAAGGAAATTATTCTAAGACTTACAGATCAGATATACCAATATTCATTTAAATATTACAGCCATAAACACTGATTTCAAATATTTTAACTCATGGACATTAACATTGTCTTGAAGTTAAATTTAGATTTGTTAAAGAAATAAAGATCTTTGAGTGAAAAAAATTAAAGTGTATTTGAGTGATTCAAACTCAGATGATGTTTCACTTTGATATCCAGACATTTGTTTCAGAAATATTATGTTAAATTACTTTTCATCTTGATAAAATAACCATGCTAATCCAAATCCTGGTGAATTTGAAATCCCAAACACCATATGGGATTTGAACTGTTCATATTCTTTAAAAACAGGCAAAAGCAAAAGCATGCCGCAGGTATTTGCTTTGGGATATATCTCCCCATGCAAGAATGTGATTGATGGTAATGAATTAAAACCAAGTGGTGGGACGCGATAACTACTGCTTGCGAACGTGATAACTATTACGTGCGCACGTATTAGCTACTACGTGCGCACGTAATAGCTAATACGTTCGCACGTAAAGCTACTACGTGCACACGTAATAGCTACTACGTGCGCACGTAATAGCTAATACGTTCGCACGTAAAGCTACTACGTGCGCACGTAATAGCTACTACGTGCGCACGTAATAGCTTCTACGTTCGCACGTAAAGCTACTACGTGCGCACGTAATATAAAAATATCTTCCATGTCCCCACTATGCCACCGTAATTTTCTCTTAGTACTGTCATTTATTTTAAGGTGAAGTTGATACTACTGAATTTGATTGGTCAACGAAGTGTTGATTTATTACATCTGACCCAATTGCTTGTGCTCGGCATTTTGAATATTCTGTGAACATCAAATACTTCATGTTAGACAACTCAAATCATATTGGTAACATTCTGGACTACTTTAACCGGGTTGATTACAACAACAAGGCCTTCCACATGAACATATGCTTATCTAGGTTCTCAGATACCCCAGTGTATGGTCAAGATTCTGTAGAAAGTGTTGTTGAAATCATTGATACTTACCTCGCCTGTCAGCTACCACCTGAACGTAACCAAAATCTTAAGAGATCTTGTCAAACTCATCAAAGTAATAAATGTAGAAAAAAGCCAAAGAACGAGTCTTCTTATGGATAAAACATGTATACTTGAACCTCAAGTTTCTACGGAGAGATCATGAGAACAAAAGAGAGCATTCTTGGACTTATAGTCTGCTCGTATTAGACAGGAAGTTATGGCTTAACCACACATGGAACACATCAATAAATAAGCCAGGTACCATGGTTAGATGTTGCTGGAGAATATGTAGAGAGACCTATATGTTATGCTAGTAAGTCACTTGTCAAGACTCAGCATCGTTATTGTGCCACAAGAAAGGAACTTTTAGTTTATCACACTGTTTAGACATTTTTTTGTTGGGAAAACAAATTTTTGTTAAGAACCAGCTGTTTCAGTTTAAAATGGAGTATGTCTTCCAAGTCGCCAATAGACTTGACGGCTTGAAGTTTGATTTCAAAATCGAACATAAAAGGAAGAAAGCATGTTAATGCGGACAGTTTGTCAAGAATGCCGTGTAGCCCTTACAAGGGTTGTGACGTGTGTAAGAATAAATTTGAGTTATGGGTCGGATTTTACTCAATTCGATGAAAGGCCATTGTTTGGCAAAAAGAAATCAGTCCTAAGGGCTTGTGTTTACAGAATTGGACTCTAAAGAAGTGTACATTCTTGTCATAGATCTACAAAGTTATTCAATTTCTGTTCATGCGTGTATTGCTGCTATTGCATTGTGCAAAAGTCTTGTGTCATTAGTCGCAACCATATTGGTTCATTCAATCGTCTGCGCTTCCAGCCAAAGCTTGATATTGGTAGTGATTTGCAAAATGAGGAGGTTGGCAAGTTACAATCACAAGAGCCTAAGTGTAGAAATTGTTTTACCCCCCGCAAACGAAGTTTGAGACGGGGTATATAGGAGTCAGTCTGTCGGTCTGTTAGTCTGTTGGTTTGTCGGTCTGTCCGTCCATCCCAAAAACTTGTGACGCAAACACAAGTTATCAGCTGGAGAGGTGCGTGACATAAATGTCACTTGAGTTATCTCATGGATTAAATAGTAATTGCTCCCGATTCTGCTCTAAATATCTTTTGACGCGAACTTCTTCTACATTTCTTAACTGGTTCAGTTCAACTTTTGTGTGTGCATTCATAATCAGCTGGAGAGGTGCGTGACATAAATTTCACTTGGGTTATCTCATGGATTACAGAGTAATTGCTCCCGATTCTGCTCTAAATATCTTTTGACGCGAACTTCTTCTACATTTCTTAACTGTTTGAGTTCAACATTTGTGTGTGCATTGATAATCAGCTTGAGAGGTGTGTGACATAAATTTCACTTGAGTTATCTCAAGGATGGCAGAGTTTTTGCTCTGGTCCCATTTTTTAATTATCTCCCCTTGTTTTTTTTTTTGTTTTTTTTTCTTGTCCGGAACATAACTCGAAAATTATACAAGGCAATGACTTGAAACTTAAAATGTAAGGAAAAGTGCAGTGTCTAAGAACTATAACTCTACCTGATCCCATTTTTTTTTAATTATCTCCCTTTTGTCGCGAGTAATATACACGGTATATACTTGAAACTTAAAATGTAAACAGATGGCGGCTAGAAGAAGTGCAGTTTCCAAGAACTGTTACTCTATACTTTTAAACTCGTGTGCCAAACAACCATCTATACTCCGCCTGGAGTCTGGCTTCTCCTGTATCAAAGCGTTAGCATTTTGCGGGGGTATTAATCCCATTCAGTGATAGCTCTATTTGCTAGTTTCTCACCTGCAGTTTGTAACATGTGGTTACTTTGGAAATTACAAACCACTGTAGGTACAGTTGATACAGATCCATGATAACAGTGTCATGGTAAATAAACCCAAGAGGAGTCTTCGACGAAGGAAAACTGTGCCGCGTTTCCAACTATGACCCCGAATTGACGGATTTACTTTTGGGAGATTTCAAGAGTTTTGAATCTTCTGTGGAGTCTGGACTTTGGAAACATTATTGTTGTCTGTACTATAACCTGTCAACAAGTTTTGGGACAAAACAAATTTGTGCGTTTTCACAAATCTCAGTCATTAGTCGGCGTTTGTGTTGTGAGGATCATTTGATTTTCTTGTGAAAAAAAAGAAGAGAAATCAAATGTAATTGTGTATTTAGCTTAGTTTAGTTTGAAAGTGTACTAGTATCCATTTTTTTTTTTTAATGAATTCCTACATTGGATTTTGTGTATTTCTATTTTGGTGTATTCAAGTGAATTCCTATTTTGGATTATGTGTATTTCTAGTTTTCTACTCCTAGAATTTTAAGTGAATTCTTACAATGGATTATGTGAAAGTCTTTGTGAGTTAACGTGGTTGAAATTAATTGGATTAAAAGTCAGCTTCGGATTTATTTTCTTTTTCAAATATTGACAGTGCCAATTAACTATTACTTAATTCATCATGTTCATTAATTTCTAAATGGCACGAACGGCACTTTGTTGGTAGGGCGTCAGTCACACTAAATCAGTTTCGCAAAAACGTGCCTATATTTTCAGACTTGGACAAGTTCGAAGTTCGGTCATGTGAGGTCAAAAAGTAGGCCGATATGAAATATGCAACATATGCTGTTCATTTATAATTAGGTGAGCGATTCAGGGACATCACGGCCCCCTTGTTATTCTGTTTCTTTCTCATAAAATAATTTCAGCTGCCAGAAAGATACGTGCACGAATCTTGCTCCCAACGGGATTCGAACCCACAACCCTAATCTCTACTGAGATCCGCTCCAGATATTTTTTCGTATCGGCCTCCACTGGATCTCTACCCAGGCCTTATATAAAAGCTTCGGGAAATTTACACCTATACCCCTAACTCGTTTCGGCCGTTCAATCTGAATCTGAAACAAATACGTTGTAGATCCCAATACTGGGTTTTACACAACGGAAGAAGACCTCCGCACTATTGGCGGTGGCTCTTTAAGGCATTTTTGAATGCCTCAACAGAACCAGCATGCACTATATTATCAGGGAGATGATTCCAGTGAATCACAGTGTCCACAAAGAATGAATTTTCATATTGTTTAGAGTTTGATGATGGTATTTCCAGACCCTTTGAATTTTTGCAAATGCGTTTTTCTAATATATTTGATGTTTCGCAGCCATTAAATTTTGTTTTTATTGTCCTTTTAGGTCAGGTGAATTTCAAAAAATCTGATGTTGGCAGTGCTGGAACTAATCCCTCAACCACCTTGTACATTAATATTAATCTGAGGCTTAGGCGTCTGTCTTGTAAAGTTTCTAGTTCAAGTTCTTGTTTCATTTTTGATATTGTCCCTGGTGTTCTGCTTGTATAATCTCTTTTTATGAATCTTACTGCCCTGTTTTGGATTCTTTCTAGTTTGTCTATGTTGTCTTTCTGATAGGGGTTCCAGATGGTAGCCCCATATTGAATTCCATTATTGATCTTACTAGTGTAATGTAGGCTGTTTTTCTACATTTCTGAGATTCCTTCTTAAAAAGCCTAAAGTTGAATTTGCTTTTTTGCATACCTTGTTGATATGTATATTCCATTTTAAGTCATTTGAGATTTGTAGTCCAAGATGGGGATTATTTTGTACTTCCTGCATTATGTGGTTATTCAGTTGATAAAATCTATTTATTTTTTTTTGTTGATTGACATGATATAGAATTTTTTCGCGTTGAATTTCATGCCCCAGTTTGTTGCCCATGTTTCTAGGCTATTTAGGTCCTGTTGTAATTGGAAGTGATCTTGTTCTGATTTTATCGTTCTATATAGTAGGCAGTCATCTGCAAATAGTATGACGGAGGATTTTACACATTCTGGCAGGTCATTTATGTGGCACAAGAATAGGATTGGCCCTAGTACTGTGCCTTGGGGTACTCCTGAGTCTACTGTTGTTTCGCTTGATTTTTCGCCTTCTACTATTGTTTTCATTGTTCTATTTGTTAGGAAATTTGTTAACCAAGTGTGAAGACTTCCCTTAATTCCGTAGCTGTCAAGTTTGTGTAGGAGTTTGTCATGTGGTACTGTATCGTAGGCTTTTGAAAAGTCTAATATGGCAATATCTATTTGTTGACCTTTGTCGTGATCTAGTAGGAAGTCATTTAAAGTTGTGATCAGTTGTGTTTCGCAGGAGTACCCAGACCTAAATCCATGATTTAAGTTTGTCAGTATTTTGTTTTCTTCCAGGTGGTTAAGTATGTGTCTACAAATAATATGTTCAAGAGTTTTGTATATGACTGAGGTTAGTGAGACAGGTCTGTAGTTTTCTGGCAGGTGTTTGTTGCCTTTTTTGAAGATGCTTGAGATGTTTGCATCTCTCCAGTCTTTTGGTAATTCTCCTGTGTCTATTGAGCACTGTAGGATTATTTTCAGGATTGGGGCTAGTTCTTTTGAGCATTCTTTTAGTATTCTATTAGGAATGTTATCTGGGCCAGAAGCCTTTGATGGATTTATTTTTGATAGTAGCTTCTCTAGTCCTTTCTGTTCAATTTTTATTGGTTTGATGTTTTTCTTCACTTGTTTTTTTAAATTCTGGCAATTCTTTGTTCGTTGGTTTTGTGAAGACAGATTTAAATTGTTTGAGTAGTTCTTCAGCTTTTTCTTTGCTACCTGTTATTAGGCTGTTTCCTCTTTTGAGTGGGGCTATTCCGGTTGATTCATGTCTTTTAGATTTGACATACTTCCAGAAAGGTTTTGTGTTTTTGTCTTTTAGTCCTTCTAAGATGTTTGTATTTATATAGTTCCATTCAGATCTTCTTAGTTCTCTCTTACATTCTTTTTGGAATTTTCTGTAGCTGGTCTAGTTATTTGTTTTCTTTGCTTGGTTGTAAAGTCTTTGTTTCTTTTTGATAATTTTCTTTTCTTTTCTCCTGATCCAGGGGATGTTGTTTCCAGATCTTATTTCTTTTTGTGGTATGTTTTTGTCCATGGTTACTTGCAAGGAGTCTTTTAAAAGTGTTCAATAGTTTTTGAACATTTTTGTCTTCATTTTTTTTGATTTTCTATTTTCTCATTCAGTTTTATAAGATCCTTTTTATTTCATTCCAGTCTGCTTTTTATATAGATAACATTTTCTAGGTTTTGTCTTTTGGTGATGCACCTTTGTTTCAAAATCTGATATTATTAAGTAGTGGTCTGAGATTCCTGGTACGCTTACTGAGGATTTTGTCATATTTGGGTTTGAGACGAAAACCAGGTCCAATAAGTTGTTTTCTCTTGTAGGTTTGTTGTGGATTTGGTGAAGGTGAAAGTTGAAACATTTATACGGTCACATTTGCAGCATAGCCACTGGATATTTGATCTTTCTAATAATTCATAGTCTTGTGTACATAGTTCAATGCAAGATTTATGGTGCCATGTCACATCCGTCACAGCAGACCCCTTGGCAATCCCATGTAACAGGTATCTCGCATAACCCGCAAGGGTATGTGGTTGGTCGGTTGCATGGTCCTGGGTTAAGTTCTATGTCCCCTGCCAGAGCCAGAGCTAGAAGCAGAATGTTTGTTTTTCTCTTACTTTGTATTGGTAGTGATATTGGTCTTCTGCCGGTGCTGTTCATTTTACTATTGATTAGGTTGTTCAGCATATTTTGATGTTTTTCAGATTTTGTTGTTTCTTTATTGTTGCTTGTCACTACATGTAAAAGTAGAATGAGGTATAAAGTCAACATTTTGTCTTTTTGTTCTATAAAACTACTAATCAGTTTAGTTGATGTGTCAAGTATAGTGGTTGAGTATAGTGCAGAAGGCCTACACTGACTCTATCTTAAGTATTTATTAGCAGCTATATGGTAAGACGTTTCTGTTTATGTATTTGATAATCTTTATTTATTGAGATGAGTATTGTACAGTGGCTAAGTATAGCGCGGAAAACCCCGCACTGACTCCACCAGCTGCACTGTTATTTATTTTATGGAGGTACTGAATTTGTAGGTCAGACTACTGTGCAACAGCTAAGTATAGCGCGGAAAAAACCAGCACTGACTCCACCAGGTGCACAAGCAGTTATGTAATAAAGTAATGAAAATGTTGAATAAAGTATTGAAAATGTTGATTAAAGTTCTATGATTGTCTGACTACTGTGCAACAGCTAAGTATAGCGCGGAAATACCCGCACTGACTCCACCAGTTGCACAGATTGTTTATTAAGAAAAAGGGTCGAATTGACACTGGGACGATGTAATTATGGCTGGTTTACTTAATTAAAGTAAGGGTTAAAGCTGGAGGTATAGAAATAGGAGCTGTAATTCTATCAACAAGGTATTTAAGTTAATAAATGTATAATCCAAATTGGTTTTTCAAAGAATAATAAATGAAATCAGTATGGCGTCCGTGCTACGATCGAGTATTCAGAGGTGGTGATGGGTTAGTTCAAGACTTACCAGACGAAGTAACCCTACAAAAAATGTTTTTTATCATAAAGTTATGCCAAAAATATGTTTATATTCAAGAAAAAAGGATTTAGGGAATTTGTTTTTCTAATTAAACTAATAATTAATTGAATTTTAGTGAGAACTAGAATTTTCCCTCCTGTCCTCTTGCGCATGCGGCGTCCCATTTTTTCAAATCGATTGTTTTAGGATGAACACCTAAAATCCACGCATGTATAGTAAGAAGACATATTTTTTCTTTCCATTTCATTAAATTTCATTGTCTTAGCTTACCGATTTCACCAGTTTTACAGCTACGGACGCACGAAACCTCCAAACTCGCTGTTTAAACCGCCATATTGTTTGCATGCGATGGTTATCACGTGACTAATCCGTGATTGGATAACTACAGTTAGGTTCAACTCGCGGGTTATACGGTATAGAGCGGTGTGCGGTTTTCTCGATCTTAAGTATCACATAAACTTTATTTTGAAAAATCGTTTTATACAGCAAAATTTCTTTGATTTTGCAAGGATCGACTTATTGGCAAAGAGCATTTACCTTTTGCTGTTGAAAAGTCGTAACTGAACCGAGCTGTAATTTAAACAGCTTCGCCACTAGTCACGTGATCAATATTTACAAAATGTCTGTTTAAAACTTTGAGGTGAGCGGTTTGGTGTTTTCCGTCGCCGTATTTCATGAAATCGGCAAGCTAAGACAATGACGTTGAATGAAATGAAAAGAAAAATATGTCTTCTTACTAGACATGCGTGGATCTTTAGGTGTGCCTCCTAAAGCAATCGATTTGAACGGCCGAAACGAGTTAGGGGTATCGGTTTTTTTCGAGTTTGTGTACTGTTTATTGGGTTGATGTCAGGTCCCAGACACGTGTCCGGTTTCCAGGGTGACTTTTCCGTTGCTATGAATGGAAGTGTGCCCCGAAATACGTCCGGTTTCCGGAATGCAGGGTTTCCGGTATACAGAGTTTACGATTATATGAAATAAATTTGAACGGCCGAAACGAGTTTGAATACGTCCGGTTTCCGGAATGCAGGGTTTCCGGTATACAGAGTTTACGATTATATGAAATAAATACGGGTTGAAAACGGGACCAAAACTTTTTTCCGGTTTAGAGGAAATTCCGGTATATAGGAGTTCCGGTTTGGAGGAGTTTCACTGAACATACTCCTTCACACATTAAATGAAAGTAAAGGGATAACGAAATGCCCTAACAGATCTTTTCAGATAGAGTACATATTATTTGTTTATTCTGATAAAATGGTTAGTATGACAGTTAAAAACCATTGTTTATTCTGGGGACCATTACCCACATTGTGATTCAGGAGTTACGATCCTTGATAAACAGTTTGCTTTCCTAAAAGTATCCGAATTTATTATGTACACATTATCAAATTAAAAATCAACAACAATATTTATGAAAACAATATATAGAACTTTGGTATTTACACGAAGATATATTACCATATGAGGCGAAGTGGGAAAGTAGGTCTGTGACTATAACCACTCGCCCACGGAGGCCACTCATAAATAAGATAATATTGTAAATAACAATGTGTGAGAAATTATTTTTTTCTTTGCGAATAAAAAATTAGTTTAGTGTTTTTCGCAAAATCAGCAGCGCTTTATTCGATATATTATTTGTCAGAAACAAGCTATCGTACTCTGACGATAGTTTGTTTTCTGTTCTTATATTGTGTTGTTGATTAGAACATCAGATGTTCAAATATTGGATATAGGACAACCAGAAAAATGGTAATCTCTCTTCCTCTCTCTTTTTATGTCTCTCTTTCTTCCCGTCACCCGTACATGCATCTTTTGGCCATGGGATTGGTTTCTTCTAGAATGGACTTTTGAATCATATTTGTCTGATGTCAAAACTATTCAAAGAAATATTGGTTTATTAAAAATGGGTTGCAAATGAAATGTAATAACTGTACAAATCTGTTTTGTAATAAGTTCTTACAAAGTGTGTTTTTATTACGAAACGGAATGTTAGAAACCAGTCTCGGAATTACTCCCAAATGTTGAGCGCCAATGCCAGAACCGCTTTAAAGCAACTCGTTCACAGGTGTTCATTGACGAAGAATTTGAGTTTTAACTAGCTTTGTGTTTTAGCCCTAGCAATATCTATCTACAGACGGATGGTCACCCAATGCAACAAAGAGGGGTAGCAATACGAAAGGTGTTAAACCTATATTTAGATTTATAAAACCCATATTTAGAATTTCATTTTTCCGTGTGCGTCACGTGACTGATCACAATCACCTTTTGCGCATGTGCTCACCTCTGAAAAACTGGTAAGACGTCATGTTGCGGAATGTGTCACGTGGTGCAGCAAGCACCTGCTTCGGGAATACCGTATTCTATATTTAACCGGAATTTCCTGAAGTTATAGCGTTTTCCCGTGCAATGTGACCTTCACTTGCCGAGGAAACAAAGATTTCACCAACATAAACGAGGGAGAGTAGGAAAAAACGTGTTTCTTAATTCTACCGATCAACTGTGAATGAGCTGCTTTAACTAGTTTAGTATGTCGCGGCCAGGAATCGAACCCTGATCTCGGTAATTGGGTAGACGCTATGCCAACTCGGCCACCTCGACCGGTTCTTTGAATATACTGATACATTTGTTAATGTTTATTATTGTTATAGTACATTTATTTTTTTAGACGATGTAATGCATCAATAAAATATATTCTGTTCTGGTTAGAGCATCCTTCTCGAGGGGTTGCGGGTTCGATCCCTTGACCGCGTGTTATGACACTGTGAAACAGTGTTGTATCTTGTCACATATCTACGGTGTGATACTACAGTTATCTGCTTCAAACAGACATAGTTACCATGGGACTGAAATATAGGTATGACGAAAAACAACCAACCAAACGAAACAAATCTAAGTATGCTTTAGATGTATCAAACACTATCATCTATAATTATCGTGTGCTCAAGTCGCACAAATTTTACCACTATATTAAAGTATTATTTATATTGAAGTTCTCAAAAATATTGTATGGTATAATAGGGGAATGAGTTATAAATGATGTCATTATTTCAATTTGCTATATGTAGTGAAAATTATAGACAAAAAAGACAATTAAGTTAAATGGAATAGTTAAATAAATTGTTCTGACCTACTTTTGGGACGGGTTTGAACCCTCTAGTATTGTGACGGACGTATATATATAGAACATTTTTGAATTCACTATTGTTTCAAGATAAAGGTTTCCATTGTAGATCTATTATCCATCAGTGTATAGAGTAAGCATAGAATATAGAAAGTTTGTAAATATAAACCATTCTGTTATTTAAGTTATGTTCATTTTGTGGTGTTACTATTCGTATAGACTGCACTGTGTGGATCATAACAAACGTGTTTTCCTTTAAATAATAAAATACTCGTGACATAACCTGGCTGACATGTTTGAAAGTCTTAAAAGTGAAAAAAAGTTATTTTAATGCTTTTACATTGTTTGTACATGCTTAAAACTCTTTACTTGTGATAATATTAATTTTTAATAAATAATATTTTTTCCTTTATTTTAACAGGATATTTATTTTTACCTGCTGTGTGTTTTCCTCAGTTAAGACTTCTAATGTTTACTTATTCTTCAGAATACTACAATGACACGTGCATTGTGGGTGCCGAAATATTTCCCGGGGCTGCACGAGCTCGGGACCTTTGTAGAAGCACGATATTTTTCTGTGCTTAATTCACTTCATATCAACTACGGGAAAATAGAAGTAGCTCTATGTTTTATTGAAAACAACAACGACCCCCCCCCCCAAAAAAAAAATAATAATAAAAAAAAATAATAAATAAATAAACAAGCGAATTATTATGATAGTAAATCAGATGTAACGCGGTTAGATCATTCCCTATGTATAGAATAATAACATGCGCAGATTACAAGGAGCTATTTGTGTACAGTTTTAGAATCCCAATATACGGAAGTCCATCCTAGCTTAACTATCGACTTGATGTCAAATAAACCAGAACATACTTTACCGGTAGATTAAGTTAATATATAGAGTGGAAGAAAAACAAACAAACCCAAAAACGCTGGTTTAGAAAAAGCTCATTCGCTTCGCCTCTTAATTAAAAGACTTTTACCCCCGTTATATTCTAACTGTTCGTGTTTTCCCGCTGATCTCCGGATTCCTCCGTATGCTATTTTATCGCTGATGACGTCAGATAGATTAATCCTATACTTGTCGAAATTGAAAACAGATTTACGATTAAAGTTGCTAAGCATCCTTAAGTTTTGTCAGTTGTACTTTAAATTTTATAATTAAAAACTAACACAATATATGTGGTGACCAAATCAAAAGCAGACTGATGCTTTAAAAATATTATACCATGCGCTATTGCGGCACAACGTTCTTCCTATTCTCGTCTTTCCAGCGACCATGTTTTTCCCAGCACCTGACCTTAGTATCTGACTCTCAGTCCCCAGGCAGGAAATTATAACTTATGACTTGTCATTGGATTGAGCTTACAATAATATCCTGATTTAAGACAGAATTTTAATAGATTCTTTTGATCATCAGTAGACTGACAATGTCAATTACTTATTTCTTTGGGGGCCGCCGTGGCCGAGCGGTTACAGTCGTGGACTACAAATCTCTCAGCCCCTCACCGCTGTGGGTTCGAATCCCGGTAGGGACTTAGGATTTTTCACGTGAGGAAGCCTTCCAGCTGGCTTGCGGTAGGTCGGTGGTTCTACCCGGGTACCTCTGTGTACTCGGAGTTTTCCTCCACCTGTAATTAGCTGGACGTCGCTATATGATTGAAATACTATCGCAGCGACGGTAAACCCCAATACAACAACAATACAACTTATTTCTTTAACACCATTTACGGACAAGCATCTGAATCACCCTAAAAAAAGGTTCTTCATCTCCAAAGTATACTTTAGTTTGGCTACATCAAGGTGTCTGGAGTGTTGATCTGGTGAAAAAATGTATAATTTGCTCTCTCTCTCTCTCTCTCCCCCCCCCCCCCGCCCCCAACAACAACAACAGAGAAAGAGAGAGAACAACAATTCACAGAGTCGTGGAATTAACGTGTCCAAAGATGATATTAAAAATATGATGTGACTGCACCATAAATTCACTTTACGAATATGGTTACAAACATACAACAATGAAATATACAGAACATACATGTACACATTAAACAATGGCACTCATGTTTCACGGGTAACTTACCAACATAAGGTATTGATCACAATCTGATCTGGCTCTCACAGGCAATCATTCATGGCGTGCCATTATCATTTCATTAATCTGCCACTCTGAATACAATGTATACATGTACAAGCCGCGTGTAAAGCGAATTGAACCAGAGTAAAGGTCTAAATACAGCACGTTTCCAACGCAAGCAAGACAAACCACCACGGTATCAAAAAGATGTAAAATATACATACCAATACATTTTCCGTATAAAAGACTATTTCAAAGTATGGACAACATAAGACAACCTGTCTTCACAAAGCACAAAGCGGGAATGCTCATATTCCGCGGTCAAAATGACCACCTGACCAATCATGCAAGTCCAAGACAATCAAAAGTGAGTAAGTAAAATATATGCAAAACTCAGGGTTCAAAACAGGTTAACAAAAAACAAACGGTCTCACACCAGTATAGACAAACGACCTCACACCAGTATAAACGAACCCCGTCACATTTAAATACTCAGCTTATTAAATTTTAAAGCTAGAATTTACATTACATTCGTTATGTGTCTTATGTATACAAGTAGTCTTCAATGTTTCTAAGGCTTTAAAGCAGCTCTTTCACAGATTGTCACGATTAAGTATTTGATTTTTAACTGTCTGTGTGTACTATGTCTATCAATATCTTTCTACAGATGCATAGTCACCCATTGCAACATTCCGATTGTTGAAAAATGGGATTTTCTCCATCACAGGCAATAGCGTTACAAACGGTGTTGAATCTATATCTAGAATGATTAAACCTATATTTAGAAATTCTATTTTCGAATGCCGTTACATAACTGATAACGATCACTTTTCGCATATGCGTTCACTTCACATGTTAATCTTACGAGTTCGCTATCCGGAACTGGTGAAGACGCCACGTTGCGGTGGTATCGCAAGTACCAGCTTCGGGGATTCTGTATTCTATAATCAGCCGATTTCCGGGAAGTGGGCTTTTACGAAAATAGCGCTTTCCTGTGCAATGTGACCGACACTTGTCGAGTTTATTTTTCAAAAAAACAAAGACTTGAACACCGACATTAACGGTGGAGTTTTATTTCTACCGATCATTTGTGAACGAGCTGTTTTAAGTACGTACGAGTATGTAACCATTATCTCCGACGTAATGCATAGGCTATTGATATTATCGCCTTTCTATTGTAGAAATGGGCGAAACAGTATTTCCCCATGGATACTTAAAAGACTGGCAGGACACGGAAGTCTACGTAAGACTGTCCTTTTAATTTTCTTCCCCCATCTTCTTTCTTCACTCAGCCTCTCACCGCGTGGGTTCGAATCCCAATAGGGTCATGAGGAAGTCTCCCAGCTGGCTTGCGGTAGGTGGGTGGTTCTACCGGGATGCCTCCGTGCATTCGGGGTCTTCCTCAACCTGTAATAAGCTGGGAGTCGCTATATATGACTGAAATACTGTCAGTAAACTAAAAAAAATCAGTCAATCAACCTTCTTCTATTTTATAATTATAATAACTCGTTCCTTTGAGAATACCTTATATATTTTTGTCACCGTGCTATTTGCAATTGGTACCCAGGTGAAATGTTACATTAATATCCGGTAGTCTGAAATACTTTTTCCCATCTGCTCTTTAAAGATGCATAAAAAACACAAAATGTTTCTCTAGTTTATACAATATACCATATTTCAACATAGGTATTCGGTAAATTATGTACCGCTCAAAGGTTGCTTAGCAGCATAAGCGCAACACATTATCATGCAATATGCATGTAAAATATATGTAATACTTCAGTGTTTACCAAGGCTGTTTATGCGTGGTAGCCATGGAAAGCATGTACCCGCTGTTTCCATAATGTTGGTGATATTTTGTACATTTGCATGATATGTATAAGGTATTTAGTTTAACGTTCAATACAAAACCTTGTTTCGTGGTTTAAAAGTTGGAAGGCATTTGTCTGAGGGCTGTTGGTATGGTGGAACAAGGGGCAAACAATCGCCAGATTGGAACAGCCCTAGGTGTCGATCACGCAGTTATCACCGGAGCCTGTGCAAGGTTTCAACAGATTGGAATGCCGGTCAGGCGTCATGATGGCGGCAGAGAGAGGGCCACGTAAGTAGTTGAGGATCGAATTTTGATAATCCAAGCCCACGGTGACCGCTTTTCAACGGCCAACCAGCTACGTAGTGGCTCCTAAATGCCCATATGACCAATGTTTCTGCTCAGACTATCCGTTCCACGTTGCATGAAGCTGATCTTCGATGGTGAGGATCAAATTTTTGAATGCCGTTAGCTCAGAATCACATGCTCATGGACTACGTTCGCTGGACCGTGGATGTTTAGCGATCCGTCTTGTTCACTGAAGAATCCAGATATTACCTAGACTATATAGACAGGTGAGCCAGGGACTTGAGACGGCCAGAAGAAAGCCTCCAGTCTGAACTTGACCATTATACAATGTAGTAGAGGCTCAGTAATGATCTGGGTTGGCTTCAATGCACCGACCTCTGTGTCCTTGGCCATTGGACACGGTACCCTCATGCACTGTTCAACGCTACATTAACAGCATTCTAGATGCCCATGTGAAGCTTAATGCAGTGGGAGATAGGTTCATTAATGAACGATGACGCCCACCCCCATATTTCGAGTTTGGTTCAGGAGTACTACTCGGATAAGGGGGGTGGGGGTTCTAGTGTCTGGAATGGCATGCGAGCTGTCTGAACCTTTATGTAATCAAACACCTCTAGAATGAATTGCAGATGCATTGGGATATCAGCTCGTCCAAGCCATCCGCGGTGTGTCCAGGAGCTTGGTGCTATATTGATCCAAGAATGGGACAGTATCTCGCAACGCTCCGTCAGGATCCTTATTGGAAGCATGAGGAGTCGCCAGACTGTTCTCGACAGTAATGGCTCGCATACACGATATTAAGCCAATCCCTTCCGTATTTCACATTTTCTAGCAAGTGTCCTTCCAGCTTTCGCCGCCGTCATAACCTAGAGCCAAAAACAACGTTATACAAGCAGACGGCCGAAAATATAATAATAAAACATGTTCAACAAATTTTCAAAACTATAATACAGTTAAAAGCTAAATTTGGAAGAATGATGTCCCTGGTGCTTAGCAAACTTTGAGTAGTATATATACAATTCTGTATAATTGAAAACGATATTTGAAATTAAATTTGTAAAGATTGTCCTGATAGAGTTCTGCAAAGGACGAAGAATGAAATTAGAATCCTTTTTTTAGTAATCAAAGCATACAGATATTAATACAAATTACATTAAAAAAAAACAAAACAAAAACAACAGATATGTCAATCACGCCTCAGTGGACGAAGTCACTGGCAAGTCATATGACTGACAAAACCCATGTCGCCAGATGACAATGAACCCATTAAATGTGTCGGGCATTGAGTTTGCAATAAACAAAAGTCAAATATTCAAGTTTTGGACGGAATTTACGTCTCGAGAGTCTGCATTTTTTCAAGAAAAACAATATTCAATATAGACATACAAATTAAACTTACCATTAAACAAAAGTTGTTTGAACAAAATATGTTGAGAAAGTCATGAAAATATGAAATGTTATAAGTTTATTACACAATATGTAAATAGCTATATGAATAAACCTTAAAAAAGACAGACTTGCAGAATCTTGTTCAGCTGATCTGAAAATGCAATTTCAAAATTCTTCCCTGAAACATATAAATACATATACATTTTATCAGTAGCTTTATACTATAAACTGTAATAATGAATTGTTTTCCCATAGATAATTTTGGAAGTTAGGTAACGATATGTTTGGCCATTTTTCCATCATTTTTGTCCCAGCAACGTGATACATTCCTTATCTCTCTGTCATTATTGTCATATTGTTTCTGTTTTCAAACGACGAGTGATTGATACATTTTTTTCTAATCCTAACATGTTGATTTATGTAATAATAATGTACTTATTTTTCACAAGAGATCGTAATCTAATATTCAGATATATCCATTTGTACACGCCCGAAGAGTCGTATGATGTTAAACCCAAACTCGTCCGAACGTCTGTCTGGGATTTGGGTAAAACCTACCCACAATAGTTGCCTTTACATGATGGTTTGATTTTGTACTCACTTTAAGACGTATCCTACAGTGATATTTTCCCCTAAATAGACAAAGAAGGAAAATTAAAATTAGCGGAGAGGACGTTTTTAAATTTTGCATGATAGATAACCACACTGGAAACAAATTTAGGCGGGGGGTGGGGATGGGATTCCCGTTCTAATTTTTGAGTTATCTGCCCCAGAAAGTTATTTTTTTCTATCATTTTCATGGGCCGATAACCCAAAATAAAACCTATCGATACCTTATTTATTTCACATTATTGTTTGTTGTTTCATATCCAGTCATCATGCAAAGTTTAAAACAATCCTATCAAATAAAATGTTAACTATATTTCAGCAAGTAATATTGTATTTTTTTTTTAGCTCACCTAAGCACAACGTGCTCATGGTGAGCTTTTGTGATCGTCCGTCGCCAACAATTTGGCTTGTTAACACTCTAGAGGCCATATTTTTAGGCCATTCTTCATGAAACTTGGTCAGAATATTTGTCTCCATAAAATTTTGAACAAGTTCGAAATTGGGTCATTTGGGGTCTATAAATAGTTCATGAGGTCAAATCTTATAAAAACCTTGTTAACACTCTAGAGACCACATTTTTGGCCCAATCTTTATGAAAATTGGTTAGAATGTTTTCTCCTTAAAATCTTGGACAAGTTCGAATTTGGGTCATGTGGGGTCAAAAAGAAGGTCACGAAGTCAAATCTTAGTAAAGCATTGTTTACACTCTAGAGGCCACATTTTTTGCCCAATCTTCATGAAACTTGGTCAGAATGTTTGTTTCGATTAAATGTTGGACAAGTTCGAATTTGGGATATGTAGGGTCAACAAGTAGGTCACGAGGTCAAATCTTAGAAAAACTTTGTTTACACTCTAGATGCCACATTTTTGGCCCAATCTTCATGAAACTTGGTCAGTATGTTTCTCTCCATAAAATTTTGGACAAGTTCGAATTTGGGTTATGTGGGATCAAAAAGTAGGTCAGTATGAAAAATCCAACATATGTTGCTCATTTATAATCAGGTGAGCGATTCAGGGCCATCATGGCCCTCTTGTTGTTGTTGTTGTTGTTGTTGTTGTTTTTAATTTATTATATATTCGCGTAAGGGACTATAGTAAAAACCGTTGCAAAGCATTTCTAAATCTTTTGCACAGTAACAGGGAATAGAATACCATACATCGAGTTGAAATCAAATGAGGTGTTGCTAGCTAGCCATAATATTGAGTTATCTACTCTTGTAAATGACATAAAAGAGCTCCATTTCAGGAGCAGAGAACTCAAAAAATAGAACAGGGACCCCCTTTTTTCCAAAAAAATGGTTCTAGTGTGCTTCTCTTTAAACATGTAAAGTTTAAGAAAAATATCTCGTCTACTTATCATTATTTGTCTATATATTAAAAAAATTACTGTAGGATACTTCTATAGATTTATGGCCGTGTTCCTAGAATGATGGTATGACGCTTTCCGACCGTCTTCCCGTTCGTCTGTCCGTAGACATTTGGTTTCCGCGCATTTCCTATTGAAATGCTTCATGTATTAAATTCATATCTGGGATGCAAGTGTATAATATCTAAATACAGATCAAGTTCGATTTTGGTTTGTATGTACAGTGCAAACTGTCCAAAACGACACTTACTGTCGGTCCCATCGTTTTTTCTGTTCAAAGACTGTTTAAATAACCTGACCATAACGACGCCTGTCTTACCTGTAATCCGACATATAATTTTGGTCCCGTTAGTGATTATTCCACTATATTTACACTGCTTTAACCGACACATCTGCAAACTGTACAAAAAATGCTCAATTGTTCGATCATTTTTACAAAACTGAGAGGGCTTTCGGTATCGAATGCTCGGAAAGTGAATAGTATACTTGTGAATGACGTCTCAAACCGCGACAGTTTCTGTTATCACTTATGAGTAAATTTTACATTATCACCGGTACTGCAAATATAACAGTGTTCGTTTACTGAAATAAAGAACGCTAGATGATCAAAAAGTCAAGATCGAAAACGGGTTGCGTGTAATATTTGAACTGCTGTTACACGCAAATTTTGAACCGGTGTAAGGATAAAAATTGCCGTAATTGTCTACTGTACTGTACATATTTATCAACACAATTAAAGAAAACAGTTTAAAACGATTAAAAAAATCAGAATCTGCAGCGTACGCGTTATTCCTGTGTGAAATGTACACAGGATTCGATAGTAGGTCTACATGCCAATATATTTTTTTATATAAATGAATATTTATCTACTCCTAAGTTACATTTCCCCTTAGTAAAATCCCCATCCATAAATTTAAAATGTATTTTCATAAACAATAAGCCTGGTGACCTATTGTTTTTAAGCTTTTATCTTATAGATAAGTACCTAAATACTATTCATTGAAAAAAAAAAATAAGAAAAATCCGAATGTTTGAACATTAGAAAAAATACTGTTGGAAAATCCTCAATCCAAATTATCTGCTATCTGTCACTGTCTGTTTTGTATGCATGTATTAAATTCTCTCGCACAATCGAAATTAGTTGCCGTTCACTTTCACAAGCCATCTGCAATGTTGTCTTAATTTACCGGTGTAGCAGTAAATATACACTCATAATTTTATAAATTAATATTATTTGATTTATTTTTTTTAATTTTCTTCATAATCATGAATGTTATTTTCGTGAAATATAACAAAACTTATATGATATCATGCGCGGATCCAGGAAATTGCTCAATTTACACTAGAAGTGTTTAAATTACAATATAATGTGTCGACAAAAATTAAGGCACATTTAGTAGTATTCAAGCATGCTCATGTTACTAATGTTTGGTCATATTTATATAGAACTTGGGTCTATTGATTTGCGAGGAGGCACACTTCGCAATGTTTGGGTGAATCCTACAGTCTAGTATAGAGACTAGTGCAAGCTAGCACTTGACGTCACAGTCTCAATCTATAGATTGAGTACAATGTCAGCATATTTTCCGAAAACATTGAATGCAAAAGAGAAACAATGTCTTCTCAAAGCAAAAATATAAAGTCAGCAGTCAGTGCGTGAAAGGATATTTATATTGTGGATGTAGATATAATTGTCATTCAGCTCCTAGATACGGTACCTATCAATTGGATATTTGTTGATAATAATTATTATAAACTATGTCATTATTCATATTTACATTACATGTATATCTTACTTAATCGTCCAATGAAATGCTTGCATTTCGTTTAAAATTTGAAGATACATGTATATGAAAGGGGTTTGGCTCGAGGGAGGGGGATAAAATCACTATGTATAATGCCGCAAAACTTCCTAAGATTACGTAAGCATCATACGCACTCTTAACACCATATCACGACCCCACGGATCGTTTTATGCAGTATACATCAAAGGGGTTTGGTACGAGAGGGGGTGGGGGATAAAATCACTAAGTATAATAGGTATACTGCTTCCGCTTGATCTAAACCCATACCTTCATCAGGAAAATGCCAATAGCTCAGCCAGTTATGAAGGTATCTTTGAATACTTTGCACCTATTGCAAGGGTATACATTTATGCAACCAAAAATAACCACAGTTTTACCCATATGAGCTCACGTATTCAGCAACAAAACCCGCAATGCGAAACTTAACCCGGTTTTCCAAAATCTCGACACGCGTCCGTACAGTCTACCAGTATAAAGTTTGGGTATATAAACAAGCGTTTGTTGCGTCAAGATGTTAACCGATGCAATGAATCTGTAAAACAAATTAATTACATAGGCATTTAGAAACTATCCTTGGCACAAAAGAATTCAGTAGAAACCGCCAATTTCAACAGTTGGCCTACTTTCACTTCAATTTAGCTATAATGCAAATTACGTGAGCAGTAATGTTACGATGAATGCGATTGGTTGTAGAGGTAAACAATTTGCGATTTCTACTAAATTCTTTGAAGAAGAAAGTTTCTGCATGCTGGTGTGAGTATTTAATTTGTTTTATAGAATCATTGCATCGGTTTACATCTTCTTGTTGCAAAAACGCTTGTTTATACTGTAGACCGGGTGTTTGATCCTGTACGAACGTGTGTCGAGATTTTGGAAAACGGGGTTAAGTTTCGCATTGCGGGTTTCGTTGCTGAGTTCGCATGGGTAAAACTGTGGTGATTTTTGGTTGCATAAATGTATACGCTTGCGATAGATGCAAAGTATTCAAATACACCTTCATAAACGGCTTTTCCGATGAAGGTATGGAATTAGATCAAACTGGAGTAGAATCCCTTGTATTTTATATAGTGTTTTAATGACACCTTCCCCTCTCGTGCCAAACCCCTATAAAACGATCCGTGAGGTCTTGATATGTTGATATGAGTGCGTATGATGCTTACGTAATCTTAGGAATTTTTGCGGCGGCGTCAAATAAAATGTACTATATGATACTGACTCTGAACCATCACGTGTAGTGTCAATTATGGCGTGTATTACATTGCAATATTGGATATATATATTGGATATATATTTATGTAGAATATATATTTTTATTCTAAACATTGATCATTTATATGCAACACTTTATTTATATTCAATGTTTGGATATTTATGTTGTTCTTTTTTCCCAATTTATATTCTACTTTGTCAATTTATATTGTATTTTTATTTATATTCTACTTTGTCCATTTATATTCTGTATTTTTAGCTCACCTGAGGACAATGTGCCCATGGTGAGCTATTAGGATCACCCTGCGTCCGTCGTCCGTCGTCAACAATTTGTTTTAAACATCTCCTCTGAAACCGCTGGACAGAATTTGATTAAACTTTGCAGGGATGATCCTTGGGTCAACCTTCACAAAAGTTGCTAAAATAACATTGATCCACGTAGAACTCTAGTTGACATGGCAACAGAAAGAAAAAAATATGAAAACTTTAAAAATCATCTTCTTCAAAAGTACTGGCCAGATTTCAAAATGTTTTGGTACAGATGTTCCTTGGATAACAATCTACCAGGCTTGCTAAAATTATTTCGATCCGCAAAAAAAACACACAAAAAACAACAAAAAAACATGGACGATATGTATATAGTGAATCCTTTAAACGACATCTTCTCTGAAACCGCTGGATAGAATTTGATTAAACTTGGCAGGAATGATTCTTGGGTCAACCTTCACAAAAGTTGCTAAAATAAACCTGATCCATGTAGAATTCTGGTTGCATTGGAAATGGAAAGAAATGAATTATGAAAACTTTAAAAATCATCTCCTCCAAAACTACGGGCCAAATTTCAAAATGTTTTAGTACAGATGTTCCTTTGGTGACTCTATACTCAGGTGAGCGATTTAGGGCCTCTATGGCATTCTTGTTCATTGTTCCTTCCATGGGAAGGAACATCTATGGCCGTTCCTCGCTACTTGCCGGATATAAGACTAGCACCTAAAAATATGTTTGTCCGCTCAGTATAATGTGTTATTCAGAATTCTTTCAATGAGACGAGGACTACGTACTACCTCGATCCGCCATTTTATCGGCCATTTTAGCTGTTTTGATTACGTGCAAGTTTCAGACCTTGTGCTATGTGGTTTAAAATTTTCAGACACACCAGCCTTTTGCATCACCAGTTCGATCCACCTTCCAATAGTCTGTTTAGAAACCGCTTTGTATGGACTTATTGTTGATATAATCAAACGTGTTCGGGTTCTTCGAGATTCCGTTCGTAATAGATAGTCTGACATTGTCTCAACAATACAAAGTTTTTTATTCTTTTATATCGGTTTAATGTAATTAGATCTAAATGTCTTCCTGGTCCACTGTTTTTCAGGACATTACTAGGCTGAATAATGAAATCTGACGAGGTAATCTGAACATCACTCAGTTCCAATACATGTAGAGTTTGGCACCTCTGTGCTGTCAAAAGTAAATACAACATACACAGTTTACATGATAATGACAATAACGTGCTTGTATTCATATTCTCAAGATATTTCAATATAATTGAAACATCCCACGTGCACTTATATCTTGGCAAAGCTGGCCCTCATTGAACAGGCCCCTCATAAATTTAGCTATGATGCCATCAGTGTGTATATCCACACCGCCGGTCAAACTGACAAATGAACTTATGGCTGATCTTGCTGTTGCCACCGCCGAGTAGCCTACCCCATTATTGTGCATATCTGTTAAAAACGTCACTATCGTAGCGATATGCAGCTTAATGGGATTCTCTTTCCCCTCGCAGAAAAATATCCATTTTTTAAGATATGTCTGGTATTGTCTCTTAGTGCTTGATCTCCAGGATTTGATAATAATGTTTCTAACGTGTTTTGGTATTCCTTGCTTTTGCAAGGATCTCCAGATAATGGAAAAACACAAAGTTTCATTTTTACTAGAGGATGTTTTTTCTCCGGATTGTGCGGTGAACTGAGTATTAACCCGGGTTTTGGCAGAAGTATGCACGGTCCTTGAATCAGAGTGAGGACTGGTCACCACGTCTGTGTCGGCCAAAAAGGGGCGACCAGCACCACATCCGAATGATCTGTTTCTATCTTTGAAGAATCCGAGAAATCAAACTGAAAGGAGGAAAAATATAAAACCAAGTATTATTCCAAGTCATTGAGAATGCATCTACAGCAAAAGCAGCAGGTTCCGGATTTCTCGTAACATATTTCGTTAACTTCGCATTTAACCTCGATGTAAATAAATCAATTTCCAATTCAGGAAAGACTGACTTCATTTCGGTGAAAACTTTCTGTGATAACGACCACTCTAAATCATCGTTACCCGAGCGGCTGAGCTTGTCCGCTTTATCATTACGAACCCCCACAACATGATAAGCTGTAATGTGTATCTTACGAACCCCCGCAACATGATAAGCTGTAATGTGTATCTTACGAACCCCCACAACATGATAAGCTGTAATGTGTATCTTACGAACCCCCGCAACAGGATAAGCTGTAATGTGTATCTTCCGAACCCCCGCAACATGATAAGCTGTAATGTGTATCTTCCGAACCCCCGCAACAGGATAAGCTGTAATGTGTATCTTACGAACCCCCGCAACATGATAAGCTGTAATGTGTATCTTACGAACCCCCGCAACATGATAAGCTGTAATGTGTATCTTCCGAACCCCCGCAACAGGATAAGCTGTAATGTGTATCTTACGAAACCCCGCAACATGATAAGCTGTAATGTGTATCTTACGAACCCCCGCAACATGATAAGCTGTAATGTGTATCTTACGAACCCCCGCAACATGATAAGCTGTAATGTGTATCTTACGAACCCCCGCAATACGATAAGCTGTAATGTGTATCTTACGAACCCCCGCAACATGATAAGCTGTAATGTGTATCTTACGAACCCCCGCAACATGATAAGCTGTAATGTGTATCTTACGAACCCGCGCAACATGATAAGCTGTAATGTGTATCTTACGAACCCCCGCAACATGATAAGCTGTAATGTGTATCTTACGAACCCCCGCAACATGATAAGCTGTAATGTGTATCTTACGAACCCCCGCAACATGATAAGCTGTAATGTGTATCTTACGAACCCCCGCAACATGATAAGCCTAATGTGTATCTTACGAACCCCCACAACATGATAAGCTGTAATGTGTATCTTACGAACCCCGCAACATGATAAGCTGTAATGTGTATCTTACAAACCCCCGCAATATGATAAGCTGTAATGTGTATCTTACGAACCCCCGCAACATGATAAGCTGTAATGTGTATCTTACGAACCCCCGCAACATGATAAGCTGTAATGTGTATCTTACAAACCCCCGCAACATGATAAGCTGTAATGTGTATCTTACGCTCAATACACCATAGCCACAGCTGCCTCGAAATGTCATCAAGTTGAGAGATTCAGCCCCCAAATTCATTTATATATGAACAAGATGTCGTGTTATCAAGATAAACGCGCACGTGGACATTACTTACATATTTGCAAAACGACTGAATCCCGAATTTGCATGCCATTAATTCCAAAACATTAATGTGTAACTTCTGTTCTTTCGGGGACCAGAACCCAATCGTTTTCATGTCACTGGTCTCATTGTACGCCCCCCACAATTTTAGACTGGCATCTGTATACAACACTATCGAAGGGACGCTCGAAGAAATAAGCTTGTAGCTAGTATATATATTGTTGATCCACCACTGTATCATGATCTTATCGGAATCCGGGATATTTATAAAACTATCAAACTTTCCGCCATGTAATTTTAATTGCATTTCCTTCAATTTCTCTAACGGTTTATAATACAGAGTAGCATATTGAACGGCCAGTTCCGCAGCGACAAGTTTACCTGCTAGTTTTGCAAATCGCCGAATAGTAGTTCGCTTGACATTGATCATGTATATACATATGTCCACAATATCTTCACATCTTTCCTTAGTTAATCTAATTGTCATTGTTTCGGAACATAACAGAAACCCCCAAAAAACTATTTGTTTGTACGGTTGTCAGGCTAATTGTAAAGCCTAATTTATCCATTAACTCAACAGTGTCCCGTACATTATTGGCGCACGATTCGTACGTTTCTGCTTGCAGCAAAGAATCAATGTATGCACAACTTATACGAACTTTGGCGCGCAAATAAGCAAAAACAGGCTTCAAAACTTATGTAAACACACGTGGGCTACATGAAAACCCCATTACCAATGCAGTAAACTGATACATTGTACTTCACTCCATCAAAAATAAATCTTAGATATTTACGATATGCTTTGTGAATTGGAATCGAATAAAATGCGACTGAAAGATCAACCGATGCAAAATAGAAGTTTTTCCTTATTGCGGTTACAGCAGCCTGTAGTGATTCCATTTTGAAATAAATCTTTTCCGAGCAGCTGTTATTGAAATGTTTAAGATTAAGAATAACTCGAACACTTCCATCCGACTTAGGTTGCGAGAAAATGTTAGAAATGTACTCGCTATCAACGTCCCCTTCTGCCCTTTCGATTATACCGTTTCTCAAAAACCTTTTAAGTTCCTTCGTGATTTTCTGTCTCTCCTCGGTGGAAAAAGAATATGTGGTAGGTGCGTATAATTGATGCGGAATTTTTGATAATTCCAGACGGTAACCCGAAACCGTATCTAAAATCCATTTATCTTTGGTAATTGTTCGCCTTGTATTTAAATTGAAAGCAGTCTTACCTGCTTGAAAATTATTTGGCGTATTTTTAAGAAAACGCCAATCATGGCCTAATACATTACTCACTGGTTCTACTTTTTCAGTGGCTTTCCGCCTCTGTTTTGAACTTGTCGCTGCTGCTTGCGATAGCGCTGTTGTTGAGGAAACCTCCTGTGTTGTTTCAGTGCATTGTGCCGGAATCGACTCTGTGGAGGGTGATTGCCGGGGTTTCCTGCACCCCCTCCGCGTTTCTCTAAAAAAAGGGGGTTGGAAGGTTTATTTGCTTTCCTTAATTTTTTGATCAGAAGCTTATCACCAAAAGTTTTGTTGCTGATGGCTAATTGGCGCAAAGGGCTTGTAGCATGGTAGTAATTCTTTCTTAATTTTCTCAGCCCTAGCTGTATTGCTAGTTGACATCGCTCTGGTTAGAATCTTGAAAATATCACCTACGCAGTCTTTCAAAGCCGGATTTGACTTTCCCTGTTTTAGCTCCCATAGTTGGAATTATTGCCGTGCAGATGGATATTTGAACTTGCTGAAGTGTATAATCGCAATATTTCGTCTCCGGTCGCAATTGGCGCCAAAGTTGTTCATCTACCTTCGGGATTTGTAGATTTTCGACATTTTTTGGCCTTTTGTTTTTTTGTAAGAGTGCCTTACTTTTCTCATCCTTCGGTTTTGCGCGCAGGGACCTGTTCGCCATTTGCGCTAGAGAATCTTCCACACAGAGACCCTTCTCTGTCGTATCTTCATAAAAATCCGTAATATCTTCCCAGAAATCATTTTCCCCTTCACTCGCCCATTCCGAAAAATACTTATCCAATTCGAGCTCAGAGTCAGAGCTGTCAGACGTAATTAATCCAGAGTTGGAGCAAGTGGCTGTGGGCTCGGGTTCCTTGACTCTAGGGTGTTTCCCACATTGACCCCCATCAGTCGAGCGACGCCTCTTTAATGAGTCCATATCTTTTTTCAAAGCAGACACTGTCTGGGTCAAACCTAACAGGGACTTCGTAAACACGGAGACATCGGACTCCGTATGGACCGAAGGACACGATAACTCGTCAAAGAGGAACCGCGCCCTTGTTACCGGCGCAGAAGCAGTATCTCTTACTGTTTCGTCATATCCGCCCTGGCATTCAGCCAGTGATTTCTGGAACGAGATTTGGTCTCATTTTAAGCCATACTATATTGTGCAAATTGATGTCTACCCATCATATTTTGCGTGCGTTGAGGTATTGATATCATACCTTGGTATTCATTACTATAATTTTAAAAAGAGCATGCGTTGAGGTATTGGAATCATACCTCGTTATTTGGTATCATACCTTGTTATTTAATTATTTTAATGATTATGAAAGTGCATGCGTTGAGGTATTGGTATATCATATGCTAAGGTATTGGTATCATACCTAGTATTTTCATAAACTGCGCATATGCTAAGGTATTGGTATCATACCTGAGTATTTTCATAAACTGCGCATGTGCTAAGGTATTGGTATCATACCTGAGTATTTTCATAAACTGCGCATGTGCTTAGGTATTGGTATCACACCGAGTATTTTTATAAACTGCGCATAGCTAAGGTATTGGTATCATACCTTAGTATTTTATAAACAGGTATGGTATCATACCTTAATATTTTCATAAACTGCGCATAAGCTAAGGCATTGGTTTCATACCATAGTATCATATGATTATCTTTTCATGCATTGAAATATTGGTTTCAAATCCATGTGTTGAAACTTCCATCAATAATAGATAAACGTATATCCATGACATATTAAGTCATATGTATAATATTTGGGCTTGGTATTGGTATCATACCTTCGCCATTGTTTGAACTAATAACTTTCGTTCCTATTTAATAACATTGTCCATGAAAACAGTACCTAACACACAGGTAAACCATTGTTTCACTTCTAAATCTTGTCTTTTTCTGTTTATCCGAAAATGCGAGTAAGATAAATTCATATGTCGTGATTTTGGGAGAAAAAAAAACTTACCCCATTCTCAGCCGTTTTATTTGGTATCGACATTTCAATTTTCCAATGGAATACACAAATATAGAATAATTATCCCTGATTAAAAAAAACTATGTTGATCCCGAATACGGCAAGCCTCGTTATGTGATCTCGACTACCGCTTGCTGCGTCATCTCTCTGTGGGGCCCATTAAGGAGTTCATGTGTTGGATGAAATAATTTTAACAGAATCAAGGGATAGGAGAAGCTAGAACGAAAGCTTAAAGCTTATACAGTTCTTTCCCTAAAACAAATGTACAAGACCGATTCAGCATGGTAATATCCCGCTATACATATACCATGGAACCATTTCACGGGGCATTTTTTAGAACATTTTTTAAAATCCTCTATACAGTCTGGAAGTTTACATGTGCAGTATATGGGAAGCTTTACGACTTTGCAGTTTGTAGATGGCATTTTAGGCATTCTGTGTATTTTGGGAAATGGTTTCCAAGTACGAAATACGGTGTAGACGCATCTCCGGAATTCTATATCTAGTACTGACATCGTATGTGTAATTATTGAAACAAAGTTCAACTATGAAAGCAATTGCAAATACACCACACTGTCTGACATGTTAGTTTGTTGTTGAACTACAGGAATATTGACATTAAGGAATAATGCATTGTTATCACAGTATATTTGAGAGAGCTGAATTTATTCAGTGTCCTGTTCGTCTTTAAACTATCTAGAATAAACATGTCACCGGAAGAATTTTTGTAGGAAACTACCCAATGCTGATTACCGTTGAAATGAATCTGGGCCGAAGTATCAGGGTTATTGTTCATAGATTTGTTGAGATTCCATCTCTGAGCTGCTTCACATTCGAAGTACATTGTGTTCCACTAGTATCTGGGAGTTGTTTTTAGATTCAGTTCAGGGAGCCACATTTCTGAACCAAAACGCTCATCACCTCTATTATCGCTAAGTGTTACTGTCTCTTCATTAACTTCATTAAATCTGATTTTTTCCTCGACGGAGTACTCATAGAGAGTATTCTTTAAAAAGTTAAACATCTTTTTTGCTGGAGTTTTAGTGCTGGCATTGTGCATAATTCTTAAAAAAAATATGTTCACAATAAAAAAATATATTGAACTCAAACCAACCACAATGCACAATGGTATTGGGTAGTTTTTAATTTTAAAAGATGAATGTATACTACAGAACAGAACCGAAAATAACTTTATTTCTCAACGGTACAGTAAAAATTCATTTAATTTGTCAGTATTCAGCTAGCACATTTTACAGTATTGAAAATCCAATATTTCCGTGTCTAGCACTTTTTTTTCTCAAAAGGCCCGTAAAAGAACCGCAGATTAAACAAGCCCCTATCAACTTAATCCCCCCATCCCTCCCCCACCCGCAGTTGTTGATAATGAAGCGTAGCTTGACGTAACCAGTGCGCGGAGTTTGAATTGGCTAATCATATAAATTGTGGTTCTTACGTCACTCATTTCCCAGAATGCAATTATAGAATTATAACAATCGGAACTTCTCGGGTAATTCCGTCATTCTTTATCATCCTTCGGATCAGTCTCCACGCAGTTATCTCCCCTTCATTCTTCGGCATAAGAGGAAGTTACCGCTGCGGGCAGTTTGCCCTCGTATGTAACTAGTGGAAGGATATGCTCAAATTCAAAGCAATTTGGTTGCCGGAATAAGAATACGTGAGAAAAGAGTTCCTCTAGAACGCTCCGAACGCATCTTCGGGTATAAACAAACAAAATGTCCGACTCTGACACATTTAAACAACCTTTTTACAGTCGAACTGCAAAGCAAACACTTTCTATTTTCATGTTTAAGTGGCGTGTTTAAATTCGATTCCATGTCTAAATCACATGACCGTAAATAGTCTCGATGTCTGCGTACTTGATACGTTCGAGAGTGGTGAAGTATTTATCACCTAGGCGTTCCGATTGAGAATATAAATGAATATTTGATACCATACAAATGAGCGTTTTTATACGCCCGTCGAAGACGCAACATATGATGGATTCACCTGCGGGCGGGCGAGCGGGCGGCGTCCAGTGATGTTGTCCGTTCTCTAACTTGAATAGACGTGAACCAATCTTAACCATACTTGATCACAATGTATACAGGCACAATGTTTCTGTTCCTTTCGATAACCAGCCAGATTGCCTCAGACACGTCTGAATTATGGTCCTTGAATTGATGAAAAATGGTCAAATTACAGTGTCCGCTCTCTAACTGAAACAAACGTAGACCAACCAACCTCAATCATACTTTGTCACAATGTATATAGACACAGTTTCTTGGTTCCTTTCGATAAACAGCCAGATTGCCCCAGACACTCCTGTGATGGCCCTTGCATTGATGAAAAAATGGTCAAATTAACAGCATCTACTCTCTTACTTGAACAAACGTGATCCGGTCTTAACAAAACTTGCTCACAATGTATACAGGCATAATATCTCAATTCCTTTTGATAACCAGCCAGATTGCCCCAAACACTTCAGAGTAAATGCCCTTGAATTGATGAATAATTGCAAAACTGACATTGTCAGCTTTCAACTCTAACAAACATAAACTGATCTCTACCAAACTTGGACACAATGTATTTTGGCATGCTATTCTGACCAAGTTCAATAACCAGCCAGAATGTCTAATACATGCCAGATTTACGGCATTAAAAAAAAGCATGGTAGCATTTTATCCATGCGATTTTGGTGAACACAAATGGAATGAACCAACAATACCATCATTCAAAAGGTAAATAGCCTTTTTATACGCCCGTCAAAGACGGAGCGTATTATGGATTCACCTGCGGCGGCCTGGATGGTGGGCGTCGTCCAGTGATATTGTCCGCTCTCTGACACTAGAAAAATGTCAAATAAACAGTGTCCACCCTCTAACTCGAACAACCGTGACCCGATCTATACCATACTTGGTCACAATGTATCTTGGCACAATATCTCAGTTCCTTTTGATAACCAGCCAGATTGCCCCAGATACTCCAGAGTTATGGCCCTTGAACTGATAAAAAAATTGCTGAATAACAGGTTCCTCTCTAACTTAACCAACAATTCAATTTTATATATTTTGAACACTCTGGATTTGTGGCCCTTTAATTGAGGAAAATTTGCAAGATTTACAGTGTCTGCTCTCTAACACTGACAAATGTGAACCGATCTATACCAAACTTTGTCACAATGTGTATGGGCACAGTATCTCAATCGAGTTTGAAAACCAGTCAGAATATCCCACCTTAGAGTTATGACCGTGACAAGACGGGCGTATTTTGCGGTAACAAGCGCTATTTTTTACCATACGAATAGAAAAAGTATCATTTGAATGAACAAAATAGAATATAAATGAACATTTGATACCATACGAATGAGCGTTTTTTACCATACAAATAGAAACTGTAGCATTTGAATGAACAAAATAGAATATAAATGAACGAAATATAACTTACATGAAAAATATAGAATATAAATGAACAGAGTAGAATATAAATGAAAAATATACAATATAAATAAAGTAGAATATAAATGGGAAAAAAGAACAATATAAATATCCAAATATTGAATATAAATAATAAGTGTTGCATATAAATGATCAAAATTTTGAATATGAATGATATTTATTGCACATAAATAGAACATATCGAATATTGCAACATAATACACGCTGTAGTCAATCGGGAGTCGGGTCAAAAGCGTACGTGACAGAGTGACCACGTGGTATATGACGTTATTTTAAGCTTTCGCGAAAAGCATAGTTTGCATATTCAGAGGGAAAAGCTGATGTCCCATTTATTCTTTGGTCCTATTTAAAGTTTTTCCTAACATTCAAGAAAACCTTAGGGCTCGTGAAATTTTGTTTGCTAACGCGTAATGCACAGCGCTAATATAGTTTTCTAGAATATAAGGAAATACTGTACATGTGACAAAAAAATCATATGAGCGTTTGTGTAGTGCACAATTTTTCTCTTCGCATGCGGTATATCCCATTAAAATTTGCGAAGAATTAAAATACTTACAGCAGTTTCCTTTTCAAAATGAGGCAAATTTTGCTGCTTAAAATGACGTCGGGTACCACATGGTATGGTCACACTGTGACAAACTATATGTTTTCATTTATGATTTAATATTTATGGATTTATCGCAGCGCATAGAATTTAAATATAAACGATAACTATATGCAATCCAATGAAATGCTACCTCAACTTGAAAAATGCCACAAAAATCTTAAATAAATGTACAAGCGACAAAAAGCATCATCAATGTCGGGCAGGTCTTGAATTTACCCAAATATATTAACCAAGCTACTGATGCTGGACTGCGACAGAATGTGACATTCAAACTGAAGATTAATTCTGAGAACCGCTGCCGCCACGTTGCGGAATGTGTTATCTGAATACGGGATTTAACCGGAATTCCCCGAAGTATTTACGAAAATGCAATCAAACTCCAACGCAGTGGCTTGGCTTCGCATCAATTACTGCAATAATGAGTTTAAGAGAGCTCGATTTCAGCTGTTTGCATTTTAATTATTAAATTTTATTTTTTAATTTTATCACATGTTTGGATTATTTTATTATATAATAGAAATAAATAAGACAAAATTATATAAAAAAATAAATGTTGCATAAATATCCTTATTTCTACACGGCAACAACAAACCGGAAGTCGAAAATTGAAAGTGAAATAAAATGGCTTCAACCGTTCTGGATGCTGTTCGGGATTATGACCGCTTAATTGTCCCTAAACCAAACCAGCTGAAGGCGTTGCAATACTTTCTTGAAGGCTTATCGCTGTCGATCACACAAAAACAGTTTGATATGACGGTTTTGGTCGGCGTTTCAACCGCCATGTTGTTTTGGATCGGAGTATCACATGATACACACCATGGTCACATGGTAACTCATTATGACAGTGATTGATGAGAAGCCAATCGGAGCCAAGCCACTGCGTTGGAGTTTGAAATGCAATATGACTTACACTTCCTGAGTTTATTGACTTCACCAACATAAACGAAGGAGAGTTCTACCGATCAAATGCGAACGAGCTGCCTAATAATATGAACGTAGATTACTGATATATTTGGTCAGAACAGGGACGAACAGGGACTCTTTATATAGTTATATATCTTGTTTATTGTTCCAAAAATGGAATTGATAAATCATTTTATAATAGGGTGCCGGCCAGTGTTTGGTTTGTTTAACGATTAATTTTATTATTTTCTGTTTTACTTTCAGAAAACAGGTTTTTGCAGAACTAAAAACATTTTGACACCCGCACCAAAGTTGTCAATGAACTTAATAAGTAAGTACTTTATTTGCTTAATCTTGTCATGACCTAACTACAGGACTCTCGATCTCCTTTGCTTAGTGCCTATATAGGGCACCATGCATTCCCCCAGCTAAAATGTATGTCCCCATCCCCCATTTTCAATCAAAATTCCCCCTACAAACGAAAATACAACAGCTTACGTACATACTACATAACAAAATGATATAAAGTGGTAGATTGTTTCACTGTATATACCATTTGATTTCCATTTCAGGTTTACACATATAAAGATACTATAGACAGGAACTATTTTTTACATTCTTGTTAACATGATTATTGTATTTTTGTGCAGTAAAAATGCCTAAAATTCCCCAAACAAGAGAAAACGACACGAATATCACCCTCCGGAAGGTAGAGGTACTGTTGCCCAAAAACAGAGAGAAAGAGAGCGCGCATAAAATTCAATTAAGATACTAGTACTAACGTTAGCATTAAAATCCATGATTTTTTTTAAAAATTGTATTGCATGTATCTATCTAATAAGGATATTTATTCATTTTTGTAGAAGATTCGTGCAATTTGGAAACGCGAACCTTTTTGTGTAAAAGGGGGAACTAAACAGCAAAAACAGGAGATAATTTACCAAACGATTTTTCGATGCACATTTTTAATATTTCGACGATTATATTTGTCTCAGTAGAATTTTGCCACCTTTTAGAATAGGAAAATCCTCAAACACGCAAACATACACATTTTCCCTCACGCTCTCTCTCTGTCTCTCGTTCTAAAGATCACAGTTCATAGTACATGTAGTATAAGTACGAAAGAATTAAATATAATATAAAAAATGAAAGTTAAAGAAAGTAAGTGTTACAATATATTTGATATAATAAAGCTGGCAAGTTTTAATAGCATGTGATTTTAAATTAATTATAGAACACGTATTTTTCTTCCTTTTCTAAATACTTTTTCACGGTGCATAACCATATCGGCAGGCTCTCTGCGGAAATCGCTATATCGGCAGGCTCTCTGCGTTCGCACCGGTCATTCTCTGACATAAACACTAGCAAACGCTGGACGGAAGGGAAAGAAACAGACCAATGGTCACTTTTCAAAGGTGTGTTGCTCAATATTAAGTATTGCACGGAATATTAAAGTATCTTAGCTATGTATATGCGTGTACACTTTTCAATTATCAGCGACTGCGACCTGAAACTCGGCCGAACAACTTAGTGATGTACCAACATGGAACACAACCTCGGCACTTTCTACAGGCTTCAGCAGGTTATTGCTTTGATTATGTCTATAATATGACCATCGAATGTATTCTTTTAAGTATATATTCTTCAAGAAGATACCGATAAATTGGCCGATTTTAATGTAAATTTCTTGAAACCCGCCTACTTTCGGTTTTGTCGTTGCACCGGAGGTCTCTCTGCACATCACTTTTTGAAGCACAGGCAGATTCTCTGCAATTACCACAGGCAGGCTCACTGCATTTTGCCAGCGATTGTTTTTTTAAAAGCATACTGCTAGCGTACTTCGTGTTTTATTGTTGTGAAATAACAGTTGCCTGCTTCTTGCCCTTCCAGTGTTTTTTCACTGTTGGGGGAAAAGAGTCCGGGGATGAGCTTTAAAGGAGGGATTTTTCTGCTATGAAAGCCTCTTATTTAATGATGTTTTATTGCATAAAATATAATAAGACCAATGATACAACATGTTTGAACAGTTTTATTAAAAACATAACATTAAAAAAGTGCAGCAGTGAGTCCATGCACACAGTAGTAGGTAAACTGTCATAGTAATGGAGGGGGGGGGGGGGGGTGTTGTGTGAAAAAAACAACAACAACAACAACTGCATTCAATTGTTCCAATACACACCGTTCATTCTCTCCTATGTAAGAAGTAGGATAGGTTGTCAGTTTGTGGCGAAATATTTCAACAACTTATTACACATTCGATTTGGCTGCAAATTGCCGTGAGATATGAGGTATTCCTTCTCATATTTATATTGTTCATTCATACTGGGAAAAAAACTAAGCCTAAAGTCAATATTTAAAACAGATAAATTAATAATTATTTTCTTATTTTTATGCCCCCACAAAGTGGGGTGCATATAGCGTTGCACTTGTCCGTCCGTCCGTCCGTCCGTCAGTCCATCAGTCCGTCAGTCCGTCAGTCCATCAGTCCGTCAGTCCGTCCGTACGTCCCGAAATCTTGTGAACGCAACTCCTCTTAAACCGGATGGCAGATTTTGCTTAAACTTCCAGGGATGAACAACCTTAATGTGTAGATGGTAGTAAAGAAAGGAATTTTCGCGGCGACCAAATTTAACAGAATTATGGCCCTTTGTTGATTTGTTCACTATATACCATATAGAAATTTTGTGAACGCAACTCCTCTTCAACCGGATGGCAGATTTTGCTTAAACTTCCAGGGATGAACAACCTTAATGTGTATATGGAAGTAAAGGAAGGAATTTTCGCGGCGACCAAATTTAACAGAAATATGGCCCTTTGTTGATTTTTTCACTATATACCATATAGAAATTTTGTGAACGCAACTCCTCTTCAACCGGATGGCAGATTTTGCTTAAACTTCCAGGGATGAACAACCTTAATGTGTAGATGGAAGTAAAGGAAGGAATTTTTCGTGGCGACCAAATTTAACAGAATTATGGCCCTTTGTTGATTTTTTCACTATATACCATATAGAAATTTTGTGAAAGCAACTCCTCTTAAACCAGATGGCAGATTTTGCTTAAACTTCCAGTGATGAATAACCTTAATGTGTAGATGGAAGTAAAGGAAGTAATTTTTTGCGGCGACCAAATTTAACAGAATTATGGCCCTTTGTTGATTTGTTCACTATATACCATATAAATAATTAAATTGATTCAGTTTGGTACAGAAGACTATCTGAATCTCTGCTTAATTATCGCCAGTGTGTGACATTACCAACACACTTAAGTGGATCTATTATTGATCTTGTCTATGTAAAAGATGAGTTGCCACAGCCAAAAGTAACTGTATACCCAACATATTTCTCTGATCACAGCATTGTGTTCCTGCAGTTTTAGGAGACCAGACATGTGTTTCAAAGTTTTGTTTTATTCAGACACTAATATTGTATTCCATCTGTAAAGAAACCAAATATGATGCCTCAAGAGTTAGGTAACTTTTTTATCATTAATACATAATTGAGGAAATTTCAACTGAAACGCTATAATAAGAACAGAATTTTGTAGACATTAAATGAAGTTGCTCTTGTTTACGAGCACATCTGCACAGTGGGGGCATCCGTGTCCTTTGGACACAGTTCTAGTTTTTATTTTTTTTTAAATGTGACATCCGAAATCCGTCTAACATATAAACAACAATATAACATTGCTGCATAAATACTCCTAGACTTTGAAATTACACAAGTAAATCTGTTGTAAATTTAATGAATTAACAGTGACGTATCTGTTCTACGCGACAATCACAATTTTTCGAAAAACGCTTATAACATAAATTCACTTTCTTCAGTGCGATGTTTAAGAATAATAAAATGATTATATAAAATGCCTATTATTTTATAATCATTATATTGTATGTTGGTCACGTCCCTAGTGGCCTTGTTTTTTGATAAAGTAATGATAGAGTTAATAATCATTTGTTACTTTAAATCCATGGACGCATTCATTCATTTATGTATTTACTTTCGCTTTGTCAAGCATGTTAATGAGTAAACTGACAAAGTTAGCACTTTTTTTTTTTTAAGGAACATGCAAGTATGGCGATTCAATTTAAAATTATGAGAATTATTGTAATAAGCAATACCTTAGAGGAAATTTATCTTTTATATTTTATATCAACAAATTAGTAAAAAAAAGTAAGTACATGTAACACATATATACTTTTAACAGATTTGTATCTGACTACGAAAACAAAACAAATTACATGCAAAGTACGAAATTAAAAACACAAATTAGGGGTAAGGACCAGTGAAATAATTCATTTTCCGTAAACAATAAGATAAACCATAGCTTGCAGAAAGCCTGCCTGTGGTAAATGCAGAGAGTCAAAAGTGATGTGCAGAGAGACCTCCCGTGCAACGACAAAACCGAAAGTAGGCGGGTTTCAAGAAATTTACATTAAAATCGGCCAATTTATCGGTATCTTCTTGAAGAATATACTTAAAAGAATACATTCGATGGTCATACTATAGACATATTCAAAGCAATAACCTGCTGATGCCTGTAGAAAGTGCCGAGGTTGTGTTCTTTCCATGTTGGTACATCACCAAACTGTTCGGCCGAGTTTCAGGTCGCAGTCGCTGATAATTGAAAAGTGTACACGCATATACATAGCTAAGATACTCTAATATTCGGTGCCATACTTAATATTGAGCAACACACCTTTGAAAAGTGACCATTGGTCTGTTTTATTCCCTTCCGTCCAGCGTTTGCTAATGTTTATGGCAGAGAATGACCGGTGCGAACGCAGACAGCCTGCCGATATAGCGATTTCCGCAGAGAGCCTGTCGATATGGTTATGCACCGTGTTTTTCCACTGGGTGGTTTTTTATGTTTGAATTTTTAACTGGATGTTTTTTATGTTTAAATAGGTAGATTAAATTGTTATTTTCCAACTGACAATCATGCAGAAAGATATGCATCCTGAAACTCACATTTTACGACTGGATATCCGATTATAATTTATTCAAACCAATGAAATTGGTTCAAGGAATAGATCAAAATCTATTTTATACAGATTACGTTTCCGTCAGTGTGATTTGATCTCGAGACAGTTTAGCTTACAGTTTACAGTTTATTTGGCAAATCGGCAAAATATGCCTTTGGCCATTTACAATATATTTTTTCTTACATACGGCCAAGACATATAATATAAATTTTCAAATATTACAGACAGAAATTGACATTCATACAGATATAAGCGATTGGTATAGACTAGATGATAGTTTAATGATAGTTTAATAGATGATAATTGTAAAATAAAAAAAAAACATGAAGCAGCGATAAATGTCAATTTTTGTCTTAATTTCATAGCGTCAGATAAGAATCTTGTGCAAAGACACGCCGTCTGTGGAAACCGAATACCGCAACCACGCTTACTTTTTAAACTATGCAGATTGTGCACGTCGGAAATTTCCTCACTTGTGATTCATTACAACAGTATACATGTAGTCTTCATTGCTTATTTCTCTTTAATCGACTAGACATGCGAGATCCAAACAGTAATGATCAAACGTTAAAAATCGAAACAAATAATATATCAAAGCGCTCAATGCGCTGAGAGACGGCAGCCGGATTAACAGGAAAAAAGCTGTGATTCTTAATCATTGATACAATAGAGGCAAAAGCCACATGACGCAAAAACTCCACACACTCTCCTGTAACTATAGTCGGTAGTAAGACAATCGAATACGCACAATGTTTGTTACAAAACAATCCGGAATTAGGGTCATGAACCTGACTGTATGAACTTCAGAAGTAGGTCATTCCCTAGGACCTGATTTATATACACTCTCTACTGTTACTTAAGTGTAGAACTTGACAAGGTACTTGATGTTTTAGAACTTAAATGTTTGTTTCTATTTCAAAGTTAAGAAATGCTCTGGGAGAAACCTAACTGGCTTTCATGCAAAATTACGCGTGAACTACTTTAGGTTAATTACAGACATTCGAAGCGCTACTTTTTTTCTTTTTGCAGGAGTAAATCTTCAAGTATGTAAAATGGGTTGCTGTTCTGATTTATAAGTGTCACGGATATTTTGTTCACGCTTAAAATTGATGTTTACGGAGCAAAATAATACGTTTACAAACAACAGCACATGAATAGCGGTTACGGTCATGAATAAAAGGTCTGCGTAACATATTCCATTCGTATTCGTAAGTGCAGAATCGCATTGCGTGGATCTGCACTATGCGCGGATAGGTACAGTTAAACTTGTCATGGAAGATATGCAAATTAGCAAGGTCAGCGATGCCTGGTAAGAGTTTCTAGCTACTAAAGACGACAGCAAGCTGCTGTCTAATAATAACAGTGTTACAGGTTGATGTAGGGTATTGATTTTGATCAGTAGTTTGTTTTTTCAAATGGTGAGTTTAATTATTCCCAAATAATTATCAAGTGTCATCATAACATCATGCATTATAAAAGTTAGTTGTAACTGGCTGTATTGGATAGAGTGTAAGTATAAGAATAAGATCTAGATATGATGTAGATCATTATCTTAGAAATCTACAATGAGATAAAACTGTCGTTGTTAATCAATAATGGTTAATAAATATTAGCATCATAAGTTAAAACCCTACTTAAGCCTACATTGAAGGAATGGGGAAAGTGTCCGGATTCCGGCAATAAGCTTCTCATCATGTGACAACGGGTCTTCACTCTTAACAAGAATGGATTAAACAAAATGTTTTAATTGACGGCTTATAATAAGCATACTGCCCCCTCTCTTTCTCTTTTCTACTGTTTTGAACTTATAATCTTACCTGTCTATGCACAGCGTCTTCATATTAAAAAAACAACCTCTCTTTATATTAGGCTATTTATATATAGAGAAGTAGTTATTATTTTATAAATTTCTCTGCACGAGTCCCGGGTCTCACTATGCTTAAAAAATATGACTCCCAATTCAGTAGCATTTTCCATATCTTTTATGCATTTTATGGATGCATTAAAATTTAAACTTTTAATCCTGACAACGAAAACATTACATCTAAGATGAAGAATGCTTGGGTAAAAAAAAAAATAACTAGAGTGGTCGATTTTTTTTCTGGACGGAATTCAGTACTGTATATACATTACTGTTATTAAGTACTGTATATGTATTAGTATGTCCATTAAAATGGGTTTTCATTCCGTTAGCCATGTGCAAATTGGTATTGCAGTCAAATGTAAAGCTGTGATTGTAATAATTTTAAGTGACCGATATTGTTCTATGTGATTGTTTGGTGGTATCAGATACGTGATTTGTGTTTGTTTTAATAGTTTCCAGTGTAATTGATCATATTTAATAAGTTAAGACAGTTTTATTTTAATGATGTTTTTATACATATAGGCCATGATCTACTTATCGCTTTGTTCGTCGGTCTGGACATTGAACATTTCATGTCTTCTGTACTGAGCTTGTAATTATACATAGTAATTTAATTATTACATGATGAGTGGGATAAGTAATGCGTAATGTTTATCTTGTTAATATGTAACCGTGATATAAAGAACGCTTGGTGTTGTTAATACAATAGTTAATTCTTGGTGTAGTATTGTACTGTAATAACAGTAATTTATATACAGTACTGAATACCGTCCAGAAAAATATCACGATATTCCGGTTAACTGCGCTGTAAAGTTGTAAACAAGCTACGGATGCTCTTGGTAGTAAACATACGACTCACTAACAAGGGAGTCAAACGCGTTATTTGTGAAAAAAAATAGTGGAGTGAATACAATTTAAATCATAAGTATACTTACCAAAGTAAATTTCACATATCAACCCATTGTAGATCTAAATAAAACTATCTAACGTTTAATCTTTGCATTTCCCAAAAAGATAATATGTCTGCTGACCCTGGTTAGCAATCATTTTTAGCTCACCTGAGCAAAGGTGTGATCCATTGATTGTCCGTCGTGCGTCAACAAGTTCAACAGTCTTCTCCTCTGAAACTACCAGATGGATTTTCATCAAATTTTACCAAAATGATACTTATGATAGCCCAATGAAAATTCCTATTTTTTCTTTTCAATTCCATGAAAAACTCTGATTGCCATAGCAATAATAAGGGATAATCTTTAAAATGTTCTTTTCTCAGAAATATATAGGCCTACAGATTTGATATTGGGTACATAGCATCAGCTCATGTTGCATCAACATCAGTGCAAATGTTGTGCCCTTTGGGTCACAATGGGCCTCGCCCAGGACCACACCCGGATTTTTGTTATGAAATATATATAGAGAATTCTTGTAAATTCTTCTCTTCCGAAACCACTCCATGGATTTTCACCAAATTTATTAAAATGATACTTATGTTAGCCTGAGGCTAATTCCTAATTTTTATTGAATTTCATGAAGTACTTTGGTTGCCATGGCAACCAGAAGGCATTACTTCAAAGAACGTTTTCTCAGTAACATACAGACCTACGGATTTGACATTTGGTACATACAGCATCAGCTCATGGTGCCTCAACGCTATCAACAAATATGTGAATCAAAGTTTACATGAGGCCACTCCCGGGACCACGCCCGAATTTTAAGGAAAAGAAAATTCTTTACTTCTGAAACCATTGGTTGAATCATGAAGAACTGTTGTTGCCTTTCGTAGAAACATGCAGTCCAACAGCTTTGATATTTGGTATATAGTATCTTCTAATGGTTCCAGCCTTTCTACAACAGTAGTATAGGGTGGCACTATGGTACCAAGGTACCATAAATTTTTTTTTTTATGGTACCGTGGTACCATAATTTTTTATTTTTTTTTGGTATTTATGGTACCAAATCTATAGTACCGAATGGTACTCTATATGAAAACAGAATCTATAGTACCGAATGGTACTCTATATGAAAACAGATTTATGTAAAATTGTAAAAATGACAATTGTAAAAATGTCCTTTCGAGACATTGGGGTTGGCCCTGAAAAGGGCCGTTTTGTTTCTTCTTTAGATTTCGGTGACATTGTCCACATCGTGCTTGGTTTCAGTGACATCGTGTTCATCGTCACTGATTACGATGACATCGTTTTCATCTTGTAAGATCTGCTGTTGTTCTATGAACATATGATCTTCATCTTCATCTTGTTGCTGTTGTCTCAACATCTCCTGATGTTCCATGAGCATATAGTCATCATGTTCATCGCGTTGCATCATCTGTTGTCTCAACATCATCTGATGTACCATGTTTGACAAAACCAGATGGTATTCTGCAATATGGTCTTGCTGTTGTCTCCACTCATTGCGTTGTCGTTCGATCAACCCCATCAATTCGTGGATAAATTCATTCAGTTGCTGAATTTGTTCCATGGTTGTGCAGCGAGAATATGACCGAATGCTTGATGCGGTGCGCTTTTATAGCCTTGAGGTGGATTGACCTACTTTCTACTGTTAGCGTACACCAATCAGAGAACGTTAGTTCTATTCAAGTTTAACCTTGACCTGAGTTGGATAGCATTGTCTTCGGCCTTGACATTGGGGTGGATTGACCTACTTTTGTATTGACATATCAGAATTGCTGTAAAATTAAAAAAATTTCAAGCCGAATTTGTAGTAGTGATGACTTTTTTTTGTAACATTTTTGTAACATTTTTGTAACATTTTTATAAAACATTGGATCATATTTTTAATGAAAAAAAAAATTTGAATAGAATTTGAAAATAATGGTGACAATTGAGGTATATTCTCTTTCGAGACATTTGGGTTGGTCCTGATAAGGGCCGTTGTTTTTTTCACAGAGTAGTGGTTACTCTATTTGTCTATGAGTTTTCTTCAGCAGGTATTCAACATGTTCTATGGTGATGAAATGTGCTTCAATGATATTTAAGATATCATCGTAGTATAGTTCATGAAAGTAACATGCACTCAATTTGTCTATGATACTCCTGAGTGTTGTTGTTATTTTAAGCGTACGTTGGTATCGGGCTTGTAGTTTAAGCGAACGTTGGCGTCGGGCTTCTATTTTGTCCATGTCAGATATGCAGTCGATAGTTATATGTGACTTATCCATAGCACAGTCTGAAAACGAATGGCATGGATTCATTTCGTTTGATACTTTTATTTACTTGGTTTGACAATTGTAAAAATATGTCCTTTCGAGACATCTGGGTTGGCCCTGAAAAGGGCCGTTGTTTTTTTCTTCTCTACTTCTTACTCTTTTTGCAATTTTGTATGTCTTTACAATGGGCTCCAAGTCCAGTCTTAGAATGGGATCCACCATCATGCGGACGTTTGTTGGATGCTTCCACATTTTCCGGAGTGAAAGTGATAGGCACCACCAGCTTGTCTGTTTTCATTTTGATACGGCATTCCACTTCTACCATTCTCTTTTGCAATTTGATGAGGTTGTTGTTCACCTCTTTGAGTTCCCTCAGAATAGATTGTCCAACATTATTTACTGGCTGCGCTGCCGGTTGCTGTTGCACTGGTTGTTGTTGCTGTACTGGTTGCTGCTGGTGTGGTGGAGGCTGAGGTTGATACGTTGGTTGGTAGCTGGGTTGGTATATCGGAGTCGGAGTGTACGACACTGATGCCTGGTTAGCAGCTGTCGTCAGCTCATACAAATCAGCAGCCTGTATGGCGTTGTTAACGATATCAGAAGTTACGTAGCTTTCCAT
>CM037790.1:7083404-7133404 GCA_021229015.1 Solen grandis | reverse complement strand
CATTATGTGTGGTTGCTAAGATGTCTGCTCTTTCTTACTTTGACAAACTGTGATGTTTAAGGTATATAGAATAAAAATATTGTATAATTTGTTATTAATTGGCTTGTCGGATGATTGTGTTAAACTTCAAAAATTCAGCTGTGGTGTATGAGGTTTACTTGAAATTGTAACACTGGTTTTGATCCAATGTTGTGATAGAATGGTGTTATTTTTAAACAAATCCATGTTTGTTTGATTGGGAATGAAACTGTGTGTGTGGAGGTCTTGTTGTAAGACTATTGTAACTGCTTCTTTATTTGAGTGAAGTTACTCTAGTTTTGCACAAAGCTCTAGTCCTGTGCAAATGTGTGACAGTTTTTAGAAAAACAACTACATATTGCGCACCGACCGTTCACCATTCATCTAGAAATGTGATATTGATATACTGTCAATGCAAGTATGAGTACCTGCACGCACTCTTGTTATATTTCCCCATGGAATTAAAGAACTTTATGTTTTTTGCTTTTTTTTGTTAAATATGAGTTAATGGTGACACACAAAGTAATCCTTTGGTGTCAGAATACACACTAATGTAATTATGTGTTACATTAAACCTAATAAAGATATAATTATTGCATTTTGATATGTTTGTTTTAGTTTTGATGCCCCTAATAGATGTTTATTATACATTTATTAGAGAGAGAGAGAGAGAGAGCCGACTCCACATAAGATAAGAACAACATAGTGTTGTCAATCTACACTTAAGGACTTTGAAAATACACACCTTGGATAAGTGTGTTTTTACAACAAACCACTTACACTATATGATTATATTCATTCACATTTTTTAGCTCACCTGAGCACTTGTGCCCAGGGTGAACTTTTGTGACTGCTTTTTGTGCTTCGTCTGTCGTCCGTCGTCAACAATTGCTTGTGAACACTCTAGAGGCCACAGTTTTGTACCAATCTTCATGAAACTTGGTCAGGATGTTAGTCTACATGATATTTCAGATGAGTTCAAAATTGGGTCATGTGGGGTCAAAAACTAGGTCACCAGGTCACATTTTAGAAAAACCTTGTGAACACTCTAGAGGCCACAGTTTTGGCCCAATCTTCATGAAAGTTAGTCAGGGTGTTTGTCTACATGATATATTGGATAGGTTTGAAAATGGGTCACATGGGGTCAAAAACTATGTCACAAGGTTAAATCTTAGAAAAACCTTGTGAACACTCTAGAGGTCACAGTTTTAGCCCAATCTCCCTAAGATTTGGTCAGGATGTTTGTCTACATGATATCTTGGATGAGTTCGAAAATGGGTCACATAGGTCAAAAACTATGTCACCGGGTCAAATCTTAATTAAACCTTGTGAACATGCTTGAGGCCACATTTTTGGCCCAATCTTCATGAAACTTTGTCAGGATGTTCGTCTTTATGCTATGACGGATGAGTTTGAAATTGGGTCATGTTGGGTCAAAAACTAGTTAACATCAAATTTCCGATGAATTCAAAACTGGGCCACATAGGATCAAAAAGTAGGTCACCAGGGCAATTTTAGAAAAAATTTGTGAACACTCTAGAAGCCTACAATTTTGTTCCAGTCTTCATTAAACTTAATAAGAATGATGACTGCAAGAATTCCCAGTTAAGTGCAAATTCAGGTAGGATCAAAATCTACTTCACTTAGTCAAATGTTAGAAAAACACTTTAGATGCCACATTTTTTGTCATCATTCCTAACGCAGCAATCTTACTCAGGTGAGCGACACAGGTCCACCTTGGCCCTCTTGTTGTAACCTATTCATATCCGCCATTTTGACAGCGGCATCAAAAGACGACTTCAGTTCCTTTATAGACAAAGAAGGAAAATTGAAACTACATTGTAGATTTTGTTTAAACTTTGCATGATTATAGAGAATCACACTAGAAACAAATTCATGAAGAAAAAAATAGGGGTCACCGTGCTGCTTATTGAGTTATCTGCATCTGAAAGTTATATTTTTGCATTTTTATGACATTTTCAAGGGCAGATACTCAATATGATGGCATACAAGACATTATTTAGTTTTAAATCGGTGTTAGGTACTCTATTACCCGTTACTGTGTAAAAACTTTGAGAAATTCTATGCAGCAGATTTTATACTTAAGTAGCTTACACAAAAATATTTAAATTTTCTTCAAATTATCTGTTCCCCCCCCCCCCCCCCCCACTCTACCATTAAAAAATCAATATGTTTACATGTTTAGAAAACAATAAAAAGGTATCAATATGCTAAGTTTTGAGTTATCTGCCCTTGAAAATGTTAAAAAAATACAAAAATATCACTTTCAGGCGCAGACAACTCGAAAAGAAGCACGGCGACCCCCAATTTTATCAGATGTTTGAATACTTGTCTTGTGTTGCTATGGTTATTATTATTGTTAGAATATAAAAATAATGTTATTCTCTAATCAATTTGTTAGAAAAGATTATTACTGTGCTCTCTTCTTCATTTTCCAGTGCATTTTTATGCCCCCACCAAAATGTGAGGCATATAGATTTGCCTTTGTCCGTCTATCCATCCCAAAACTGCGACACAGGCAACTCTGAAGGTATATGTGCTACAGACTTTAAACGTCATGGATATATTACTCAGGACATGCGCACCTGGCGGTTGGCTTTTGCTTTGGAAAATGCGTCGGATGGGAACATCTGTGTCATCTGGATTCATAAATCAGTTTCTAGTGTAATTCTGTATAATCAATAACTTGATTATCAAAAATGCAATAGCTTGTCATCTTCATGTAATAGATGCACATTTTCTCCAACAAACATTTTATGATGTCCTGAATTAAAGCAATACAAGTAATTTGAACATTTTACCGGTCCAGAGGGTGTACAAATTAAGACGTTTTCACTATACGAGTACTTGTGTTATCATTTATAGTGTTTCCCCTAAAACATTGAATATTAGTACACATAATAAGTTTATAAAAGGTGGATCTGATGGTAACGGTGTTAAAGGAATAGATAAAAAAGAGTAAATATGTGACTTCAACTTGCTCAAGGTAAGCTATTGTGGTCATACTCCCATTCCTTCAACGCCCTTCGTGCGTCGTCAATACTGTGCTCAAGGATATCTCCTCTAAAACTACTAGGTAGAAATTAATGAAACTTGGCATGAATCTAATGGTCAAAGTTTAATTTCATTTAGTAAAATAGTCACATTATGATCCTCTAACATAATTGCTTAAATGAAGCCGATCCCCATATAAGGTCTGTTAGTTTCCTTATATACTCTATATAGGAAAAATCGAGATTCTTCTCCTATGAAACCTATGACAAGAACTTCATTTCAATCGACACGAAGGGTAACCTTATGACCCTCTACCATAACCGCTAAAATGAAGTTTATCTCTTGAAAAAAGAGGCATATATACTCTATATAGAATATTTAAAAAAAATCTTTTCTTATGAAACAAATGGAAGAATTTAAAATCATTGGACACAAATGGTCACAAATAGTTCTCTACCATAATTGCTAAAATAAAGGTGATCCCTAGAAAAAGGGTGCGCCTTGCGTTTATTTCCTCCTATGAGACCAATTTTAATCGGCAATGAGACCAATTTTAATCGGCATAAAATGGTCACCTCATAGTCCTCTACCATAATTGCTAAGATAAAGTTGATCCCTAGAAAACTTAGGCCCCTTAGGGTCGGATAGTTTCCTTACATAGTCCCATCATCTTCTAAGATAATTGCCTTATATGTATACTAGTACTCTGTATAGAAAATTTCAAAAATCTTCTTCTATGAGACCAATTTCAATTGTCACAAATGGTTACCTCATAGTCCTCTATCGTAACTGCTAAAATAAAGTTAATTCCAAGAAACCTTAGGCCTCGTGGGGTTGGTTAGTTTCCTTATATGTATATTCTATAATAATATTGAAAACATCCTCTATAACACAATGGTCGCCAGAATTTAATTTCAATTAGCACAAATGGTCACCTCTTAGTCCTCCACCATAATTGCTAAAATAAAGCTGATCCCTTGAAAAATGAGGCACCTAGGGGGTCGGTTAGTTTCCTAATGCAAAATATATTCTACATAGAATATTTCAAAAATCTTCTCCTATGGATGTCGAGGATCTTAAACAGCGCTGTCATATTAAACATATATCAAAAGTAAGTTTTATTACTTAAGTATACTTTATTTCTTAAAATTAAATTCATAATCATTCCTGTAATATGTTCTTATAAGTAAACACTGTTCAGGGCCTTTATTTTCGCCTTTGAAAATGCGTGATTATCGTGACAGTTCTCTCTTTGATACTTTTTTTGTCTTATCTTGTAATAGCACTGTTTTAATTTGGCTAAATGTCTTGTTAATTTGTATAATTATCATGTAAGGATTAAACTAAAATAATCAATGACAATACTGTTTAAAAAAATCAAATTTACATTATAACATTATTGTTGAAAAGTTAACACACACACACACACACACACACACACACACACACACAACAACAACAACAACAACAACAAAACAAAAAAGCTAGACTTACTAACATAACAACAATCATCTTGCACGTAACACTAAGGGTGAGTAATGTGCTACTATAAAATGACAAAACAAATACAACTTTATTACCAAAAGTCGAGTCAAAATTTTTCATTGGCACAAACCACCTGGTATTCATTCCACAACATTCTTATTACACTTTTGCAAATCCTATTTTCTCTTTCAACATTTCTATACCTTCCTTCTTCGATACAAAGTTTAAGAGACGAGCAACGAAATCTAGTTAAATATTTTCTGTTAATATCATTGTTTATAACTTCAAAATAGTTTTCCATAAACAGAGATTTGTACTATAACTTATACCTATCAAGTTTTGGGAATAAAGACAAATCAGAAAACCACTCTTGTATATACTTATCTCTTGCCGTTGATTGACCATACTTACATCCTTAGAGTATAAGTATGAGAGACCTAAATCGTGAAGCAAAATTTTAACATGAGCTTTTCAATTCTTATCTGCATTGTTATTAAAAGTACCAGGTAATAATATATAAACTTTACCGGGAAATGTATCAGGATCAGGCTTAAGCATATTAATATATTTTTTCTATTCACAACTAATGGCTTGCACCCTAATTTACCATAAACTGTTTTCGGCCCCACCCCAAACATTTGTTTTAAAAACATTTCATGAAGCTCGTCTATGCCTTGACTTGCACGGAAACCCCAAATCTCGCTCCCATACATTAATATTGGGGTTATCATTGCATCGAACAATTTTATCTTATCAACTACTCAAAAGATATTTTATCCAAAAAGTCTACTTAATGAGTACAATGCTTTAGACACTTGTTCTGATAATGTGTTTTGAGTTTTATAAAAAAAAAAACAAAAAAAAAAAACTACCATTTGCTGACACTGTTACGTCCAGATAAGAAAATCAACAACTTCCTGTGTAATAGGAAACGAAGAAATTCATTACGTTATTAAACAAAATGGTCCGGCAAACTAGCATAATAACATTACCGTTGAAAAATATGGTGTTCAAATAAATCATTACCTTAGGAAGATATACAATATGTGGGTATTGTTATTGAGGAACAAATATGCTGGATTCCCGACTAAGTATTTGAGTATAACTAGTATGAAGTATTGTTGGTAGAATTAAAGCCATAAATAGCCTGTGGTACAAACATATTCAAATAGCATAATCTTTTTAAAAATGAATATAGCACTTTGAAAAAAAAAGCGGTATTTAGACTATATTATTTTGATTGAGATGTAGAGGTCAATGGACAATATGTAATGAAAGTTACCAACATTAGAGCCATACCTGTCTATAATTGACATAGAGGATCATATCACGACTCGCCCTGACCCCGTGTTTCTAGAAAATACATAAGTAAGATCTCAGTTTCAAATTTGAGTAGCATACTCAAATCCTTATTGAACCTAACGGGCATAGTTCGAGTATGGAAATCATACTTAAGGACCGTTTTTCTCTCCGAGAGACTATGGGTTAATGTTGACATTTAAGACTATGGGTTAATATTGACATTTAAGAATATGGGTTAATGTTGACATTTAAGACTATGGGTTAATATTGACATTTAAGATTATGGGTTAATATTGACATTTAAGACTATGGGTTAATATTGATATTTAAGACTATGGGTTAATATTGACATTTAAGACTATGGGTTAATATTGACATTTAAGACTATGGGTTAATATTGACATTCATCATAAAAGAACTGTACAAAATAAGTTTAAATTATATAACCAGCGTTCGCTTACTCAATCATGACAAAGGTTGGACACTAATCCAAAGTATGACTAGAATTATAAAATTACGTTCTGGGTAGGATATTGTCATTGTCAGATTTTTATCAGTTTTAAGTTCAGATCGTAAATTTACATTATAATGTGAGTTCTATCATTCCAGACAAAAAAAAACATTGACGTGTTTGTCAGCCTGGATCCAATTTCTCGTGTAGTGTGTGCAGTCTACTCAAACAGTGTATGAACCAAAGGAAAGATGAACTTTTCATTTAACTTCAGATCTGGTAAATGTTTTCATAGCCTTTCATATCATTCATTTTACATGTCATTGTAAATCTGAGACCCTAGTTAACCATCGGTGATAACGTATACCAGAAGATTTATCAAAAAATTAAGAAAACGTATTAAATCAATACTTTACTTTAAATGTCTTAAATTAATAGATATTCAATAAGATTTTCAGACAAAAACTGTGTAAGGATTAGACCAAGAAATTGCAGTGAAAGGGATAGAAAATGCCTTCTGGGTAGATATTCTAAAAGCTTATGCAATATCTATTTTAAAAAATAAATGTTTTCGAAATGCTGAAACTTTCTTTAATCCTTTGCCCCATATTTCATAATGAACTGTTTGATGCTAATTAAAGAAATATTTAATAAAAGTTATATGCCAGAACACACTGCTGTTCTTTGAATATGCTAAATCAAAGCTTTCGACCTACTGTCACACTCGTATACAGCACAAATCTATGACCAACCAGCAATCTCATTACAATGCCCTCCTTTAGTAATATATACCCTAAAAGTGTGTACGTTTTCATCACATCAAATCATATACATGACTGAATTATTAAAATATTTAACACACTGTCTCACTTCTTCATACAATATGGGGGAACACCTAATCTAAACTCATTAAAAGTAAGTGACAGTCATAATCAATATTAATCATTTTTATGGGCAGAATTGTAAGACCTATTCAATCTATGGGCAGATTTTCAAGACCTATTCAATCTATGGGCAGATTTGTAAACCTATTCAATCTTTGGGCAGATTTGTAAGACCTATTCAATTTTATTTCGACCGTACCAAGAATTGTTTGCCATTCGCAAACAAGAGACATTAAATAACAATCTCAACATCTTATAAACATGCGCCATCAATACGAGTTTGAAAGCGTAAGTATACAATGTGTATACACACAACATATGATATTGTAAATGTATTGTAGGGAAAGCTTCAAGTACTTTAACATTTAGCGATAAGTCAACCAACGTACGACAGGAAATTTGAGTCACAGTCTTTATAGTAGCTTTTAGACCCAGGTGTCCATGACCTTAGTAAGTATATCCATCAAGAAAGGTTGTTAGACACTGGGAATTTGTACGTGCTACAAAATTAAGCCAAACTGCTGCGGGGCAGGACTGCGATTCCATGTGATGCTCCTTATTTCATGTGTTTCATATTCTGGTCTCTTCATTGCAGTTTTTGGTTGTTTTGTTTTTACCTGAGTTTCCTGTCTAAACTTAAAGGTGAAAGTCACTAAACAGCTGATAAATACTGTAGGTTTTGATTGTTCGACTTAAAATCGAAAGTTACCTCCGGAAAAGAGATCAGCTTTTTCGCTTTGTATATACATTCCTAAAACCTCGATTTACTATAGAAATATATTAATACATGTCTTAACGTTCAAATTTTACTACACAAAAACATATCTAAAGGATGAAAAACACATGCCGTTTTGGAAACTGTGACACCCCTTCGTATCCTGGAAATAGCACATTCGTTAAGACGTGATGTATTAGAGAATAACTTCAGTACTATATGGTGTATGCACTCCAAACTTCTTAGTGATAAGTATAATTTTGACCATTTGATGTTCACCCTTTCTCTGACAACTGCTCGAATGCAGGTGACACACGTATTTCGAGGAAAACTCATGCAGTTGTTTTATCTAAAGAAAGTTTTATGTTGTGGACTGGACATTCGTCTGTCCGATCGTCAGCAATTTCATATCCGCTCTATATATTTTGAACGCTTGAAAAACATTCATAATACTTGGGTCTAATGTCCTTTCATCAAGATGAAGTTTAAACACTAAATATATTTTATACTATATGGCCGTGCATCTTTTTTTTTTTAAAGATATTTCTTGTTCTGGTCTCTTTATAGCTGTTTTGTGTCTAGATTAACATTTTTCAATCAGTTTTTCTGGTCTCTTTATTGAAGTTTTGTGTCTAGATAAACATTTTTCAACATGTGTTCTGCCAGAAACCTTTATCTATATGATGTGTATCGTACAGCTAACTTAAAAATAGTCATCATATTTTTCAATTTGCATAATTTACTAGTTGAGGGTGGTACTAACATAAAACATTGAAACAAATGTTCACAATGTAAATATTCAACTCTTTCTGTACATTTCTTACACAAGGAGCTCCATCGATTCTCTTCTTTTATTCATCTCGCTCCCCCCTTTTAGCTCACCTGAGCACAATGTTATTCGTCATCCAAGCGCACGTGAGTGCATCCGTCGTCAACAATTTCCTTTCGAAAACATCTCCTCCTTGAATGTACTTTGACCAAACTTCACAGTATTGACAGGATTGATCCTTATGGGGCGATCTTTCAAAAATGTTCAAATTATTATCATAGTCACAGGAGCTAAAAATTAAAAAATGCAAACTTTTGAAGTATTCCTCTGCAAAACTGCAGGGCCTTAAGTTAAGATATTTGGTGTGTAGCATCATTGGGTGGATCTCAACCAAGTTTGTTCAAATTATGAACCTTGGGCCAAAACTTGCCCTGTCCCAGCTGTCACTCGATTTAACATAGACTATTATATGAAAAAAATATTCTTGTCTTTCAGAAACCACAAGGCCTGACGTTCTGATATTTGGCGTGTAACATAACCTACCAGACCTCTACCAAGTTTTTTTAAATCATGATGACCCCATCCCAGAGGTCACTATATTTATTTAGACTCACATAGGAAAAAATATATATAAATATAGGCCTATAATTTAGATATTTGGGGTGTAACATGGCCTTGTGTGCCTCTACCAAGTTTGTTCAAATAATGACCATTGGATCAAAATAGGCCCCGTCCCAGGGGTCACTTCATTTTATGTAGACTTATATCGGGCTATGACCTTCAAAATTTAGACCACTGGTGCAGTGTTTTGTGGAATTTGAATGATCTTCCTGAACATCTGCAGGTAGTATGTATTCAGTACGACTATGCTATAATAAAGTAAGTTGGTCAGACAATGAAGGCAATATTTCCCAGGTGAGTGTCTTCTGGACCATCTTGACCCCCTTGTTTTAATAATCTGCCGGTACTGGTATCTCTCATCATATTAAACAATCTTGAGTAAACTTTTAATATCATTTATTAAGAGGTTGTCGATTCAAAATCTTCGAATCGTATATGATATCACAAATATATATTGCTTTAACCAAGTTCATATTAAACACTTTATATGGTTTTCCATTGCAGTTAACTCGGAAGATCATGTTAATTCTGCTGTATGCACTTTTAGTTTCTATACTGGTCAAATTCCGTGACCGCAATGTAATTGTAATCATTTGAACAATATTTTGATCACTAAGGTGTATTGAATGATTGCAATTACAATGTATTAATGATTGACGCCATGGATATAAGGTTAAATAAACACCTCGAAATCAATGTAGTATTGCTGATTTAGGTCCATATAATTTAATAACATAATTTATTTTTCAGATAGAATACATGTAATAGGAACATTTTCAGGACTATAAATATATCTATTCCATCCTAAAGTACACCATTTCGTCATCTTAAAAAATTGGATATTGTGCCCTTTTCAAGTTAGTCGGTTAAATTATGAACATAACAAACATTTTATTTCACATAAGTTTCTGGAACAGCCCCCACCCCTGATATCCAGTGAAGTGAATGTGTGGTTGGTTAGTATTAGGCACTAACAGACATTTATGTCCTGTTAAGATATCTAACTTGAAATTTTTCTGCTTGCTAGATAATAACTGAATATGTGACATTTTTTTTCGACATAACAAGTAAATAAGAATTTGGCACAACTATACCGCCATAAATATCTGATACTTACGTTTAAAATACATTTCTACGTCTACTATTTTAATTAAACAAAATCAAATCTTCTTAAAGCGCTGTAGTTACTTAAAGAATTGTATTGGCCAGTATATGATATTTAGTGAAGTAAATTTACCATAAAATGATTCCTGGTCAATATTGACCCTACGACATTAATTCTCTTCAATTTCTGCCCATTTATAACATGGGACATATGATGTTGACGACACACAACAGACATATATTGATTACAATAATTAACCCTGAGCACGTTGTGCTGTCAATAATTAATTTGGAATTAAAAATATTATTTATTATATATATTTGGCTACTAGAGAAGGAAACATAAATAACCTGAAAGTTTTTTGCTTTTTGTGATGTCTACTCTCAACAAGAAACTGAAAAACAAATATTGATTTGATGCAAGACATTGACATTAATTTTCCATTTATATTTTTATTTCATTTTTAATGGTCATACTTTTTTTATTTAAAAAGCTTCAAAAAAATAAAATTGTGGGAGAACAATTATCACGAAAAATAATTGGAACTCAAACCCATATGCTCCCGAAACCCGAAGTTGTTTCTAACTTGACTCACTACTACCACTATGACCAATGGATACGTAAGCCAACATTCATCGGTGGCGGTATCCCCGGATATTACCTGTTTGCTGCCTCTGTGACCAACTCCTCGTCGACAGCCTCCTGGGACAGGGTGCATGTTTACGGACAATGGCAGAGGAAGCTGGACAAAGGAACTGCGAGGTGTTGTCTCAAATCTAACAGTCAAGTGTTCGAAACTAGTAATTGGTTTAGACATCAAACTGTGTTCAAGAAAGAAACAGATACACTGATACTTTACTTTCTTTGCAATGTACCGACTGAAGGGAGAGGTCTACCGATTACAGGAGCTTCTATTGTTCCTGAGAAAAGAATATTCCTGCTTAGACGAGACAGTTCCTTTCACTAAACCATTTTATGTTCATAAGCAACAAAACAACTCGATAGGTAAGTCTCAAAGACCTGTTCACGAAAATGATGATATACATATTTTCATGTTATTACTTTATACCATAAATAGATAATTGCGACTCGCTTTTATATTAAAACAGTCTTAAAATTATTTACAGTATATTGTTCCTTATTTACTCCCTGAACTAAATAAAAAGTGAAAGCAGTCCAAAAAAATTGTAATGTCCACGCAGATATACGTGTTTAGTATTTGGCTGGATAGGGTAGTGTTAATCTATACAACTGAGTAATGTTTAGATAATTTCAAGGCGCTATGTTGTTTAGAGTTTGGAAGATACACAGGAGAACACCCCATCGCCACCCCCACCTCCTTAAAAATATGAAATGACGATAATTGAACTCATTTTTATGTATAACTCGAGAATTGCTTCACAAATTTCTCAAGGAATACGAAAATAATGGAATACCCGGCTTTTGGTTGAGGGAAAGTAGAAATATGACCACTTTTATAAAATCAAACTGCCTTTTGCAAAATGCATGCTAATCAAATCATCCATTTCCTTTAACACTTTAAACTTTTATTCCATGCGAGAATCAATTTGTTCAGATGGAAATTGTTTATGTTTTTATACATAAGATTCTTGTCATACTAATATCTGTATATCATTTAATTTCTAGGGTAAACGTGCAAGATTGCATATGGAAATATCTCATTTCAACTAATAATTGAATGGATGGTGATACCTTGGTGTTGACAAGGTAGTCATATATACAAATGTTTTCTTTAGCACAGAAGTTTTTAACAACTTTCAATACTACGAACAGATTCGGTTTGCCATCGTCGTACCTTACTTTCCCTTCTCTGCCAGTAAGTGCTATGTATTGAACCTGATGTACATAGCAGAATTTCTTACAATAATTTTGCCGATAAAAATGCTGCCGGGTTTATCGTAGCCGCATAACAATTTAGGTTGGTAGGTTGGTTTGCTGGGTTTAGCGCCCCACTTATAATTTAGGACTTAAATAAGAGTTTATTTGGTGAATGATTTAATTATATTAATGTCTCTATCTTTAAAGTCACTGATTGACATACATGAAAGTTCCATCGGCTAAATACAAATACAAAACAAATATCTTGTTTTAAAATACATGTAGCTATTTTCGGGGAAACAGCGGTGAATCTACTAGTTGCCGTTAATAATTACCAGGTCTGGTCTGAAGAGAGCTTCTTGGAATATGATGCAGTTCAGAGACTTAGTGGATACACTTATGTCAGTCAAATTGACTTAGATGAATTCTTCATCCCAACAAGGAACAGATCGTTGCAACAACTGCTGGTAAGTGTTCTACACAAAGCCAGATTCATTAAGGTAAATTCCCTGTAATGGTTCCACTACGTCTTGGGCCACTTAACCTTTACCAAGATAACCAAGGTACCCTAATGAAACATTAGGAAACCTTGGTTATCTTCGTGAAAGCTCATGAGGTCCGAAATATGGTGGAACCATTACAGGGACTTTACCTTTATCACTGTATGCTAACATACGCAGATCAGGAGGCTAAGTCGCAATACTATTAACAATACCAAACTATAATGAGCTGTTTTTCTAATTATTATGATGAAAAGATAGATAAACAATTACGGACTTTAATACTGATCTGTATTCAAGGAGAGATTAATCAACAGGAAAATAATACCTTACATTAATGGTCATAATTTGACAGACATTAGGTCTTAATACTCGTAGGTAGTTATATGTATGTTAGCGTTACTGTCATGATTTGATTTTAATTAAGCATTTTGTATTTGAAATGAAGTGCATCTCACTCTGTGAACGAGCTTTTAACAAGTGTGAAGAGATTCTCTGCTATCCTCGAGTTTTCTAGCTTGAATGTCTGAATAATATGTGAAGTTGCTAAAATTGTACGAGCTGCTCGCTGCTCTAGCAGTAAGAATATTTTGAGTGCATACACCCTGCGAATGTCTCCATATGGTTGCACGGAGATAAAATGAATATTTTTCCTTTAACGTAGCACTATTCCTTCAAGATAATTATCTCGTTTCCCCAAGCTAGCTTCTATTCGTCTCACGAAATTATCTTGTCCTCTCTACTTTCTGGTTCCTGGGTTGGACCATTACTTTGGAACCGTCGAGAGGGATTAATATAAAGTGTAATAGCTTGTTACCCAATCTACGTAAAAAAATAAGTTTAAACCTTAGAAGAAAGTGAGAAGAACAAAAGTATTAAGTTAGATTATGTCTCTACTTCTTTCCACTAAAATAACATTTTTTTCTGATTAACGAAGTACACGGTGCAGTATCCACCAGTCAGAACACCAAACACTTGCAGCTTCGCTTCGCTGAAAGAAGATTCTGCAACATGAAATACATTGATTCTCTCTTTATAAAGACAATTCAGAACACAAATGAATCTTCACTAGTTTGCAAATAAAACTCTGCGTTATCAAAACCAAGATTAAATATTCTCAATAATGATATTTAGACAAAACATATTGATTTGAAACAACAAGTCTCGAGTTCGAATGTGGAAACCTTCAGTTGGTTCATGAAAGATCGCAACTTCAAACGACTCCAAGTACATATATATTAAATCGGTACCATTCCTACATACGATTATTTTTTTTTTTTTTTTATAAATTATAGATATGTGTCATTTAAACACTAAACTAAACACTTGCTATGGAATAAAGTGAAAATTATGAAACATGTTAGAAAGAGTTTTACCTTCTCACCTCACGATTTCAGAACAGGACTCAAAAGCTAAAAAGTTTCACTGATGAATAGGAGTAAGTTGCAATTTGATTAATGTTGTATTTTCAGGTTGTCTATCTTGACTCATTTCAGACATTGTTTTTGTAAAATAATCTTTTGTAAAAGAATTACTACATTGTCGACCGAGCCGATTCAGGATCGTTTTCATCCTTATTTCATTTCCATTGGACACTATTGCGCATTTGTTTCATTATGGTATACATATTCCAAAGCTTTATATTCTGTTCTTGAATTTTATCGGGGGACCACATTTTCTCCCGTAGGGATTTCCCTCATGGAAGATAACTCTCTCCTATATGTTTAATGATCGTCTATCTTCCATGTCATGTGATTGCCTATTCTTTTTACATCGTCTGCCAAATGTATACAATAACGGGCCACTCCAAAAATACGACCGAAGCTTTCATGAGGGACACGGATAATAAAAACACATTTAAAAGACTTTGGCTCATGTGAAATTTCTGCGGGTGTTCCTCGAGGTAAAACATAAGCTGCTTTTTCCTGTCCATTTGATACCACCAAATAATTCGAACAGATGGGTAGCTGATTGCATTCTAAATGTTCGTAAAGCCGATGGTGGTGAGTACGAACCGCACTACTTAAGAGGTTTTGTCAGCAGTTTTGATCGTCATCTAAAACGCTACAGATATACCTGTCAAATTGCATCGACCGTACTTGAATTTTCCGAAACAAGAGACGCATGAAGCAATAGACATAAAGGCCCGTGGGAAAGGCTCAAAACCATTGAAAGTCGATTCTCTGAGTCTCTCTGACCAAGACATGAATTTATAAGATATATGAATGCGGTGACTTAGGTGGCTAAACATCATCCAACACAATCGACGTTCTTTCTAATACCTTACCTTAATGGGTTTTGGTATACCTGAGGCAGAAATATCTGCTGGGTTGATATTGTCTTAAAGAATGACCCTTTGAACTCAAATGTCTATCTTGAATCTCATGAAAGAACCATAAAAACGAGAACTGGAGAGGATATAATAAATGCACGTTTGTGTCCAAAAGGCAACCCCTGACAACACGAAAAGGTGCCCTATTCACACGCGCTAATCCAATTCCAAAAATATGAAAGTTTCATGGAAACAATAATATAAAATGCTGGCTTACCTGAGAATAAACGGATAATAAAGTCTAGATAGCGTCCGGAAAAATCAGCAATGTTCCAGATTTATGTCATTGTTCACAAATTTTCCATTTCATACATATTGTCAAACAAGACAGCCCAACTTAATCGAGGCAATTGAACTTTCTTGATAAATCTCATTCTCAACTGACAGATCAACGATCACCGATGAACATCTACACACAACAACAAAGTTCCAAAACAGCAGTTTAATCAAGCATTCCAAAGAAGCTCATTAATTTTTTTTTTCTCCTGCAACACATTCAGTAATTGCATGATTATTTATTTTGAACAATAATTCTCTACAACTTCGCGACACAACCATTGCAGCCCAAATAACTGAATGAAAAGTATTTATTTCCTATTTTACGGAATTATTTTTTTGTGTGACGTCAATATGTTTATTTATGCATGCAGAAGCCTAACGTGCTGTTGTATGCATATACATGTGTACACTATAGTTCCCAGAATAAACTATACTTTTGTAGTGTTAACTTTACTTGTTTATCAGATGGAACAACCTGTCTGAAAATGTTAGAGCTTTTAGTATCCCTATATTCTCATTTAACAACTCGATAAAATAATGTAAAATTCTAATAGTAATATATTACTACCCGCAGTCAGTGACGTTTTTAGCATGCATATTCCGGTTATACCCAGAATAAACATACGAGTTTTGGTACATACATACGTATGTCCTTTTAAATGTCGATTTCTTTCAATATGTTGATGTTTTATTTGTTTAAGCAGCGAGGAAAAAATGCAAAAAATATGTCAGTGCGATGTGTTGATGGCGAGGCTGACGAATTGTGACTATACAGCCGTTCATGGGAGTAACAAAATCCAACCTTCGTAAATTCATATTATTGTAGGATAGGGATATCTCACTCTCGTTCCTGCCTGAAATATCTGACCCTCTGTTGAAATATCCCTATCCTACATAAGCACTGTTACGATTCTCTTCTTTAAGCAAAATAGTTGTGTAGCTTTAATTTTGGCTCAATCCATCGGTTGATACAGGTTTTCCACTTTCTATTATAGTTATGAGCCAACATACTCTTGATAGAATTGATATATGATATACAATGTACATGTAGTACGAAGTAAGACGAGGTGATGTGTATACTTTGCATGCTATTTCAGACAGAGACGTTCAGTGAATAATTAATTGCAGCGATTGTACTACAAACACAGAATTTCATAAAAGACTGGGGGAAAACCGATCCGGAAACCAATCTGGAGTTTAGGCAATATCTGAATAAGTTCGTTTATACTAAAACCATTTTATATGTAGTCTCATGTTGGATTAAGTTAATACATCCATTATAAAAATGTGATCATGCTCCATCAAGTGACTGTGAGATTTTTAAGGTAAATGCAAGCCTTTATAGACTAAGAGCTTAAATAGCCTATAATTTCAACTTGATGGATGCATGCATCTCAAGTTGGATGCATGCATCTGTACTGGAGTCTATTTAAGCACTTGAAGGACCATGGTTATAATTTAATGATAGATGAATTACCTTAACAAATCTTGTGATCATCATTAAATCTATTGTGGAACGTTGTTGAACGTAATGGATATTTTCATTATGATTAATCTCTGGCAAATATAAAAACAACAAGTTTAATAAACCAAGATTCAGTCCTTAAACGTCATTTGTACGAAGACGGACTTGTCAATGATCCGTATCAATCTTCTTACACTGTTATTGTATTTTGTCTGCATTGTGAGGGATCAAATTTCTGTTCTGTTTCTACAACACAAAACGTATAATTAATATAGTATTTTGCAAGTTAAAATTTTGTTAATTTGACTTTATTCAAACATTATTTTAACTTTAAAGAACCGACTGGAATATCACAATTCACAGGGAAAAACTAATCGTTAGGACGGACAGGTTGTTCTTCTATTATCGCCCACACATCATACTACCGTTAAAGGGATATCATAGGTAGGTCCTACGTTCATACCGCATTCAACTTGTCTTCAAAAAGGCATAGTTTCAGCATTTTCCTAGTCTTTTGGATTTTCATATTTTCTTCAATATTTAGACTGTAATTACAGGTATAAATCCTAAATGGCAATTTTATTTGAAGCTTTACCCTTTAACTCATGCTGAACCGGGTCTCATCTGTTTCGCCATACAATATTGCGGCGAAGTAAAATACATTATTTCATATAACATTTCAGTAAATGCATGAGGCAAAGGTTTAAGCATGCATGCCTCTGATAAGAAGTTCATTACTTCGGCTAAACAGAGAGATAACTTTTTTTTCTTTTTTAATGATAGAGAGAGTAATTGGTGGATTATTGCGATATAAGTAAAATATGAAGGGGCAGTGCAAGAGGGTACCTATCTCCATTTTTTAAATACAAAATGAAGTGAGAAAAATGCGTTTTTTGTTGAAATTTAGTTGAAGTATGATATAACTTAAACTTTCTAAGCCACCAATAAAATACGATTTATATGTGAATTTAATGGAATGTAGGGCATATTGCATTATTTATATCAGATTTTTATTGCAAAACGTGTTTTTTTTATAAATTATGTTTAAGTAAAAAGTGGCCTAAGTCCTGCAAAAGAGGGCCTAATTTAAGCGAAAAGGGACCTAAGTCCAATTAAAATGAACCACTTAAACAAAATAATCTAATATCAACATTTATTGACATAAACTCGAAATTTCTGAAACAGCATCTTAAGGAATCCGTGATGAATTACACTTCAACAAAAGTCTGAACAAAACATGTCAATATACTTGACTGTGCGATTTCAAGTGATAAGACAAAGAAAACAGTGTAGACCCAGATCTACTACTGCATTGAAAATATAGTATTTGATCAGAGTCTGAACAGTTCGCAACCCACCAGAACCTATTCTGATTAAATATACTGCTTGACGAACATTTTAGATCCTGATCAGATGATGCCACATTTTTAACAAAACAGTTGCTCATGTCTATATTGTTCGCAAAGCCTAATGCTTGGTAATAGCACAGCATGGCTATATCAGAGTTAATAAACTTGATAACAATGTTTAAAAAAATGACCATCATACCTCAGTCCTAAAACATCGGTACTACATACTAAAACTGAACGAATAGATGGTATTTGTTTGTTTTCTTGGGTTAACGTCCCACCGACTGTTATTCAGTCATTTGGAGACTATGTCTGCTTGAGACAGATATAGTGCTGCCACACTGCAGTGTCATGCCGTAGACATGTGGCATGATACCGTATCCTGACACCGGTCCCACCGGTCCTGCAGAATTACTAGTAACATTTTTCAAGACTTTGGTATGTTGCGACCGGGGATCGAACCCACGACATCCCGATTCCGGGGCGGGAGCTCTTACCACAAATCAATCATCATCCTCATGCTATGACTCATTGTTAATACACTGATTTCTTATTCTTCGCTTTTTCACTACTGCTGAAGTTCATGCGAATAAAATACCATAATTTGCATGGGGGCATAGACACGTCTCTACTCAGTCACACTATTAGAACTAAACTACTAAGAACTAAGAATTTGGTTTTTAACTTTATGTGTGTATTATGTCTATCAAAACCCATCTGCAGTCACATTGTTACCCAATGCAACATCACGTGATTGTAAAAATATGTGATTTCTCCAACGGTATTGAAACTATATTAAGAATTATAAAACCTATATTAAGAAATAATTCGAATTTCATTTGTCGTTACATGGCTGATCACATTCACTCTTAGTGCATGCGCTCACTTCACAGGCTGAACTTACGAATTTGTTACCCGGAACTGACGAAGACGCCTCGTTTAGGAACGTGTTAAGTGGTCCCGCACGCACCTGCTTCGGGGATATCGTATTCTACATTTAAACGATTTCCCGAAAGTAGGCGGGGATATCGTATTCTACATTTAAACGATTTCCCGAAAGTAGGCGTTTACAAAAAAAGTATTTCCCATGCAATGTAACCTACACCGACCAAGTTTTATTTGTTAGGAAATAAAGACTTCACTAACATTCAAAACATATTTGAAATAATTCTTAAACTCGGCCCCTTCCTTATGGAAATAACTCCGTTAAATAAACACTCGTCTATCCCCGCAGTGTAATACGATGTATATCGCATAAGGTTTTGAAACAGGTCGCATGTTCTCGAAAATTAAAAACAAATAAATTCAAGTATGATCATCATACTCATACTCAAAGTGTGCTCAGTTGTTTCAGTGGAGATTTGAGTATGATACTCATATTGGAGTCTGAGATGGTAATTAAGTAATTTTAGGAATACGGGGATGGCCCAAGAATTAAATACGGTGCACCGAAAATCGATACACTGAATCTACTGTATTACTGTATATACATATAATTTATTTTCTTTAGCAAAACACTGCCTGCATCTGAAGGTTTCATGCGACACTACAGAAACTGCATAACGAAATGCGGACACAAACAGCTTTTCAAAAGCGGATTCTACGAAACAACGCGTGTCACAGACCGCTCTCTTGTTGATTGGGTACAGTCACACCGTATCACAGACAATATAAGGAGGGCAAGGTCAGCAATCATCGGCTGATCTTCATGTATAAATATTCCTGTCAGACGATGTCAAATAAGAGGAAAGAGAGGAGTAACTGTTTAATGTTGGAAGCTAAATAGCAAGTGCTGCAATGTAATCAAATAGCAACTTGTTTGCACATAGTGTAATTGTACATTAACGTTTTTATCATAAGCATGGGATGAATATACGGGTTATTATATTTTCTTGTCAATTGTGATCACTTTCCTCCATAGACTTGGCTTATTTAATTTTGTTATTTCATTATTTTTTTATTTTACATTTTGGGTCCTCTGTAAGAACACTGGGTGCATCACATGAAAATTCCAAATCTATGTAACTTTCCTGTTACTGGATCAGTTTCATTGGTAAGAGCGATCTCCCTTGAACACGCCCTATCGATCACCCCGATAGCGTTTATCGATTACCTGTTTCACTATATATTTGTATAGCAGGCGTTTCTTTCCCCCCAAAACATGATTTCAGTATTAAATAACAAAATTCTATAACCTCGTGAAGAAATCTTCATTCTCTGCAATATATATATATTAATAATAAAGGGTTCAAAGTTTATAAAATAAGATAAATTAGATTATCCTGGTTTGATTTCTCTGCATTCTGGACAATCAAAACCAGAAGTGAACATTATAGACTGATCTTTATTTCTACATAAGATGAATCAGACTTTTAATAATACAAATGTAATTCAAACCATGTGTAGAATATAAAATGAAAGGAACGGAAAGAAACAAGGATCATACATTTGAATATATTAAATAATTTCCAATTTGAAAAAAAAAATCACTGCATACAGTATGTCATACTTTAATATGTTTTAAATGCAAATGTAAACATATAATGGATATTTTTAGTCATTTTTTTTCCAATATGCCGAAACGAGACAGAACGAAATGATATGGGTTACCAGGATTCTTCTGCAATCGCCAAATATGGACTCTCACCTCCATCTCTAGTATTTACTATTCGCGATAATATGACTTTTTCTGTTCTATATCTGCATTTTTAACTTGTAGCCTGTCCTGGAGACACTAGGTTCAAAATCGGCCTGCCTCGTTTGCATTTGAAACTTATCAAATGAGTGACGTGAGAGATGAAGAGAAGTTTTGCTAATTGGGAATTATTTAATCAAGTTAAATGTTTAAATTTCAGATTCTCGACTCCATGTGTTTTGCGTTTATAACGAGAAACTTTTCTTTCTTTCCTATAGTCAACGGTATCTTGAAATGATTGCTTCTCTTACTTGTATTGTCCATAAATTGTTTATTTGTCGGTTATTCTTTAAAATTCGAAGTCGTTTTCGCTTATACTGGACGGAGTTTAATACATTTTAAATCTACCAAGACAAGCTAGTTATATGCAGTAATGAGACGTCATTCCTGGGTTATTATTAGGAAAATGTGTGAAAATGAAAGTAAAATTCTAATATTACGAGTTTTGCGTAAAAGACAATAATTCTGCTGCTCTGAAAATATATCATATATAAAAATATATAGGAATTGACATGACATGAACCGCGATTATAATAAAAAAAATGTGATCGACTCGGACAGTTTGTAATCTTACAAGAAAATTCTTTCACACAATAGCTGAACATTTCAATTTAATATGTGTATTTTTCATAAAATAATAAAATATCAGCATGACAGTAAATGTATATTTTCAATAAAAACTAGTCAAATTCATTTAATCTATGTTTTTGAGTTCAACACTACACTCAGTTTGAAAGAAAGTGTGCCTTTTAATTTTGAATATTTCAATATTTGGCAAAAATACCAGTTGCAATTTTCACACACTATATTTCGTGTGTATTTGTCATCGACCTAGACCAAAACCTACCACGTGGCGACTAGATTGATGACAAGTTATAAGCTATTTGTCCTTAGTCTATAAAAGCTTGTATTTACTTTAAATTATCGATGAACACTTAATGAACCATGATCACAATTGAATGATGGATTGATTACCTTAAACAAGCTCAATCTATTTCATTTTGACCCTATGTTTTGCATTCCCCTATCCGTCTATGCCTCTTTCTCTGTCTTTTCTACATCTTTTTCTGTCTCTCTCATGTCATCTTTCTCCCTCAACTTATTCTTCATCTTTTTTTCGACGATCTTGGCTTTCATTTTTATATGTCTAAATAATGAAGAATGTGTGTGTTTTTTTTACATTGAGTATTTGGTTGTTTATGAGAGGTTTTCGATTTCTTTCACATTATATATATTTTATGTGCCGGATTATCAAAGATGACTTAATTATTCTAATTCAAGTGACAAAAGCAGATACTCTTTCCGCCTTACTGTAGATATACAAACATGTAACGAATATATCGATTAGAAAAAAAAATCATATTTAAACAGTTCAAAGTAAACCCATCGCCTTTAAGCACATGGCATTTTCCTCTCGTCCAATCAGTCGCTGGTATTTGTTTCTAATCGCCGTGGATTATAACGCATAGTTCGACACACTTTTGTAAAAATCAATAAGTGTGGACAATGCAACCACATAACTCACACTTTTGTGAAGTTTTGTCGATAGTGGAAGGAAAATGTGCTAAATAGCTTAGTTTATAATTCGAAGCTTTGGTATTATTTTTTCATCATTTATATATTAATTCATGAATATTAAATTCCATTCAGATTTTCATTCAAAAGCACTATGTCTGAGTAGTCAGAACATTCGCTTGCCGTTTCCGTCGACTTCGTAATATTTTTGACGATTTATACACATTTGGAATCTAGTTCACTCATCTTTTCTGAGACGTTCAAATATTGTACATGTACTAACGAAAATATGGAACTAAGAAAATTCGATGGTGAATATTTAAGTATATGATTTGAACACATACTCAACTTTTACGAAGAAAACAGAGCTGATATTTTAATAAAACATTTAGTATAAAAAAAAAAAAAAAAAAAAAAAATTCCTATGCTGGTCTCGAATTTGGAACATTTCGATTGTAAGACGGTTGTCATCTCACTGAGCCACTTCGGTTATTTAACAGCAGCGTTTATGTTTACACTATTGTACAACAGAGTTGAGTCACGGTTTTTCAGTCATATAGCGACGTCCAGCTAATTATAGGGGTGGAGGAAGAACCTTTCAGCGACTTTACCCTCTCGGTCTTGGAGGACCCCTCACGGTTTGTGACCCCTTTTGTCGTTAGAAATGCCGTGCGCGAGTTATATTCTTCGAGTCTATTGATTTTCTTTTCGGGAGTTTTTGATAACAAGTAGAAGAACTGATATTTAAAGGCTTAAACGCGATATTTGATTAGTTTAAAATCGAGCTCTTGTTTATGCATATAGATTACTTAAAAGGTCAATCTGACGTGACCCTAATGCCATGTTGTCAGATCCTATCGCGTACAGTAGAGAAGCGCAAATTAGGATATGATTTTAATGAGATAGGTTATCCACAAAATATAACTAACTTGAAAAAAGGCACGATATCCAGTTATCTTAAGTGAACGATTTCTACTTGGCAGATACTAACTGAATATGTGGTACATTTTCAGAAAACTTTCGACAAAGCTAAGTGGGTAAGTGGATGGCAGAAATAAGCCATCATAGTTTACGTAACGACTGTCGAATTGGATATGTTACTATTCGCGAAGACGCAAGCACTTGAAGTACAATAAAAAGAAACTGAGAGGTCAGTCAGCTAATTTTTAGATAACATCTTAGTTTCATCAAACTAAACAAGTTTAAAATATAACGGATGAATAAACACTGACGTCAAGTCATGCCAAACAAAAATATAATCTTCTATCATATGACATTATACATACGAAGCTATTTCCGGTTTCCTATAACCATCACATACTTTCTTATATTCAACACGTGACATTTTAGGCCGAATTACATCACTCCCCGTCAAGTGCGTGTATTCTCTCTCTTACTCTCTCTCTCTATATATATATATATATATATATATATATATATATATATATATATATATCGAGAGGTGAGAGCGAAACTAATATATTTATATGCACATAGCCTAGTTTCGTTCTCAATCCTCGATATAGAGTAAAGGGTGTTTAAATCACAGAATAACTAACACTTAGCAAAGTAAATTACTGCTACATGTACGTCTAGCTTAGCAAATTAATACTGTTATTTCATTTTACTGCAATTAAGAACTCGAATATGAAAAAGTACTGTTAAAAGCTGTAGTTAAGCTTAGCACTATTGCATTACAAAAGCCAGAGGTCCCCGCAATACCAAAAGTCATTAAAAATGGTACTGGTAGCTCCTTGCTTGGCACTCAGCATACCATAGTAGTTCCAGAACTGGTTTGCCTGGTGCCAGGATAATGTGATTGAGTGTGGTAATCATACCACCTGTCCACGGCGAGATACGACAGTGTGGCAGCACTTTAACTATCTCAAGTAGATATAGTCTGACTGAAGTACTGTCGGTGGGATGTTAAACCCAACAAAACACTAATGCATTAGAATTTAGGCCTTTGGGGAATACAGTATAGTGTTTATGAATCCAATGATTGTACCTCTTTGAAATGTTGAATTTAATCAAATCTACTAATGTGCATAACGCTAGACCCTTTTAAATATGCAAGTATCATAAATTCAGTAAAACAATCAATATTCATCATCTTTGTGATTCCCTGTACCCTATAAATGACCCTCCAGTTCACCATTTCATTCCGATTATGTAAATGACAAAACCCTGTATAATAAAATATAGTCGAATATAGAACAAGATATAGAGGGAGAGGGGGGAGGAAAATAATGTAATATCACTTCGTATTTGGGTCCTTATGATATTGCAGTTAAATATATGTACATGTAGTTAAATTTCGAATATCAATTAATGGACCATTTACCTCCGAAATAAGACGTAAAACTAGGTAAATCAACGAGCACTTCCTTCCCGAACAACTTATCTACATGCTGGTGTATAATTCCACAAACTGTTCCATGGTAAATAAACATGCATTTGAGAATTTTTCCCAGACACTGATTGGTCATTTTAAACCAGCGAATTATACCGTGAATTGCCGATCCTCTGGTGAAATGGTCTATTTTATCATAAGTTGCAAATAGTGTATCGATACACCTTTGTTTACGTTTGCATATCTGTAGACTAGTCTGACTAACAAACAAATCAACAACGTGGTTAATCATAGTGAAATATACATAACAAAACGCAAATCTGCTATATGAAAATATTATCATTATTATTTTTTTTTGATGATTATTAATTAAAAAAAATCAATACCAAAATAAAATACAATAATGAATTGCGAATAAAAACCATTATATGAAAAGACTATACATAGTTTACGTTTGATGTCATAGGCACTGATGAGACACTCTTTAGCAGCCATCTTAAAGGGCATACATTAATGCAGGCCAAAAGTTAGAATAATTACCATTGTGTTTTTTCCAGTCTATCTTACTTAAATATATGTCAAATTGAACAGCATTAATCTATCATTTTAAATATGAAAATAATATTATGATGATTTCTAAGATAAAAACTTTATATCCAAAAAAGTTACACTGTTTGTTTTGTTGAAGGATGAACCCATTATTTTTTATTTTTTTTTACTTTGCATTTATTCTTTTGTGCTTTAATACTTATATCAAATATGTTATTCTTAAAATAAGAATCTTTTAATGGTGTATACATTTTAATTTTTGGAGCAGAAATAATGAAAGTATAGGAAAACGGAATTTCTGCTTCTATATAATTCATCTAAAAAACCCTTGCAATTGCTGGCCGACAAAGCAGGGATATTCACTGATTTGGAAATTATGTATACATGTAGTTCATATCAAATTATAGACCCAGTTATTATTTGTTCAGAATTAGTATGCATACATTCCAGATATATTCGGATTTATGTCAACTTTGATTAAAATAATTGACCAGTAGATTAAATATAGGATTTACAGCGTTTGTGTGTGTGTTTCATTTCACGCTAAAATGAGGTACATGTACTTTGGGCACAAAAATAGGATCAGTCTATTATTTGGGATAAAGGCCACCAAGCTGATTGATTTTAACCCCACCACATTATAATAATAATAATAAATAAATAATAATCAGATTTCATTCGTTGATACGAATGATAGGACTTTCTGCTACATTTGTCAAACACTAAAGGCAAAAACATTAAAAGGATATCCAATTCCTGCCTTTAACTTGTTTTTGTAAGTCCATAACTTCCATAAACTTTGAAATAAACCGATTAACTTGGATGATATGGAAAAGTGACTGAAAAACATTTTATTTATATCAATTTCATTTAACTTGACCTATTTCTATAATCTTTGTAACAAAATAAATTTATTGAAAAATGCTTACAATTCGATTGTCACACTGAGATTTCAAGGTATAAGCAATGATTGAACTTAACATTTTTCCCAAATGCTGCACCTTCAGTAAGAATTCATGCAAATAAAATAAGGCCTACAGGTCTTAAAAACCGTTTAATTTCAACCGAAAAAAAATAACAAATAAATAAAAAAAACAACACTTTAGCCATATAGGGTCACATGATGTCATATGACGTTCAACTTCTCAAAATGTAAAGAAGACTTGGGGACTTATACTGAAACCTGACGTCAATGCTTTTGATCTGGAGCGTAAAATACACATTTTGTAAATTGTGATGAAAACTCGTCCAGAAATTATGGCTATAGACCGCGTACAAACTTTTGTAGACAACGTTCAAGTTTGATGTCATACGACGTCATAGGCATAAGAAATTCAATGAAATGAAATATTCAGTATTTTAAATATGGGCTTTTAATGTTTCATGCCACTGGGACCTTAGCAACATAGAGAAACAAACGGGTAGATATAAGAAAATCTTTTTTTACCGAAAGACGTCATATGACGTCAATTGACATTCGTCTTCACAAAATAAAAAGAAGTCGTCGAGACTAATATTCAGTCTAAATATCGGCTTTACAACTCATCTGGAAGATATTTTATACGAATTTGAAATTTGACATCAATCATTCGAATCTTAGATTCGCCATAGAACCATTACCTGGACATAGAGTGTTGCATATACATTCTGTGAAAATTTGATGAAAATCGGTCCAAAAATAAAGGCTGTAGATCGCGTGAAACCTTTTTGTCCTGACGTCATATCTGACGTTATATGACGTCAATTAAATAGACGTTATATGACGTCAATTGAATATGAAATACATTGCAATCAAAAGCACATGGTTTGAAGTATACGCCATTAATTTCCATTGTCCTTGAAACTTTAAAACATATCTAACTTAACTTGTAGATATCAGAAATTCCTTTTTACTTTATGTCATATGATGTCAAATGACGTTAATCTTCACAGATTGTAAAACACACTTGGAGACTTATAATCTCTCTAAATATCAGCTTTTAAACACACCTGGAAGCGATTTTAAACGTATCTTAAATCTGACGTCAATAGTTCGAATCTTGGATTCGCCATGAAACCTTTGCCTTTTCGAATTTGGAAACACGGACACCGGGATGCACAACTAGAGCGTAACATTCTCATTCTGTGAAATACTGATGAAATTCGGTCTAGAAATAACGGCTCTAGACCGCGTACAAACATAATTAGACGACGTCAAGTTTGACGTCAACACACGTAAAAGGCAGATAAAATCATTGAAGTGCAAAATCTTCAATGTGAAGCATATTCTATTAAATTTTCAAGGTGCTCGGAAGTTTGCAACATATAGAAGTTAAAATGTAGAAATTAGAAATTATTTTTCACCTTATGACGTCATATGACTTCCCATAACGCACATCTTCACAGAATGAAAAGAATTCTTGGGGGCTTATATTCTGTCAAAAAATCAGCTCCATAACTCATCTGGAAGCGATTTTATAGGTATTTGAAATTTGACGTCAATGGTTCGAATCTTGGATTTGCCATAAAACCATTGCCTTTTCGAATTTGGAAAATCAGACACCAGGATGCATAACTAGAACGTAACTTACATATTCTGTGAAATTTTGATGGAAATCGGTCAGAAATAATGGCTGTAGAATGCGTACAAACGTTTGTAGACAACGTGAAGTGTGACGTCATATGATATCATAGGCATATAAAAAACATTGAAATCATAATTCCAGCATATGAAGCATAGGCCATTAAATTTTCATGGTCCTGGAACTCTTGCAACATGTAGAAATTAATGCGTAGAAAAGAAGAAAAAAAGAATAAGAAGAACTAGATTTCGTTTGCACGGCAAAGGATAGGACTTTCTGCAAACCGGTTAAAACTCAATCAAACTGAAAATTATTAATACGGAATAAGCAGAAAATATTAGATATCTAGAATGTTACCCATACATTCTTTGAAAATTTTTCGAAACATTCATCAATTTATAATGTTTGCAGATCGCTTACAAACTTTTTGATCCGACGTCTATTCTGATGACATATGGATGTGAATATAATTGCATATAAAAATTCAGCATATTCAATATATGCCATAATTAGGACTTTCTGCCTAAAGCAGAAAGTCCTATTGGGTTTGTTATGTTTTTTTATTCTTCTTATTCTTTTTTTCTTCCAAACTGAGCGTTAATTTAAGCATGTTGCAATGGTCCCAGGGCCATGAAATTTTAATGGCATATACTTGATGCGATTAAATTTTGATTTCTATGATTTTCATATGCCTATGACGTCATATGACGTCACATTTGAAATATGCTACAAAAGTTTGTACGCGGTCTACAGCCATTGTTTGTGAACCGATTTTCTTCAAATTTTCACAGATTGTGTATATTAAGTTCTAGTTGTGCATCTTGGTGTTTGCTTGTCAAAATTCGAAAAGTCCATGGTTCTATAGCGAATCCAAGATTCGAACTAAGGTCGTAAATTTTTTAAATGCTTATAAAATCTGTCCTATTTAAGATAGAAAGTTGATATTTAGTCAGTAAATAGGTCTCTAGAAGTTTTAAACATTTTGTGAAAATAAATGTCATATAACGTCACGTGACGTCATTATAAGATATTGTATTTCTAATATTAACAAGAGTATTTCTATATGTTGAAATTGTCGAAGGGCAATGAAAATTTAATGACACATGCTTCAATTGCTAAAAGTTTGATTTCTATGATTTTCATGTGCCTATGACGTCATATGACGTCACACTTGAAATATGCAACAAAATTTTGTACGCGGTCCAGAGCCATTGCTTATGAACCGATTTTCATCAAATTTTCACAGAATGTGTATATTAAGTTCTAGTTGTGCATCCCGGTGTCCGTTTTTCAAAATTCGAAAAGTCCAAGGTTCTATAGCGATTCCAAGATTCGAACCAAGGTCGTAAATTTTCAAATTCTTATAAAATCGGTCCTATTTGAGATAGAAAAATTATATTGGGTCAGTATATAGGTCTCTGGGAGTCTTAAACATTTTGTGAAAATAAATGTCATATGACGTCACGTGACGTCATTATATGATAATGAATTTCTAATTCTAACAAGATTATTTCTATATGTTGAAATTTTCGAAGGGCAATGAAAATTTAATGCCGCATGCTTCATCTGCTGATATTTCGATTTCAATGATTTTCAGAAGCCTATGACGTCATATGACGTCACATTTGAAATTGACTACGAAAGTTTGTACACGGTCCAGAGCCATTATTAATGGGCCGATTTTCATCAAATTTTCAGAGAATGTGTATATTAAGTTCTAGTTGTGCATACTAGTGTCCGTTTTTCAAAATTCGAAAAGTCCATGGTTCTATAGCGAATTCAAGATTCGAACCAAGGTCGTAAATTTTTAAATGCTTATAAAATCGGTCCTATTTAGGACAAAAAAGTGATATTTGGTCAGTATATAGGTCTCTAAGAGTCTTTAACATTTTGTGAAAAGAAACGTCATATGACGTCACGTGACGTCATTATATGATAATGTATTTTTAATATTAACAAGATTATTTCTATATGTTGAAATTGTCGAAGGGCAATGAAAATTTAATGACAAATGATTTAGACGCTGAAATTTCGATTTCAATGATTTTCAGAAGCCTATGACGTCATATGACGTCACATTTGAAATTGACTACAGAAGTTTGTACACGGTCCAGAGCCATTATTAATGGGCCGATTTTCATCAAATTTTCACAGAGTGTGTATATTACGTTCTTATTGTGTATACCTGTGTCCGTTTTTCAAAATTCGAAAAGTCCAAGCATATATGGCGGATCCAAGATTCGAACCAATGACGTCAATATTTAAATGCTTATAAAAACTGTCCTATTTGAGATAGAAAGTTGAAATTTTGTCAGTTAGTAGGTCTCTGGGTGTCTTAACAATTATGTGAAAATAAACGTCATATGACGTCACGTGACGTCATTTGTTTATTATTATTATTCTTTTCTCCTTCCTAACTAAACGCTTATTTTAATATGTTGCAATAGTCCTAGGACGATGAAATTTTTATGGATTATTAGGCACGTGAGGAAATTTTGATTTCACCCCTACTGCATAATGTAGCCATATCTCAATAAATATCGATTTTTGTAAAATTATGTATGAATAAAAATTATAGCTGAATAATTGACATTTCCAAAGATATTTAGTTTATTAAAATTGGTTTACGCAATACAAAGTTATAAGCAAAAAAACTAAATGAAATGAAGCTAATTTTGCTGATAATATGCTGTTTTCTTGAGGTTTAACAGTCAATATCTCAGAAACGACTGAAGATAAGTTTATACATTATGCGTATAAAATGTAGCATGTTTTAAGAACTTTCTAACAGTACCAAATTTATTGAAATTGGACTTCATATAAGAAAGTTACATGGAAAATAAGATATTTCATAATTATGCATCATAAAAATATGGAAAAGGTCACGCGCAGGGGTCACCAAGCTTAAATACTTGCGCAACGACTTAAAAAAAAAAAAAAAAAAAAATATCAAATTGCAATTGATGGGCTATATCTTGATTTTTTTTTGTCGAATGTTGACTGTTTCCAAAATAAGCATTGAAGTTAATACATGTACAACGGCACAAGACAAAAATCCGTATTTGCAACACTATGTAGCTAGCGAGCAGTTTGCAAGCCTTGAAAAATTCACACGCAGCCCAACATTTTAGACCATCTAAAAACTGCATTGTTATGCTAACGATATTCATATTGCATCAGTTTGTAGGCTGGGATGTTACCTTTCAAAATATCACCATAATTCGAAATTCCAGGAATTTATGGCAAAACTACGGAAGCCCAAACACGCAAAAATCGCTAAATACGTTTAACTACGTTACAGGTGTCGAAAGGATATAGCACTATACAAATATTCAATACTTCTTCCTACTGAGGCTAAAATTAAACAAGGTTACAACTGAGCTGGAGTGATGAAATTCCATGTGTGATGAAAGTTAGAAACTTACATTTGAACACTGTTTCATTTTTCTTTCATGTCATATGACATAGTATAAATTTTGTATGTAAACTACATGTGCAAGATATGGGCGGACTTTTATAAAAATTCACAGATTGTGTTCTATTTGTGCTATTTTATATAGAAATAGAGGAGATAGAAAGTTGCAATTTGGACAGATTATCTATTATGTCATCTTCTATATATATACTATATAAAGCAGATGTTGCAGAAAGTCCTATCATTTGTTTAAACGAATGACATCTAGTTCTTTTTCTTCTTATTATTCTTTTTTTCTTCCTCTTATATTTGTGTTAATTTCGAGGTGTTGCCATTGACTCAGAACAATGAAAAGTTTATGGCATATATTTCAAACCATGAGCTTTCGGATGCAATTAATTTTATATTCATATGACGTCATATAACGTCAGATTTGACGTCAGGTGAAAAAGTTTGTACGCGGTCTACAGCCATTATTTCTAGACCGATTTTCATCAAAGGTTCACAGAATGTGTATGTTAGGCTCTAGTTGTGCATCCCGGTGTCCGTTTTTCTAAATTCGAAAAGTCCATAGTTCTATAGCGAATCCAAGATTCGAACCAAGGTCGTAAATTTTTAAATGCTTATAAAATCTGTCCTATTTAAGATAGAAAGTTGATATTTAGTCAGTATATAGGTCTCTAGAAGTTTCAAACATTTTATGAAAATAAATATCAAATGACGTCACGTGACGGCATTATATGATAATGTATTTCTAATATTAACAAGAATATTTCTATATGTTGAAACTGTCGAAGGGCAATGAAAATTTAATGACACATGATTCAAAGGCTAATATTTTGATTTCTATGATTTTCATATGCCTATGACGTCATATGACGTCACACTTGAAATATGCATCAAAAGTTTGTACGCGGTCTACAGCCATTGCTTATGAACCGTATTCTATCAGATTTTCACAAAATGTGTATATTAAGTTCTAGTTGTGCATGCCGGTGTCCGTTTTTCAAAATTAAAAAAGTCCATGGTTCTATAGCGAATTCAAGATTCGAAGATGTCGTAAAGTTTTAAATGCTTATAAAATCGGATTTATTTGAGATATAAAAGTGATATTTGGTCAGTATATAGGTCTCTGGGAGTCTTAAACATTTTGTGAAAATAAACGTCACATGACGTCACTTGACGTCATTATATGATAATGTATTTCTAATATTAATAAGAGAATTTCTATATGTTGAAATTGTCGAAGGGCAATGAAAATTTAATGACAAATGATTCACATGCTGAAATTTCGATTTCAATGATTTTCAGAAGCCTTTGACGTCATATGACGTCACATTTGAAATTGACTACGAAAGTTAGTACACGGTCCAGAGCCATTATTAATGGGCCGATTTTTATCAAATTTTCACAGAATGTGTATATTACGTTCTTATTGTGTATACCGGTGTCCGTTTTTCAAAATTCGAAAAAGCCAAGCATCTCTGGGGGATCCAAGATTCGAACCAACTATTTGAGATAGAAAGTTGAAATTTTGTCAGTTAGTAGGTCTCTGGGTGTCTAACAATTATGTGAAAATAAACGTCATATGACGTCACGTGACGTCATTTCTTTATTATTATTATTCTTTTCTTCTTCCTAACTAAACGCTTATTTTAATATGTTGCAATAGTCCTAGGACCATGAAATTTTTATGGGTTATTAGTCACGTGAGGAAATTTTGTTTTCAATGATTGTCAGCAGCCTATGACGTCACATGACGTCACAGCTAAAAATAGTGAAAAATGGTGTTTGCGCTCTACAGCCGTCATTTATAGTCGGATTTTCTTCAAATTTTCACTGATGGTACATCTTGAAACTAAGGTGTGCATATCTTGTCAGCTAACCGAAATTCCGAAAGACCGAAGTTCTGTGGCTGAAATAACATTCGAACATAGGACCGAAAATTTCATTTTAGGATTAAAGAGCTTCAGGATGAGATAGAAAGTTGAAACTTACACAGTTTTGCAGTTCTGCATAATTTCTACATATATTATGATTCCTGACGTCATATGACGTCATGTGACGTCATAAGCATACTTCTTAATTTTATTTTAGGGCAATGATTTCGACATGATGCCAGTTGTTCAGAATAATGAAAATTTCCGATTTATGACAGGAAAGTATGCGCTTTTGAACAAAAGCATCTTCAGCACCCTATGTCGTCATATGACGTCAGAGCTAAAAATAGTGAAAAATGGTGTTCACGCTCTACAGCCGCCATTTATGGTCGGATTTTCTTCAAATTTTCACAGATGGTACATCTTGAAACTAAGGTGTGCATATCCTGCCAGCTTACCGAAATTCCGAAAAACCGAAGTTCTGTGGCTGAAGTAATATTCGAACATAGGACCAAAAATTTCATTTTAGGATTGAAGAGCTTCAGGATGAGATAGAAAGTTGAAACTTACACAGTTTGCAGTTCTGCGGCATTTCTACAAACATTTTGAATCGTGACATCAGAGGACGTCATAAGCATACCACTTATTTTTAATTTGGGGCAATGACTTCGACATGATGCCAGTTGTTCAGAAAAATGACAATTTCAGAGTTATTGCAGTAACCTATACGCTTTTGAGCTACAACATTTTCAGCACCCTATGACGTCACGTGACGTCAGAGCTAAAAATAGTGAAAAATGGTGTTCGCGCTCTACAGCCGCCATTTATGATCAGATTTTCTTCAAATTTTTACAGATGGTACATCTTGAAACTAAGGTGTGAATTTTTTGTCAGCTAACCTTAATTCTGAAAAACCGAAGTATTGTGGCTGAAATAAGATTCGAACATAGGACCAAAAATTTCATTTAAGGGTTAAAGAACTTCGGGATGAGATAGAAAGTTGAAACTTACACAGTTTGCAGTTCTGCATAATTTCTAAATATATTTTGAGTCGTGACGTCATATGACGTCATAAGCATACTACAACTACTGCTACTTATTTTTTTTTCTTCGTAACTAAACGCTTATTTTTCGCGGAATATAATGTCAATTGTTCAGCATGAACATGAAATACTACCAGAGGTGAGTCATTACATGAAACTTCTATCTCCTGTTTTTTGCATTAACACAGGTTGCAGAAAGTCCTATCATTCGTTTTGACGAATGACATCTAGTTATTTTGTAATTCTGGACCATTGGGATCACACTGAATGTATTGCACGAGAAATGAAAACATATAATAACCCCATGACGTCAAATGACGCCCGGCCTATGAAAATATGAAGAAAACCTTTAAAATATGTGTGAATTTCAGCTTTTTATCTCATATGGAGTACTCAATCTGACTAAAGTCATCTCCTATATATACACTACACGACATAAGATCGTAGGAAGATCGTGTACTTTAGTTTCGAGGTTATATTTTTTGAAACTTGGTTTCACCACAGAACCTCAGTTTTTTCAATATTTTAAAAACGAAAGTAAGGATGCACAACAAAAGCCTAACTTATACCTTCTGTGAATTTACTAGAAAATCCATTCAAAAATAAATTCTGTAGAGCGCATACAAACATTTTAACTGACGTCAAATCTAGCGTCAATGATGTCATATGACGTGCTATGAATTTGAAAATCATTGCATTCAAAAGACATAGTCTGAAATATTTGCCATACAATTTTCACTGTTCTGGGCCATTGCCAATTACATTTTCCGAAAATGTTTAAAATTATGTGAAAGTGAAAGTAGGGTATTTTCTATTTTCCAAAAATGCTTAACTTACGGTGTAGCAATACCACGTGACCAGGACGTCACTGAAGGCATCAAAACCAAAACAAAACTGCCAACTTTTGTCTCTGCTTGAACATAGAGAAGTATCCGTAAGTAGTATAGGTTAGTTCATAGTTGCCTTTAACTACACAATATACCCAGCCCAGTTATCGGACCAATATAGCACTGATATCGGCACCTATGTCTGCACTTAGGGTGATTAATAACCCTGCAAAATGCTTTGATACAGGAGAAGCCAGACTCCAGGCGGAGCATAGATAAGAACCTGTATACATATAATGTTATATATGATAGCAATCAATAAGTAAGTAAAGTCATTTTTTTAAAGTCATTTTTTAAAGTGGATAGAGAATCACTTATGGTTGTTTGGCACAGCAGTATAAAAATGAATAATATTCAAGTTAATTTCGGGACAAGAAAAGAAAAGCTATTGAACAAAGGGAGATAATTAAGAAATGGGACCAGGTAGAGTTACAGTTCTTGGAAACTGTACTTTTCCTAGTTGCCATCAGATTCTGGTTACATTTTAAATTTCAAGTCAATACATTGTATAATATTTGAGAAATGTTCCGGACAAGATAAACAAAATTAACCAAAAGGAGATAATGCAAAAATGGAATCAGGGCAATAACTCTGTCATCCTTGAGACAACTCAAGTGAAATTTATGACACGCACTTATCCGCCTGATTGTCAATTCACACACAAAATTTGAACCGAGTCGGTTCAGAAATGTAGTTCGCGTCACAAGATATTTAAAGTTGAATCAGTGGCAATAACTCTGTAATCCTTGTGGGAACAATGGGAAATTTGCGTCTTGCACATCTACTGCTAATGATGAACATTCTTTGCAAAGTATTAGATGAATCAGACTGAAATTGAATGAGGAATTCACTGGACAAGACATAGGGGCAATAACTTTGTAATTCTTGTTGGAATGACGTGAAGTTTGCGTCTTGAACATGTAGTGCTTCTGATAAATATTAATGCCAAGTATCAGGTGAAATGGACTGAAAGCACAGGACAAGATTTTGCTTACAGACCGCATGACCGACTGACCAACCAACTGACCAACAGGCTGATTCTCTTCCATTTGTGCAGTATACAGGGTTTTTCATTTCAAAACAAAAATAAATCAATAAAAACCTAGTATCATATTAATTAATATAAAGTCTTAAGGTTTTTAGAACAGGATTGCTTGCAACGCTGTTCTAAGGAAGCACACATTTTGGATTGGACAACAATTCGGGGCTATATTAAGAATTTTTTTATTTATAGATTTCCCTCTTTTTTACTACACAGAGAAAAAAGTCCAAAATTTATTTTCTCTCCTATCAGTAAATGGGGACAATTTTCATATTTATTTCAGACTCAGTACGATTGCGTTATGAAAGTCAAAATTAAATAAAAATGTGTTGAAAATAGATGCTGAAGATATTGTATTTAATAAAATGTAATGAAAACAGATAATATGCAGGAGACAAAGTCGCAATTCATGCGGAGATATTTCGAACCATAATTGGCTGGAATTACCAGCAATAGCCGACAAAGAATAAATTGTAGGTTTGAGTCCCAGTCGGTTTTTTCCTCTTTTTTTTTTTAAACCTAATTGTTTTTTATTGTTGTTGTTTTTTTAATTTCTTTTGCAATATTAGACATACATATTTTTGCCATAAAGAAAATCAGTAATTCAAGTACATGTGTGTGTGTATATATATATATATAAAACACTAAATTACATGTAATTCAGATCTCTCTCGAGGACATACACTTTAAAAATTAAAATATTGTGCGTCCCGTCGGATGCATGCAAATTTGATACATTGAAACTCAAATTATCATGGTTAATGATTTGTCTGCACCGTTTAATCAGTTCAACTTCATAATGGTTAATAGTCCAGGGTTTTCCCCATGCGCCTGCGACTAGCCTGCTGATGTGCAACATGCTTTAATTTTGCCGACATATCATAATCCCACTGGGACCCATGTTTACATGCACTGAAATACACACGCGTGTGTATATATTCTCCAAATCACCTGTCACATGCATTTGATTGACAGATCAGCCAAGGGCGTGTTGAATTTTATCACAGCATCCATGCATCACTTATTCTTGACCGTGATACGCCATGTTAGTGTTGATAATTATTATGCATTAATTTTACCAAAAGAGTGACAGCACTGATTACAGCATTAATATAAAAAGAAAATGTCCAAGAGACAACCGTAAAATTTGAAGGGAAAAATTTAAATAGAAGTCATTAAAAAAGACGAAAATTAGCTGGCCCCGGAATGATCACAAGAATGTCAAACGCGAAAGGTAGCCAGCAAACAAAGAAAATAAAACAATTGATTTACTTCCCAGAGCAAAAATGTGTATTTATTTTGTCTTAACGTCTGTTAGTCTGTAATTTGGGACATCCTGTTTTAATGATTGAAATCCTTCTCTATTATATTATTATTATTATTACACCACATTTATATAGCACTTTTTTCATATATCTTATACGTTCAAAAGTGCTTTACAATCTGTTTAAACACAAAAAAGAAAATAGGAGATATAAAAACATGCAATGAAACCATCCACTGAAACTAAATACACTTAAAATAAGGTAAGAATATCATGCGTATAGTGTTTTAAAATATAAGTAACAACAGTGTCATAATATCAAATAGTATGAAAGTAAAGTAAAGGCTCCCTGATAAAATTTAAGAAGCAAACTAGGAAAATATCATTAAATAAACGTGTAGAAAACCAACATTAAAATGTTTAAAATCCACAGTTATTAAAAGTACAGTAATCGAGTAATTTTCCATTTTAATGATCGCTATAGAATCGAACAAAGAAGAATGTTTTTAAGAGTTTCTTAAATGAGACGAAACTGCTGGACTGGCGTATTAATACCGGCAACGAGTTCCAGAGTTTTGGAGCACTAAGAGTAAAGCATCTGTCCCCATATTTCGCTGTTTTGGTTCTAGGTTGGACTAGTGTCACTGAAACGTCTTGGGATCTAAGTACACGGCTGGGTCTGTAAATTTCTAACATTAATTGAATATACTCCGGTGATTGACCATGTAGTGCTTTGAACGTAAGAGTTAATATCTTAAACTGTATTCTGGCTTCTACAGGCAACTAATGCAGCTCTTTAAGGATGGGGGTTATATGACTGAAACGTGGGTTTTTTGTAATAATCCTAGCCGCTGTGTTTTGGACAGTCTGTAGCTTTTGGAGAGTGTTTTTTGGTAATCCATATAACAGAGAATTACAGTAGTCCAATCGAGATTTAACAAGACTGTTAACAAGCGATTTTGTTGCGTCAGTGGTAAGATACTGTCTGATGTGGCTAATTCGGCGAAGTTGAGCATAACAAGATCGACACACTGAGTTTACGTGATCTTCTAAATCTAATCTAGAGTCTAAAAAAGCTCCCAGATTTCTAACAACAGTAGCCGGTTGTTTTTTTAGATGCCCCAATGGTTATTGAAATATCACCAACAAGCTTTTTATTGTGTTTAGAAGAGAAAAGAATTACTTCAGTCTTACTGGTGTTGAGTTTAAGCATGTTTTGATGCATCCATGAAACTATGTCTGCCAGGCAGGCCTCGACACGCTGAACAGCTTCTGCAACATTAACTTGATCAGTAGGTTTGAAAGCTATGTAAAGTTGAGAATCGTCTGCGTAAAAATGATGAAGTAGACCGTGGTTTCTGCAGATGGCTCCAACTGGTTTTGTATACATAATGTAATTTTTCGGACCTAAAACTGAGCCCTGCGGAACACTGTAATTCATCAAAACTGCTTCTGACTTCAATACAAACTGTTTGGTACCGGTCACCTAAGTAAGACGTCATCCACTGAAGTGGTTTTCCCTCAATTCCAAAGTCATGTTTCAAACGATTCAAGAGTAAACTATGGTCGATGGTATCAAACGCAGCTGAGAGGTCAAGTAGGACAAGAATGGCGACTTTATTTTGATCTAAGGATTGCATGATGTCATTTTGGACTTTAATTAATGCTGTTTCTGTAGAATGGAACTTCCTATAGGCAGATTGATGCTGTTCATGTAGATTGTTCAGTGATAAATGACGCTCTAGTTGTGAGTCTACTGCTTTTTCTAGAACTTTTGAAACAAATGGTAAATTTGAAACTGGTCTATAGTTTTTTAGTTCATTTTGGTCAAGGCCGGGTTTTTTTAGTAGTTGTCGTATTCGTGAACATTTAAACAATTTTGGAACATACGCTGATTCTATGATGTGTTAATGATTTTAGTCAATATCAAGTTCATCGATGCAAGATTTAAACAGCCATGTGGGTATTGGATCAAGTTCACATGATTTGTTTGGTGATTTCACGATTATTTGCTTGATATCCTGTTCAGACAATGAAGAGAAAGCAGTCAGATTAGAAATTAAACATTGCCGAGATGGTTCTACAGCTTCGGGAACGCTCGTTGTTGAGATGTCTGCCCTTATATCATTTCTAATGCCCTTGATTTTGTCAATGAAAAAATCACTAAAGTCCTGCGCTAATTCCTTCGATGATGTCGTAGAAGGTAAAACCGCTTCAGTTGTCGAGCCAAGAAGATGATTTGTTATTTTGAAAAGACATTTCTGATCTCGTCCTGAAGATTTTATTTTGTCCATATAATAAGCAATTCTGGCTTGTTTTAGCAATTTATTTACCAGAGCACATTGTTCACGGTATATCTGATGATCTATTATAAGTTTTGACTGTCGCCATTTACGTTCTAGCTTTCGGCGATAGTGTTTGGCATCGTGAAGTTCGTCTGTGTACCAGTCACGTCCGGGCCTCAAAACTATAGTCTTAGTACGTAATGGAGCATGTTTTTCTAGGAGAGAATATAATTCATTTATGTATGTATTTACTAACTCATCAGCATCTGAAGACCATGACTGAGAATTTTGTAGACCAGATGATAAAATGTCCTCCTTAAAAGATTGTATATTAATAGTACTAACTTTCCTAAAAGAAACGGTTTTTCTTATAGGTGCTGGCTTAAATATCTTTGCTGTAAATGTCACAGCGTAATGATCACGAGAAACCTTCCCGGTTGAGTCTGATAGTCCGGGATCGGAAACATCAGTTTGAGAAACGATGTCTTCTGAATCCCTGGTGATTACTACATCAAGCGTATGTCCTCCTAATATATAATCTTAACGGAGCCCTATTTCAAAAGAGATATGATTGTTTCGTTACATTTTGGAGTATACTTAGTTCATGTAAATTTTAACACCAATGAACTAGCAGTATAATTGGACATTTGTTAAAAAAAGATGACCTGTAATTTGATGGTTGTCGCATTACGACAGAATATGTTCAAAATCAAAACCTACAAGATGAAAAAAAGAAAGAGCAATGCTGTTTTGGGTTAAAATAAACATTATTTCAAATTGCCTACACATACCATCTTTTCTACATCTGTTCAGCATTTTTTTCCTATTTTTTGATAAACAAAAATAAATAAATTTAAAAAAGAATTTTAGAAAAAAGTGCATTCAGGTTTTGAAAAAGACAATATAATGCCCAAGCATTACTAATTTTTCTTACCTTTGTATTTGTCTTTGGGTTGGATCAATTTGTATCTGCTATTTGTATATATTTGTATCTGATTTGCAGCGTCTCTGACAAATCACATAAATTTTGACAGTTGACTGACTTATCTGCCAGCAAACTAGCCAAATTAATGCATTACGCCAGGAATATTCTCTTCACCTCCGTGTCACATTTGCAATCGGTCTCGATGTGAACGTAATCCATTTGTGTAATGTCTGTATTTAGATATTCAGTGTGGTTTAGATGTCATTTCCAGCTTGATTCACTTTTACAAGTTATAATTAAGGTTTATGCCAAGTAAATCCGTTTGATTATTGGTAGAACATTGTATTTTTAAAAGTTTTAATCTGCAAACTCCCTTTTACACGAGGGCGACCATTTTGTTTACATCTTTGGGTTGCCCTGTGTAGTGTAATGTACTGTACTATATTGATAAAGAATAGAATTGAAACACCATTAAATTATTGTCATCACTTGTTTAGCTAGTAATATCATATATATGATATAAGTAAAAAGTTTATTTTGCAATTTATATGACTTATACATATCTGTAAACTTATATTTTCCGAAAATGCTTCAATTAAGGTGAAAGCGAAAGTAGGATATTTTTCGAAAATTCTACAATTGGGTTTAAATTTGTAGTTTTGATGTAACTTCCTTATACTTTAATCAATTTTAAAACTCTAAGTACCAAAGTAATCGTCTTGAAATTCTCTACATCTCACACACTTAATGTGTGCCCTTATTTCGAAGAGTTTTAAGATATTAGCCGTAAAACTTTGACAACACGGCAGAATCGCTGAAATTCTACATGTTTAAATTCTTATTTTTGATGTAACTTCCTTATACTTTGATCAATTTCATAACTTAAGGTACCAAAATAATTGTCTGAAAATTCTCTACATTTCAAACGATTTATGTATAGGAAAATTTTCAATACTTTTTGAGATACAAGCTCTTAAACCTCCTGTAAAATGAAAAAATCACCAAAGCTATATGCACGAATTTCGTTTTTTCCCCATTACTCCAATCATTAAACTTTAAGCATCAAAAGAACGGCCAAACATTGCTATACAAATAATATTCATCATCATATTTTCAAAAGTCAAAGGTTTTCGAGGTATAAACTGTTAAACACACTGGGGGTTACCAAATTTTCATTTTTCCACCCTAACTCAGCCGATTCAACCCCGATCATCAAAAACTAAATATCATCTGAAAGGTCTTTCTAAGCACTACAAATTATACGCATAGTGTCTCGATAGAATATTTACCGTTTTTGAGATATTTAAGGATAACGAAAAACACGATAATTGATATATGACCTTGACCTTTGGGATATTCTGGAAACGGAAGTGACATTGGCTCCATAGAATCTAATACTGCATCTTCAGACAAAATTTCAAGCAAATCATACAAAAAATTAAGCCTACAGGGCTTGAAAACCGTTTTGTTTTAATACGAATGTTTTTTAAGCATCATGACGTCATGTGACGCCATACGACGCCATACGACGTTCATCTTCTAAGAATGTAAAGAAGACCTGGAGACTTATAAACTGCCCAAATATCAGCTTATCTGGAAGCGATTTTATACGCATTTGAAATTTGACGTCAATGGTTCGTATCTTGGATTCGCCATTGAACCATTGCATTTTTCGATTTTGAAAAACCGGGATGCATAACTAGAGCCTAATATACACATTCTGTGAAATTTTGATGAAAATCGGTCAAGAAATAATGGCTGTAGACCGCGTACAAACTTTTTCATTACTGCATGATTTTTGGGTAAAACATCAAAAGAACAACCAAACATTGCTCTACAAGAAATATTCATATTTTCGAAAAAACAAAACAAAAAAAAAACCCCGTTTTATTTCAGTAAAAAAAGTGTTTAGTATTTTTAACAACACATTACGTCATAAAACATTCATCTTATAAAAAATTAGGTAAATACTTATATTCAGTCCATACATCAGCTTTCTAACTCATCTTGAAGCAATGTTATGCGTATTCGAAATTTAACGTCTATGGTCCGAATATTAAAGATGGGATGAATAAAGAACAAAAATAAACTTGCTTAATAATTATTATTGAAATTTAAGGACAACCAAAATATATTCATAAATATATATATATATAGTGGCAAAACCTGGTCATGGCTTCAATTTTACTTTCTGTTTTAACCAAATATGTGTGTTTTAAAATACCAGTGAACTCTGGGAACAGTAGTTCACTAGTTAATTAATTAGGTTGAAACTTGTTTGAATATAATGTCAATATAGATATATATTATGCCAACACTGCTGTGCGCGCAAGAATCTGCCAAATGCAGCAAGTGACACCAAAATGGTGCCACCTGCTGCACCGCCAAAAAGCGGGGCAAGCACAGCAGTATGACACGACAACCCTCCAACTGAGGGGCCCCTCCAACTGAGGGATCGGTGGACGCACTTCACAAATATTGAAGAGATTTGTCACACCGCATTACAACAACAACAACAAAATCAAACATTACCTAGAAAATTATATTTTCCAAGCAAAATGCAAAGACTCAACCTCCAATTGAGGATTTATCAAACAAAAAACAGTCCCACGCACTTTACAAAAATGAAGAAATTTGTCGCACCGCATTACAACAACAAAATCAAACAATTATATACCCATTATTTTTTTTTTATTTTTTTTTAAGCAAAATGCGAAGACTCAACCTCCAATTGAGGATTTACCAAACAAAAAACAATCTCTGTCTCCAATTGAGGATTTAACAAACAAAATGCAAAACTTAGCCGCCATAAACCTAGTTTACATAGGGGGGTTGATTTAGTTTCATTGCGTATTTCACCAATAAGGCTACAAATCAATTTGAACACGGCCATGGTCCGGTTTCACCACTGTCCGGGGACACACATGCACCAATAATGATAAAGCGCTGTAACCCCTGGGATAATCTATACAAGAAAATATTATTTCCCATGCTGGAAGGGTGTACACCATCTGAAGAAAACAAGCCAATGTCTTGCTCATTCAACTCTGGATATCTCAAATAGGCACCACCTGATCTTAAAACAAATGAGGCAATTTTATTGTTCACACGTGATCTAGCCCTATTTAAAGCTTTATGAGAAATTTCATTACGCCATTTCAGCCGAGGCAACATTTGTGACCAAACTAACAATGCAGAAGGAAACAAAGTCATTATTTCTTCAAGAATGGAGATTATACTTAAACGCAAGTCACCTGTTGGTATTTGCCGAATATCATTTCCCCCAAAATGTAATACCAGAATGTTTGGCTTGTCAGCATATTTAATAAGTGTCTTAAATGTCTGCAACACATCTCTACAGCGCATGCCACTGCGTCCCTGCCACCAAATGGATGCACCGAATCTTGACAAGCCTAAGTGAATTCCTTCTTCCGTACACTGCCTGGCAAACGTAAAGGCACGCTTGATGAAGGATGAGCCGACAATCCAAATGTCACATCTGCCATCTGCAAGACTTTGCTAGCAATTAGGCAGAGTTTAACGCTGCGAATTTAATGGCTCAATTGCAAAGACGGAATACGCAGATACGATTTATAAGCTCGGGATTCCCAACGGCCTATTACCCTAATGTCGCCATCAGACAAACCTCTAGCGGAAGCATTTGTTGCTGCCCCTATGTGAAAAGAGTGTGAAGTGTATCTAGCAGATTTAATGCCTACGGTAATCAGCGCCTTCTTCAGTACAGCACCAAACTGATACCTAGTTACTGGTTTACCATCGCCATGCACAAACAATTGACCAGGTACTTTAGGGCGGACTTTTAAGTAATTCTGCATATGCAAATCAGGGCAAATAGCACTATCAACGGCCCTAATATATAGCTGTGTACCTTTCCCCAACTGGTCAGTTTTAGAGTGTGGAATTCCAAGTTCCAGTGCCAAAGGGTCTTGCAAAATTTTAACACTAGAAAATGGAATTGCGTGAAGAGATGAAAACTGAGAATTGGCAACTAGCTCTCCTACTCTAAATAAACCAAAATAAGCTGTTCAAAAAAGTGCGGAGAATAACGTTGACTCAAAGGATGATGTACAAATGAGTGGCAACGCAAGCAATATTTTTTTTTAAATAGCAGGTGTAATAGGGAGACGCACATCAGCACGCCTCCCAAGGCGCTCAACGCTAGCCAACATTTTTTAATAATAAAAGACTGGGTCACATCTGCCATACCTTGTATCTTACAGTTAAACCCAATACCAGCTAGGTAAGATTTGATAGTGTTTGGTGAACAACTTTTCAATGAAAGGTATGAAATAAATTGAGCTAAAACTTCTATGGTAGGGGGCCAAACCTTGGGGGTTTTGTAAAAGTATCTGAATTCGTCAAACATGTGAACCCCTGTGGCATGAGAGGCACGGGTATTTACTGATAATGAAGCCTCTAAAAGTCTGTCAGCTCGAGCTGCGATATCAGATGGTGAAAAAGATCCGGAATTGGTGACGGTTCCTGAGCTGCATCCGGGGCCAACAGACGGAAACGGGTACACTGTTTACGAGACAAAGCATCAGCAATTACATTGGCTTTCCCAGGAACATGTTCAGCCTTAAATTGAATGTTGAACAATTAAGCCTGCAAAACTAATGGCCTGAGAGCTAACATTATCTTACTATTTTTGGTGTATTTTTTTTATGTAATATGGATACCAAAGCCATGTTGTCAGTATGCAAAACTATTTTTTTACCCTTTAACCTATCCCCCAGCAATGGAATTCTAAGACAATAGGCAGTAACTCTAGTAAGGACACATCTCTAAGCAAACCAATCTCTGTAAAAGAACCCGGCCACTCAAAGAAAACCCAATTGGTCCCAAGATAAGCAGCACAACATAAAGCACTCCCACCAGCTGCATCTGTAAACAGGTTAAGGCTAGAACTCAACTCCCAATCTGACTCAGGAAAATAGCATGTGCCGTTAAAAAGATCTAAAAACAACAACAACATCCTAATATCCTCCCTCATTTGCATGGAAATTCTGATAAAATGATGTGGCTTGAAAGCACTAGACATTGCCCTGTAAAAATGGCCACAGTAAGTCCTTATGGCTGGGATTGCCCTTGCACAAAAATTCAAGGAGCCAGTGAGGGATTGCAATTGTTTTAAGGTTGTTTTCTTCTTAACTAATAATTCTGAAAGCAGTTGTCATAGTTCCAGAATTTTAAGTTCAGGGATACTGATTATCCTTTTACTAGAATTTATTACGAGCCCCAGAAAGGTAATAATGTCAGTTGGACCAACTGTCTTTTCATCTCCTATAGGCACACCAATTTCAAAACACAACCTTGCAAATGCATTCATCAATTCACTGCAATCATTTGTATCATTCCTACCGCCAAAGAAAAAAATCATCTAAATAGTGCAATAATATCCCAAGCAAACATCTCTGCCGAACTGCCCACTCCAAACTTGTAGCAAATTTCTCAAACAGTGAACATGAAATAGAGCAGCCCATAGGCAGGCACTTATCATAAAAATATTGTTTCCCTATACAAAAACCCAGTAACTCAAAATCAGAAGGATGAATTGGCAATAACCTGAAAGCAGATTTAATATCCATTTTCCCCATAAGTGCCCCGGGCCCCAGGGAATTTAGCAAAGCAATAGCATTATCAAATGAAGCATACTGTATGGTACAGAGTTGCGGATCAATAAAATCATTTACACTTGCACCTTTTGGAAACGACAAGTGCTGTATTAATCGGAAGGCACCATCCTTTTTCGGTACCAAACCAATGGGGGATAATCTAAGTGATGGGAAAGGTCTTTCAAGAAAAGGCCCTGCTATTCTCCCAAGTTGGATTTCTTTGTTAACCAAATTAAGAGCTAGGTTTTCATTCTGCCTAACAGAAATCAAGTTATTTCAATCAACTGGACCCCTAGGACAATTGTAATGTAGCTTAAAACCATTTTGAAATCCATCTAAGAATTCTTTTTTGACAATCTCGTCAGTGTAAAGTTGCAAGACATTCTGAAGCTGCTCATTTCTGATAGGTGTGTGGCCTAAGGAAAGGTCTGTTGTTGGCACTCCCAGGATAGTTTCTTGGTGGGACAGTTGATCTGAAGCTCTGAGTAGGGGTTGAGCCGGATGGGGTGAAACGTGGCCCCAGTGGTGGTCTGGGAGAGACATTCCTAAAACTGTAAACATTAGAAGCAGGACGACAAATAACTGCAGCATGTGAACCAGAGCAACGCAAGCACTTGTGCTGGTAAACGCAACCAGTCTTTGAACAATAGCCATTATTGAAGTCATAGCACTTCCCACGGGGTCCTAACGAACCCTGAGAGTACTACCAGCAATCATATACAAAAGCCATAACTCCTGATCAACCACAGCCCAAGATACGCCTGGATCTCTGGATTTTTTAAGACGAAACTGCTCGTCGTACAATTTCCATCCTAGACCCCCAAAGCGATGCGCTCCTAATCTGATGTTAGCTAAATATTTAAGTAACCCCTGGATTGAATCAGGGTGCGTAGTAATAAAGATGCTTATAAAAATCAGAAATGCATCGGTCCACAACTTGATGTCGCTGATTTTTTGGCCCTGATTACGGCTTTGTAAGGCAATTTCGCCATTGATCAAGACGATGTTACTCATGTTTTGAGAAGATGGGCGACTGGGTAACAGAGCACCCAAATCAACATATTCCCCAAGTAAAATCTTTTGACGAACAGATCTCTGCACATGTGCTCCAAGAATATCATTAAATGAAGTAATCAAATTACCCGCATCGACAGGTTCCGAAACATTCGCAGTCACACCGGACTCTGGAGCATCTCTTCTCAGAGGCTGTAGAGCCTCCATGAGCTGAGGCGTCACTTCTCGGACAACAGCCTGTACCAGCTCCGCAGAGACTTGCGGCTGATTGACAGTCTGCGGGACACCAGTCACACCTGGAGCGGCAACCACGGCCTGAGGAACAGTTGTCGATGTGGCTGTTGAAGCTGCTGGTCCTGGACCTCCCCTTGTGGCACGCGCTTTTCTAACCTTTGGCATGATGATTGTAAAATCGCTTAGACTGAAATAAAAAAATTCTGTCCAGAAATGCCCAAGGGGACAAAGCAAAAATACAAGACTGATACAATTGTTTAATTATAAAATGAAAACACGAATGGTTCGAATCACGGCTTTAATCTAGGAATTTATAACTAAAATATATTTAGTTGTCTGCAACATAAACAACTACCCTTACTTTTATTTATTTATTTTGTTTATTTAATTATTTTTATTTATTTATTTATTATTAATTTATTTATTTTAAATGTCATGGCAAGAGATAACATTTATGTGAAGTCTACTTGGGATACCGTGCTGCCACATGATAGTCCCATGCAAAAGAGAAATGGCATGACCCAACTCCAGCTACATTATCCCAACAAACTCCCTCATATACTGAAAGTCTAGCAAGGTGGGAGCTATAACTCTCATTTATTAATGGCTTCAGAATGATGCAGCCAGGGAACAAGCCCCTGAATTCCATTCATTCCACTTGGTCACCAGGGCTGGTTGCAGCAGTTAAAATCAAAGCAAATAAAGTTAAATTTTGACAACACAAAGTTACGTAAGTCAGCCAAACAAACCAATTCCAGGAAGGCAAAGAACATCTGAAATTAAAAGAGCCTGAAACAAACACATTGAGAAACAAAACAAATGATATTTATAATGGATCAAGCGCAATGCTTAATATTGTGAAATTGTCGGATATATGCTTGAAACCTAGACAATGATTGCAACGCGCTCTTCAATTTATTTAAGATTACGTTTAAATTAAATTAACCAGTTCGACACCGACCGAGGCCGAATCAAAAGCGAAAGTACAATGATGTGTACAAATTGTTGCAGATCGATTACCACGCGTAAATTAAAACACTACAAATTTAAACACAAACGCCTTTAGTGAAATCTTGAAGTCTTTACGAATCATGTCTAAAAATAACCCACGAGACACCTTTTTCAAGAAATATAACAAATTAAAAATCGATCAAGCAAAATACTAAAGCCGAACCTCTAAATAAATTGTTAACACAACAAAATACAACAATCATTAGAAATATTATTAAGATGGTTCAGATATAAACAGATTTTTGAACCCACAAATTTACCTAACAGATACAAATGGCTGCCGCTGAAAACCGGAAAGGGCGGATTACGGTGTAGCGTGAGAAAAGCACGCCTTAATAATTACTAGACCAGAGGGGGGGGGGGGGGGAGAACAGAGGTATAACAACGACAGATCACCACTTCAATAAAGGGGTTTATGTCGATAAACGACAAATCCCAATATTGGATTCGCCATAGAACCATTGCCTTTATGAATTTGGAAAAAAACGGACACCTGGATGCATAACTGGAACGAAACGTTCACATTCTGTGAAAATTGGATGAAAATCGGTCGAAAAATAATGCCTGTAGATCGCAAAAAACATTTTGCAGACAACGTCAAAATTGACGTAATATGAGGTCATAGGCATAAGACAATCAATTGAATGAAATATGCAGTATCTGATAAATAGGACCTTAATTTTTCATGCCCCTGAGACCTTTGCAACATATAGAAATTAACGTGTAAATATAAGATTTTTTTTACCTTATGACGTCATATGACGTCAAATGACGTTCTGTCTCACAGAATAAAAAGAAGTCGTAAAGACTAAAATTCAGTCCAAAAATCAGCTTTCTTACACATCTGGAAGCGAAGTTATGCGTATTTAAATTTTGACGTCAATGGTTCGAATCTTGGATTCGCTATAGAACCTTTGCCTTTTCGAATTTGGACATACTGACAACGGGATGCACAACTTATGCGAAACATAAACATTCTGTGAAATTTTGATGAAAATCGGTCAAGAAATAATGGCTGTAGACCGCGTACAAACATTTTTAGACGACCTCAAGTTTGACGTCAAAACACGTCATAAGCAAATGAAAATCATTGAAACGAAAAAATGTTCGATGTGAATTATAGGCTATTGAATTTTCATGTTGCTCGTACGTTTAAAACATGTAGAATTTAACACGTAAATATATTTTCACCTCATGACGTCATATGATGTCATATGACATTCATCTTCTGAGAATATAATGAAAACGTAGTTATTTATATTATGTCCAAATAACAGCTTTCTATCTTACCTGAAAGCGATTTTATAAGCATTTGAAATTTGACGTTATTGGTTCGAATCTTGGATTCGCCATAAACCATTGCCTTTCGGAATTTTGAAAAACGAACACCTGAATAGAGCATAACATACACATTCTGTGAAATTTTGATGAAAATCGGTCCAGAAATAATGGCTGTAGACCGCATACAAACTTCGTAGACAACGTCAAGTTTGATGTCATATGACGTCAAAGACATAAGTAAATCAATAAAATGAAATCTTCATTACCTTAAATATATGCGG
>CM037790.1:7033304-7083304 GCA_021229015.1 Solen grandis | reverse complement strand
TAAAAATAAAATTGAAAAACTGAAAAGCCTATTTTGACAAAAGCGGTTATGAAAGGATATTAGAAAATAATTGTGACCGTGGGGAATTCATGACAGATGTTTGTTTAAAATAGAATTTAGTCTTTCGCTGCTAAAATTATATGGACTTTATATCCTGGCATTTAATATCTGTGCGTGAAATTTAATTATACTTTAGATTCTCACCGGTGAATTTGTGTGTGAAATCTATTTTAAGTAAATAAATAATATTTATGAACGATTGATGTAAAAAGTGGATTATTGAATTTGATACTATATATAATTAACGGCACCATAAACCCGGCTATAAACTCTCAAAAAGATCGAGTGGTGTAAATGTTTAAATTAAAAATGCACAATATCATGATGTCATTTTCCTTACATTATATTGTTTGCAACATTTGACTGGTTATAAAAGTAAACCGAATTTTTTTACAACCTTTCTGGGCTTTTCGCGAAATATCAGAACCTGTACTAGCCCAAAACTATTTATACTACAGCGAATGTCGCGTCCAAGGATCGAACCCACGAACTCCCGTGCATATGCGCCCCGGTACTGGTTAATAGAGACATATGAAACCACAGAGCAGTCGTAATTTAAGAGGTTGCAATATTCGCGAGGTCGCTATTCGTTTAGTGTAAACGCAATTCAGCAATCACTGTGGCAAACGGGTACGACTTGTGCGAGTGATAAAAAGTTCAGGATCGAACATCGCAATTCGTTGTGATCGAGGTTTAACACCTCCGGTTGTGAAATTCAAGTCCAGACATAGGCACCCCCTCTTTCCACAATTTTACATTTCACAAGGGCTACATTCTCATCAAGGGTCATAACTCTTAGGTCCATTTTAAACTAATTTATCTCCCCATATATTTATAAACAAACGAGCGTTGGCATCCGCATGCGGAGCTCTTCTTAAACATTTGGACCAAAAGATGTTGAGGTTTTTTTTTTACTGTGATAGTAATGTAGCAATGTCCAGGAGTGTAAAAAGCATTTTAGATTCAGTTGGATGTCATTAAACAATTGCATTCGAAGTTTTAAAGTTTAGATGTTTTGTCTGCATGATGTCTTACATGGCGTCCAACTGAGACATTATTAAAATATGTCATCATTTAGTTGTACAAGATTCTAATGATTTGCAGTAGCATCTTGTAAAAGAAGAAGAAAAAAAACTAAATTATGTAGCGCTCTGGTAAGAAATGATAGAATATTCAAACTTATGCTTCATAAGACAGGTTAAGGCAGACCAACTGTATGTAAACCACTTGATCAATGTATGTGCATATTTTTATGCGGATTTTTTTTCACCATTTAAATACATTAAGGCCAAGACCGATAACAAGCCAAAATTTCCAAGGTAGAAATTGCTTATACTTTGGGAAGAAAGGTAGATCTACGCACAATATTGTTTGTTTGACAATTAGCTGAAATGTGTGTTTTGTGTACACGAAACTGTAATAAAGTACCCCGACTGAATTACAGTTTCTTTGATACAGATATTGTTGTTTTAATATATGGTTGTTTTACGAAAACACGTCTCTTAAGAGATTCACATTCTGTTTAGACCTGAACGTTATAAAAACGTTATACTAGTAAATAGTCTGTTTCACCGTCTCTGCATGACCGAAAGACTGTTTACAACAATGTTTGCGTGTAGATGTTTTATCTATCATGCTTACTAGTATTTTGACTTCCTAGTATGCCACGTTTCTCAGATAATAATTCGTACGTTAAATATAAATTACTTAAATCCCCATCAACGCCACATATCTTTTTTTAATACATCTTGTAAATATCTGTCTAGAAATTATGAATGAGTAAATAGTATATATATGTAATAAGAATTATTTAAAAAAAACACCTGCTGTTATACATGTATAATCAGTCAGATGACCAATTGAAGAACGGTAATCCAGAGGCAGGGGCAGGATATTTCTCTCGCGGTTATCTCCCTGTTTATTGCTTACTTTGTCCATCTCCTATGGTATAACGCGTTTGATGTACTCACTGGAATTTGATCAAAGACGTGACGTCATTTTATTTCCAGTGCATTCTAGGAAGAATTCTAACACGACTTGCATCTTTATCTCTATACAGAAAGAAGGAGAAAAATTGTGTGTAAATTCGCAATAACGCACTGGAATCAGCGCGCGCGATGCGTAATAATATCCGTAAATGAATGGAGAGTAATGGAAGGAATTGACATTGGGTGTCTGACGATGAATAAATTCTTCTTGGTAGCGTTGTATACCAGTGTCTCAAATAGGTACCAAAAGATGACTTCCCGTTTCAGGCAGGATTCATTATCATTTTCTCTTGTGTACACTTATGTCACGCGAATAACTAGTGACAAAATACCAATTTCAAAACTAGTGTGGTAAAACTAAATGTCGTCATTTCTACCAAGTACCGGTACATTTTAATATTCATTCTAGTATACATATAATACACGATTTCCAAGTTGTGAGCAGAATATTTCTTTATTTTATACAACAGATTAACATGTAGATATGAATATTTAAAATACATAGTTAATACAGTCACACAATTTTAAATGGTGAAAAGTGTTCAGTGGGGATAGTGGTTTCACCGGATTAGATCAACGTCGGGAATCCTGGTTGACTTTTTTCCTTTTCACTTCATAGCAGTCGGCAAATAGGCAAGCAAAACGTCGTTTTACAGCATCTTCGATTTAAATATATCGCCCAATGAGAACTGGGTTACATTACCTGGTAAAACTGTTATGGAGCCAGAGAAATGGCGTGCTTTGGGACAAACTAAAATGACAAAATCCCAGGGCCGAGATAAATAAAATCGATCGATCGAGTCTGGGTATCCGACTATAGAGGAAATGAAAAGCCCAAAAACCAATATGGTGCAGTTTGTTACACGCTCTAGCTAAATGTCTAGACTTCAAAAGTGTACATACCGTTAGGTTTTCAAGTTAGTGATACGTCACTCACCGAAAGTACCTCGATACACGAATAACGTTGTGCTGATGCGATTTGCTTCATCAGGACGTCCTCAAACTCAAACTATGCCCATTAATTTCAATAGGAATTTGAGAATGATACTCAAATTTGAGCCTGATGTCGTACTAACGTTTTTTCGAGACACGGGACCTGGTCCCAAGGTTATAAACATTTTTCGTGCTCAACTCGGGTTTGTGCTCAAAGTAAAAATGTTCTGGTCAGTTAAGTTTTTCAAATTTTGCTATACTTTCTCTGTTCCACAGTTAGCCCCTACTACAATTTACATAAATTCACTATCAAAGTTACTCAATTTATTTTGATATACATAAAATAAGCAAACCAAGTTTAAGTCTCAAAATGAGTTGAGCTGTAAAAAGTTTTACAACCTCGGGGCCTGGTTCTATTACCCGGTTACGAGACACGTGGTGATCTTACGAGTACACCGCTTCTCGCCTTCTGATAACGTTACGAAAATCGAGAACAAATACCCTTTGGGGAGAGAGAGAGTGGGTGGGACTTAAACCCCACTTAAGACAGTTTACAGAAGGAAACAAGGACACTGAGGAAATTATAGGGGAAAAAAACAAAAACAATAGACATCGACTTCCTTCGGTTGGACAGCGGAAATCTGGGGAATGACAGAATAAAACATAATATTGTTTGTGGGTTTGAGTTGTTGTTTCAAGGTTAAATGTATAAAAAAAAAACTCCATCATGTTTCCAAGAAAAAAAATCTATGTGTGTATGTTCGGTAGTACAATATATTTGTATGTTTGTATTTCATATATCGTCCATTGAAAGCCAGAAGGGGCTATCAGCATATATAAAAAGAAGGCTGATAGCCCCTTCTGGCTTTCAATGGACGATATGTGTTGTATTTTATGTATGTGCTCATTAACAAGTCCGATGGCAAACAAGACTATCGGTGTTTTTAACCTTAATCTGTCGGTGTTTGTTTTGTCATTAAGTGATTCGTAATTGTCGCTAGTTTGCCAGAATATCGGTACACTTCAAGAAGAACAGCTACAAGGTGTTATGTAATGGACAAATTGGACTTTTATTGCACATACTTACGCAATCAATCCTCGTTGCCGAAAACAACAAGTTTTCACACCTTATTCGTCTGTAGCATGCGCGTGAATCATGTAAACAAACATATAGGCGCAACGATACGATCCGAGTGTTCCGCAGCAAAACAAGCGTCGATTGGATAATGTGACATAAATCTGACTCCGCCCTCAATTATCGATTTTTTTGGCTCCTCTCACAGCATGAGATTTACTGTGTATACTCTAACGGGATACTTCCTGTGTAAACACCAGCGTTTTTGATATGCAATGCTCTACAAAAAGCATGCGCCACTTACTTTCGCCAACTGGCAAAATTTAGCGCCAGAATCTCAAAATAATCGCAAATGGCGCCATTGGCGATCGACAGCGGAGGCCCTGGTGCTGTATGTATGTGTTGTATTTCAAGTATGTATGTATGTATGTATTTCATGCATGTGTTGTATTTCATGTATGTGTCATGTGTGTGTTGTATTTCATGTATCGCTGTTGACCGTTTCCTTCTAAGTATTCGCCCTCTACATCACGGTAAACTGATGAAATAGTAATTTATTAGAATCTTGTTTTTCGAAAATGTGTAAAAAAAAAGAAGAAAAAGCAAATACCGGTAAGTCTTGATCCATACTAGCAGTATCAGCAGCGTCATATAGAGAAAGTAAAGAAAGTCAAAAGAAATATAATTATGATAAATTAATAAATTAGTAAAATAACACTGTTCAATTGCATATATGTAACGAATGTATGATGCTTAATAGGGACAATTCGTTAATCTAAAATAACTCAGCTCATCACTGTTGTGGGTTCACTTGTATTTTAACGTGAAAAAATCTGCTTGTGTGCGTTCGGACTCTTCCTCGCTAAAACAACAACAGAAACTTATGGAAAATGTTTTAATGAAACAAGAAAGTTTGGCAGAAAGACATGAGACACATGAAGTACAAGGTGAGTTCTTTATTGTAAAAATCAATAATGTTATTTACAGAAAATGCAGTACCGTAGTGAAAATGAAACTACAATTTTTGAAACGAACAGCCCTATGCGGGTTACGGTCCAGTCAAGTGTGTTAAGATATGTATATATATAGCTTTAACATTATTTGTAAACATTTCTTCTCATATTAATGACGAGTTGAAAACTAATGAATCATCGCAACAAAGATGATGCGGATATACATATGTGGCGCTCATAGCTCGGGGAAGACCACCCTTCTAAACGACCTGAAACCTTATTTAGGGGACATCCGCGTGGTTACCGAGGTCGCACGTGATATCATCAAAGACCACGGGTGGGTACGTGACCAGTTCGTTCCGGAAAAGTACCCGGATGTTTTTCAGCAGCTGAACCAGGAAATCCTTAAAAAGCAGATCGAAGTGGATAATCACTATACTGAATGCCGACAAGGTATTGCTATTGCTACTATTACTTTTGCCGCTGCTGCTATAACTACTGCTACTTCTTCTACTACAAATTCTTCAGGTACAACTCTCTCTCTCTCTCTCTCACACACACACACACACACACATCTAGGGTTAAGATATTTATATAATATATATGTGCTTGTAATAACTGATTACCATTATCAATAACTTCCAAACTGTACATGTATACAGGTCGTGAATGCGCGACAGGATATCTCACCGCGCATCATTAACAACTATCATAACGTACTGTATTGTTTTTGAACACTGATAGCCAGTAACTGGTTGTTCAAGTTTAAACTGCACTCTGTTATAATAGCTATATCGAGTCTTTGATTTTTTTGTTTACATATTCGATCTAATTCAACTTATGTATTTGTCTAAGTACAATATTAAGCTTTTTACAAGTTACATATCACGTGACCCTTTGCTCTCTGAAGTATGAAAAATATCTAAATGAGTATTTGATATTTTTAACATGTCCTCTGCATACATGTATTTGAGAATGGTATGCAAGTTTTAGTCTGAAATCGTAGTTTCGCTTGACTTCATCAAATCCGTTTTGATTATTGATATGCGTATGGTAAAGTGATATTTAAATTTGAGTATTTAACTGGGACTGGTTCCCCAATGTGAACTCAAGAGCCGTCCACGTCACTGCTGTAAATATTTGACAATCTCTTTCAGACTTCATATGTGACCGGGCACTGGACCCCATTGTTTACAGTCGCTTCTACCTGGGACCCGGCTCCAGGGAAATCATGCTGGCCACGCCTGGACTCGAACTCTGGCTGGAAAGGTACTTAAGTCGTTTAAACTCTTTGACCACTGAAACCTATCAAGTAAATGACCAAAGCGACTCGTTCAGCCCCTAATCAACTAGCAATTAGTTTTCATGTTGATCAGATATTATATTGTTCGTTTATCATCAATGATCCTGTATACATGTAAGTGTTTTCAGTCTTATTTTGGTAACTGGTGGACTGACATGGTTTGAACAGGTTTCTGTGAGGTGTAGTCTGTAATAAGTAAAGCTCATTTTGTTCAGAAAAGAACATAAAGTGTTTTATTCAGGTAAACATAAGCCATAATTTAATATAAGAATGTACATATCATTAGTTGATCACTGGTAAGCATATTTATTCACATGTAACTATTGTATATCTTTAATGATCTCCATTTTAACGAATACGTAACTAACCATATTTCAATCGCACACACGTAAGCCTTTGGTTTGCCGCCACAACATTAAAACAAGTAACCATTTCGGTCAAAAATGAATTGTACATGAGAATTTCAAGGACATTTAGATAAAGAATGCATTCTTCCTCTATATATAAGAGATGTGTACCAAATCATCGAAGATAAGAGCGATATCATAAGGATATCCTACAATTTGCGACTCCAAGGACATGTACAGTTCCCATATATAAACATGTAAAACGAGAAAAAGTAAGAAAGACTGCAGGGAAACAAATGCATTTGTATACATTTCTTTTATCGGTTGGTGTTATTCTTTTGATATAAGAAAAAAAATTAAATCAGCCTGCGTATTTTTATATACACTCTAGACTCTTCAATAAAAGTGTATAGGTTCTTGATCACATTGCAAATGTAATGTATGTACTTTTTCTTGACATTTTTATATATCTGTTATACAAGTTTCTATCATTTGAGTTAAATATCAGAAATAGATATTTTGCTTTTTTATTACAGTCAATTTTTAACCCTTTCCCTCATATAGACTCATTTTGACGCACTCAATAGGTACCACATAAAGCCTGATCTGCAGAAAACCACAGTTAAACCTACCAAATTTAATTACAAAATCCTCATTTCCAGACCACTGGGGAGCAGCGAACAGCATAAAACCTGATCAGCCTGCGATTACTTGCAGGTTGATCTGGTTTTATGTTGTTCGCATAGGTTTTTTCATGGTTTCCTCTATGAGGGAATGGGTTAAATAATGTTTCTATTTATATTAAGTTTCAATAATTCAATTAGGATTATTAATATCGTCCTTGATACGACTATTGCCGATATTATTTCTAGAAATATGGCGCGCAACATTAATACTCCCAGAAAGATTGAGACAGACAAAATTATATGAACATAACGAAAATCTCAAAATAACAGCCGACTTTTTAACTGAGGAGTACCTTATATAGTCGGAAAAAATCCGATCGCATTCGGAAACCTACGGGCATAGATGTGTCTTTTCAATGACTCGGCCTTCCTCCCTATGCACGATATTCCCTCATGGTATAACGAATAATTGGCAAAAGGCGCCGGAAGTTGATACTGGAGCAGACTTAAAAAGATGTACAAATTGTTGGCATTTCACATTATTACTTCATTAAGGCTGTCTTTTGCAATGATTCGTTATTCCATGTATTAATTGAATATCACTCATCGAACCGTGCGAAGAATATAATGGTAGCATACATCTGTGCAAAGTTACGACTCCTTAATCAAAAGATGTCAGATTACATTCCTTATCATGTTCACTATACAGTAAGAGGGACAAAAAAAATACCGTAATAAAATTCAAATGAAATTGATAATTCTGCGGTTCTAGTCCACTGCTGAAAACCAACGTCTATTTTCATTGTGTTTTCCTAGTATTTCCTAAACAATGACATTTTTCCTTGACGTTTAAAATAAATATACCGTGTCCAAAACTCCAATGTTTTAAATAAAACATGAGACCCTTCTTAATATTATCTCATGCATATTCAGTAAGGTAACCAAACGAGGTTTAGATGGGTCAGTTCAGACTCAGTTGTAAACAAACTCAGCAGCTTACACTGATAGAGACGACAGTGATGTACATATTTACACAGGTTTAAGCTTTGCTGAGGCCTAGAAATTTATTAAATAACTTACATTTTCATCATGGAAGTAGTCCTTGAACAAAAAATCCAAGTTTTACAGTGAAGACTATCTGCATTAAGACAGTTTCCATTCATCCACTATTTAAATCACAGAATACCTAATAAGCCTAGCCATGTATATTTCAAACACACAACCTGCTGACCAGATGTAAACACGTGGTTAAACTAATTCTCAACACCTACAATAAAGCCATTCAGCTTACATTCCATTGTAGATAAGATAACCTTTTAGACAATAACATATAAATTACCAGCTTCTTTTGGGCACCTAGCTAACAGTATCCCAAATGTCTGTTTTCAGTTCATGATAATACTGATGTATGCAGCAAATGCCACAAATCTCAAAGAAAAATAAAATTTCACATAGTTAAATGTTTAAGCCATTTTAATCAAGAATGGAATTAAAGCACACATTTCTTTGTAATAAAGTATTTAATTTAAAGATTATGACATACATTTTCCTCATTTTCTCGAGACTCGAATAGAAAAATAACAATAAATTATGGGTGAAATAAACTTTTATAAGATATATTTTCAGTGGATAGCATACATATATAGTTCAGTTGTATGAAAGTTTTTTTTTCTCTTCAGGCAGCTTGAAGTTTTTAGTAATCTGTATAAATGTAAAATAAATGCATTATTTCATTTCATATAATACTAGTTGCAAAATGTGACTGTCAAATTAGGCAAATGTGTATGTTGCAAGCATATTAATTACGGGCTTACTCTAACAGATTGCTGGGGTAAAAATAATAGGTCCAGAGAATATTAACACATCTTTACACTAGACATTGCATATTTAAGAGGCAAGGTCCCTCAGGACCTTGAAGTGTGTGGTTATTCGAGCCGTAACCCAGCCATAGAATCCAGATCCATTAATTCCAGGTTATATACTAGTAACCTGGCCAGTGAGAGACCAGATCCAGTATAAAATATGGTCACAAATGATACTACCGTACTAACTAGCTCCCACCAAGTCTGGACCAGCTTTAAATGACTCCATTTTAAATTTCCAACAAACGTTGCATAAAAATAGTATTTTAAGCAGAAGGTGTGTGTTTTCCTGGCCTGCCTATAAGAAATTACAGTTCAGCCTGTATTAGCAACCACCTGTACCAAGCGGCCAATTTCATTAAGCGGTCACTTTAAATGTATTACCAAACTGTAGCATTTTATCTTATATTTGTACTTAATTTAAAGGTCACCTCTGTTAAGTGGCGACTTTCTCTTATTCCCTTCACTGACTATTTAAGACATGTTTGACTGTACATGATTCACAAATATAAGTCAGTTAATTTCGGACTAAGTCATATAATATTATCTTAATATATCTGAGATAAAGAAATTTGGAAAAATAATAATGAAACAACAACAACAACAAACAAAAAAAAATGGTCAGCTCCGGCACAAAGTCAGCAAGCACATACATACAGCATCTAACATGGGTGAGATAGCTAAATGCGGAAAAGATTGTGATTATCTCTACCTGCAACTAAAGAATTAAAGTCATGAAAAAAAATGATGCCAATTAACGGGGATTAGTTTTTGAATGCAACGCTTATGCATCTTTAGAAGGAAATTCTTGGCATATGTATCTTTGTGGAATTGTTGGCAGTTCTGGTGTCCCTACATTGCATAAAACCATAACCATAAGGTATATATAGCCCATCAAGAAATCAGCCATTTGGACTTCTTGAATTCTCAAGGGTCATGGAACTATCTTTGAAGATTTAAAGATAAAGAAACACTAAATTCTACTGCATCAAGTCTTAACGCTGTTGCTGTTATTCTCATTAGAAACGCTTTCTTTCAATAGAGTTTTTGTAATTTTATAAAATGCAAATTGGACATAGCTTTCTATATATAGTTTATTTGACTATAATTCTGGTCTTTTTTCAGTGTGTGAACCGGAGAATTTTGTAATACATCTGACATACACTCAGTATAAAAAGATAAACGTTATATATGTAACTTCAAGCATGTGATATAATGCCTAATGATTGTTTCAATGTACATACACTTTTGTTATTTAAATATAAAATTAAGAACCTAAGACCAGAGAAGATGGTCGTTGTGTTTTTATTTCTGTACAATCAACCAATACCCTTGTTCTTAAACATAGTGATTTAAACTCAGTTTACAGTGTCTCTGGATAGCCAGATAGGAATGTGATGAGAGGTTAATTATCTGCATCATATTTTCCATTAGAATTACAAACTGGAACACTGCAATGATAATGAGAAAATTTATTTCAACAGTTTACTTGTGGATGTGCTTCCACCAGTGGTCGCCATAACTATACAAGTGATATTATCAGCTGTACTGGTGTGTATACCTGACCCATCTAAACCTCGTTCTGAGAAAAGAATCTCTGGTATGCATAAATATTGAGAAGGGCCTAAAAACCTGTTGAACAAATTATCTAAAGTTAAAAGAAATGCTTTCAGATTTTCCGAAAATGATAATGGCAAAAAAATGGCTTTCATTTCTTGTTCAATTATTAGCTGTTAACTAGCCTTCATATGCTGTCCAGTATATGACGTAAGCATATTTTCTGTAAAAGTGGTATATGAACATGCATAAACATGCAATCGAATTGTGAAATTGAAAACAAATGAATAATGAACTTCTGGATACTGTTTGTGTACATGTATAGCAAAAGGATGGTACATGTATTAAGTTTACAGACAAATTTAATTGTTCTAAGACAATGAAGACAATACTATTCTTTATGAATATCAAATGTGATTGAGAGTGATCGATAGCAAAGGTGGTTGACCTGAGAGAGAAAAAAAGGTGACAGCCTTTCCGAGTTGTAAATCGCTATTAAGTGGTCATTGTCAATACGTTCTGGAGTAGGAAGTTCTGTCAATAAATAAAGAATCCATAGTAAAAAAAATAAGACCCGTATATAAAAAAACAACACAAGGAATGTAAAATACCATAGGTTGTTTTGTGTGCATTTTAGTATACTCTTTCGAGTAGGCTCACTAGATTGCTACCATTCATTACTCCGGTCGTATAATTCACCCAAACGTGGGTTGGGTGTCGACTTGTGTGTGTGTGTGTGTGTGTTATTATTATGTACGGGGCTTATCGTTTAATATTTATTACTTATTTGTTGATAGAACTTCAAACTGCTATACTAACAGACGAGTTACCGGTACTCTCAAGTTGATCCGGTACATAGTTATTGCTTCTTTTTTTTTCCTGCAGGTTTATTGCTTTTTTCTGAAGGTTGATCAAGAAAATATTTATTACAAACGTAAAAGTCATTTTCAGCGAAGCTGTCTAACTTCGTGTTTGACCTACCGTACTTAAGAATGATGGCGTAAGACAGTGTCAAATGAATATTTTATATAATTAACGATTTTATTTCATGCTTTTCGGTGGATTATAGGGAAATATCAGTGAATTAAAAATGGTAATTTCACTGTTTGAAACAGTGAATATTACAATTTTCATAAATTTCACTCTGGAACTTGGACCCGACCCTACCATATAAAATGATCGGAGCGTCATTTGTGCTGGGTTTAACGACATAAAAAAAACGTCACGCACGCGAGGTTATCTCGCCAATTTGACGTCTTTTCTGAATAACACAGCTAATTTCTGGCCTTTAGAGCATTAAATAAAAAGAAAATTGTTTGGTGAAAGATCGATGTCAAATGAATAGTTTATATAATTAACGATTTTCTTTGGTAGAGAATGCCTATTAACAGGGAAACAAGATGTTTGTTGAGATAACAACTAAATGAAATATATGCTTCGTATCCGAGAAATTTTGCTGAAATATTATGTCCGAATTACAGTTTCTTTGTTAAATATATTCATGTAGTTGTTTTCTCAAAATACATTGTACTCATTTAGATACACACTGAGACCTGTTTCGGACCGAACGTTATAAATATCTTCAATATATCATTGTTCATTTCACTGTCTCCGAAAGACTGAAACCGATATTTTTTTTCTATGGTCACTTTGACGTCCAGAAGATTTTAATTTGTACATCGCATAACCGTGCGTATTCTCCAATTATTAATCCCTATCAATCAACTCCGCATATATTTGTATAAGACATGAATATATATATGCTTGTATGTGAAAACAAATTTACTTCATATTTTTGTGAAAGTACACTAAGTCTTAGAGAGCAATGAGTTACATGTTATTACATGTAATTCCCTTTTTCGAAAAAAAAAAGGTAAAATATTCGACTGGACTGGTGTTTCCCGAGAATTTACATTGGCGCTAGAAAACGAAACATCTGGCAAACCCGCGGTCCAGACAGCTCACTCGCTAACCTATTGAAATTGTTCACTGCACCTAGGAATTCCAATTAATCGTTAGAGTTATATTTACATATAATGAACAGCGGATGGTAACCGGTTGCATGAATCAGTAAGCTACCTTAATATTTGACTTGGTTGAACCAACTGACAGCTCTCTCGTCATTTGGAGACATTATATGTTTTTGATGTCAGTCTCCCGTAATACGTGACATGATACCACATCTATTAGTATCATCATTTGTATTTCAGGATTCGAAAATCGATGGTATTCATCATCTTGCCTCATAAAGAGATCATTGTTGACGACAGCGTCCGCCTGTCATCGAGCATTGACGAGCTGATGGAATTCCACAAAGCGTTTGTTGAGGAACTCCACTCATTACAAATACCATTCGTCGAAATACCGATGCTCGATCGACAAAAGCGCGTGGCTCTCGTGCTTGAAGAACTACATAAATTCAAACAAGGAATTCAGTAATCATTTAATTAAGAAACAATAAGTATGAGAGTGCAGTCTAAGTGTATATTTTAATGGCATTTTAACACTGTAGATGAGCCTGATGTTGTGATATTTGTCAAAATTATTGTTTATTCAAAAATTAGTTACATTTCGTCAATATTCACCAAGTTTTATTTTTAATTTATTGCATTCGTTTTAATATACATCAAGTTTTTAATCATTAACTGCGTTTTAATAATTAACCTTTTCTATATGTGATTGAACATGCAAATCATATCAATTGTATTGACATTTTTTCTTTACTGGTCTATGACGATATACTTACTTGTCCTCTCGATATAACAATAATAAAAACGTACATGAAAGTATCTGACCGTTGTCATCAACTTTACCTAAACGAATTCATGAATTTGTGAAATATCAAAATGTTGGGAGCAGTTTCAGTCTGTAAGTAGTTTTGTGGTTTATTGTTGTCAAGACAATGTTTTAGTCAAACTGCGACGTTCAGTTCAACAGAGTCAACCGGGTCGAACCATCGACCTGCCGATGAGCATCATGGAAGACTTCCTTCAAAGAAATATCGGGTAGGCCAGCCGGGCCTCGAAACCATAGCGGTATATTCCAAGTCTGTATTTCAGACTCATTTTATTTAACTTATTTTTCTGCTGGTATAATGCTGGTATAATGGTTAATACTTACTGTTTTGGCAATAAAGGTCATATACAGATATGTGTTTGTCTTGGGTGAGTATGGCATATATCTCATCGAGAAGCGATATAATTACATTTTTACTCCCGCTTAGCACAAGTGAAAATTGTATCACTATGAGAGGAGATATATTCCATATCCATTCGAAACAAACAAATATTCGTATCATTTTAACTGCTACTACATACCTTCATTAGTAAAAAGGGATCTATACAAATCTATATCACTCACATTGTGGGATATGGACTTAATGTCACTGATAGAAGACGGTATTTCACCAGTATGCATAAAACAGATGATACCACATAACTGTGATTAGCAAACATACCAAGGAAACACTGCCAAAATGCATCTATCTCAAGATTGATATTATTTATTCTATGTTGAAATCTATGTTGAAATAACACAGATGCTCCCACATTATACTGCAAGAGGGTATCTGGGTGTTACTGAAAGTCCTTATGAGCATCCTGCATGTTGATTTCTTTTTTTTTTTGGCTATACACATGCCACAATTAAGAGTTAATTGGAAATAATACAATATCTCCTTAATACCTAAGTCGCAAATGTTTTATTTAAGTACACATAGAAAGATTATAAGTTAATATATCATAATAAAAGCATTGTCACTTTTTGTGGTGAGACTGACTCAGAAAAGTAAAATACATTAACTGACAAAAAAAATGTTATAAAGAAACAAAATAGTCAATGGGCTGGCGAAATAAATAAGGAATCTGCAAACTCAGAAAAGGTGGCGACCGTATAGTGAGTAAAACTACATTACAAATGGCATACAGTGGTATGTTAAACTATAAAACATTATGAACACATCTAAAACATCAAAGTTTATTTCTGTGCCATATAGTACAAGTCAACAATACAAAATGATAACCCACTAAAAACAAACTGTAGGATTTTACCAAGATCACACTAGCCTTGGAGATATATATATATCAAATTTGAAGTTAATTTCATTTTTTAAATGATGAAAAATTACAAACCTCTGCGACATTGTTTTGAATATTATGTTTTTATTCAAATTTCGAAGTCAATACTTGTAAATGGCATAAATTTTACTACGAAACATACACTTGTTTTACAAAAATAAAGGAAGATAGTAGTCTTGTGTACGGTATATAATAGTTAAAGTTTAATATTTGAAAAAAAAAAAAAAGATGGATATATTCTGTAAGTAAAATATATATTCTTTTTAATCTCCAAATATTTCCGAACATCTACCCTTCTAATAGAGAAATACTAAGACCAAATTCTAAAGACACAAAGACTTCCCTCTGTAGCTGTTCCAAATGGTGGGGACATTTACAGAGAGAAAAGTAGGAATCATTAAGTACATAGACCTTCACAAGCGAAACTTGCCCACATATCAATATTATCACATTAGATCAGCAGGTCTACAGCAATCAAATTGTATTTACCTCCTCTTGGAAACCAAATAACAAGGGGAGGTAACTGTAGAAATAGCATCATTCACCGGAAGTAATCTGAAAGCTAATGCCCAGTTTACCCAGAACTATGTGAGTTTTTCTTCTGATTAATTGATAAGTTTCTAATGTTCTGAATAAAAGTCAGTATATTTCTTTGTTGCTGACAAGTGTTTCTATGTTAAAATCATATCATTGGCATACTCCTTTATAAAATAAATCCTGAAATGAAAAATATACGTTCCCACACATGAATATTATCACAATAAATCACCAGAATTATAGTGAATATATTAATTTGAAGTAGCCTCCCTTCTCATTTGGGGAAGTAACTCTAGAAATAATCTGATATTACATAAATTCATTAAATTTTCTAAATCAAAGAAGTAGTCTTAAGGCTAATAACCTTTTTGCACGGAAATACCTGGTTGGTTGTTCTGTGTAAATGAAACAAAATGTTCTTTTTCAATAAAAAAACATATAAACAAGATTTGCCATAACAATTTTAAAATCTTGCCATTTACATGTTTCTCTGATGTACACCCTTCATGACTTGCTCTCAAACAGTATCCATTTCAGTAAACTGTTCTTCTGAATCTAACATGTAATATTTCTTCATATGGTCCCTGTTTATGTGCAAAATTGTAAAATTATCTAGGATTATCTAGGATTTAAAAATCTTGGACAGCTCTCTCTCACTGTCAACAACTTATTTTCCTTTCTTTAATTTATTTTATTTTTCTTGGAGTTTATTTTAGTATATTCAAGCGAAATCCGTCGACTATAAACTCCAAGTGGACAAAAGAAAAAATTAAAGAAACAAGGGGAAAAAAAAACGTGCATAGCAGTTAAGCTACTGTGGGGGTCATTACACATCTAGGGATATATTGATATGAACATGAAAATCAAGATTTTAAAAATGATTTACAATCTTATACACTGCAAAAAGAAGTTCACATAGATCTCTTACTGTAACACCAAAGAGCACATTATGGTGGACTCAAACCAATTATCTAGAGCCAATATTTGGAAAAGAAAAGGAAAACACCTACACAAAATTTACAATATATAATTGTGTCAAACAAGCTCACCTCCAGAAATAGAAAGGAAAGATATAAAGCAAATATTAATAAATTATCCCACATTGTACAAAAATTATAAGAAATTATGTCAGCATGTCCAGGCATTTTACAATGTGCTGACACTCATGATCAGTTCTTTTCAACAAATTGTAATAAAATCTTCATAACAAACAATTTTTCCTGACCATTTTATAAGCAATATTTTTGTTATACTATTAAATAGACTGACAAAATATGAAGTTTTAAATATCACCTTTATTAATAAAAAGTTCTCCCCTTAATTATTCTTAAGTTCGAAAATTCATTTTTTTTTAAATATAAACTCATGACAGCTGGCATCTCTGAAACACTTGTTGCCAAAGCAACCATGCCTAAGCTGTGTATGGTGGGGGAGGGGTGCCACCTGGTGACATTTTCAAAGCTTCCTCATACTTTGGAGGCAACAGCATCTGGAAACAAATAGAAATATAAAAACATAGAATACATATAGAAATAACTAAAAGCACAAATAGGTACGGCACAGTGAGTTAATTAATGTGTTCCTTTTTGTGTAAAAACTTTTTTTTTTTTTAAAAGTATGTTTTTCTCTATTTTTACAAGTTTATTTCTGAAATTATTTTTGAATGGCATTTGCCTAATTAACAAAGAGAAATATTTATTTAAATTGACCACTTTTAGAATACAAGATGACACACAAGACATTTGCACAGTGAATTAAATGGGACTAAATTAATATTGCAGTTACTGATCTCATCTCTACAACATTTCTCCATATGGAAGGTTTGCTGGTTTAAGAACAATACAACGCACTCTCTGTCCTAGAATCATGGGGTCAGATGATCAGACCCACAACTTGCTAAATAACTGGACCAGTACTATTCGTAATCAAAATCAACCACAGAGAAGAAAGTTTCATAAAAATACTTCCTGGCATTTAACGGAATAATATAATAGTCCAACTTAAGAATTGGGTGATTCTAAAATGAACAAGAAATATTTACTAAGTATAAAAGAACATAGTGAGAGTTCAACTTAGTGCATGTTTGCAGTCATCATTACGAAGTAACCAATGCTTGTTCAACCAAAAGCTTCAAGATTTGAAGAAAAAAAACAAAAAAACAATTCATTAGACATCTGACCCCAAACCGAGCAGCCTGGCTGCTTCAGACAGGTTCTACTGTTACATCTCTCACCTCAGCATCTGGGTCCAGGGTGTACTCGCGGATCACACTGCGGTTGCTGTTCCTCAGCTGCAGGAACTTGTAACATGACCACACCATCTGAATCAGGTACGCCTGAAAACAACCAAACATCCATGCAATCAACTCATTCTTACTAAGCCCTGAGATTTGTGGGTGTTTTTTGATCAAATCTTTTGATATTGAAAAGCATGTAAAATGCTGCACATACCTTATTCAGTGTTTTTACCCACAAATTAGTATCTAAGCATAAAAAGCCATTTTCGACCAAATTATATTTCCTAAAACATCTGATTGATATACTTTTATTCTCACTTCTTCAATCTGACTTAAAATTATGAGAAGTTAAAGAAAAAAAATTGGAAGACACACACTGACTAATATAAAGTACTGACATAATACAATGAGAAAACAATCATTTTGTATCTCATACACCATGAAATAGAATATTAATATCAAGGCACCTCAACTTTCAAGAGACATAGTATAATAAAACTGATATTTAGCATTACAATATAGTAAAATATTTCAAATACAATAGTGATCCCCTCACAGCAGGAGAATGTAAACAAGTTAGAAATGGTACAAATGTAAAGTTAAAGCTTGATATATACACTGATTTCTTTAATAAAAGCAATCAACACCATGAATTAGATATTTAAATTACAATTCAGAAATAGAATTCTAAACACTGATATACTTATACATTTAACAAAACACCACTTTCAAATTTACATATCCCGAGTAATAAGATCAGGAGATTATGTAGATCTGTGCACCAGAATCTGAGACATGACCTAGATACAGTAAAACCTCATATAAAGACCACCTACTTATAAAGACCACCTCATTATATTAAGACCACGATTTTCAGGACCCCATTCCCATTCACATTGCTTTGACTTGACTCGATAATCAGACCACCATATTATTACGACCTGCTGACTGCGTCCCATGACCGTTTTGGGGTTTTACTGTACTACAATTTACCTTGACTGTGAGGACAAGTACGAAGAAGATGACAGCCAGCATCATCAGCCACTGCTCATCCATCTGTAGGAGACGGTCCATAAGTGGGTACTCAGCCTGTAATTACGTGACTATTTAGTGAATTCAAACTTTACGCATAATAGTTCTCACTGTTCCCGTATAAATACTGGCTCGTTTTTTTCTAGCCATGTTACTGGAGAAAAGTTTGATTTGTGTTGTAATACAGACTGTCAAACTAAGAATGTCATTTATCTTATAACATGTTCAAAATGCAACATGCAATACGTTGGTCGGACCAAGCAAAATGTCTCAAAACGTATGAACAGTCATAAGTTTGATATTCGTAATTTTATGGACCCTGCATTTTCCTCTACCGTTGCTTTACATTTTAATTTAGAAAATCATAATTTAAATGATTTCTCATTTATGCCTATTGATATTATCAATAGCAACAATGATCGCCTGTGCAAAGAAACCTTTTGGATACATAAACTTAGAACTCATAATCCTGAAGGTTTAAATTCTAAACTACTTTATACAGTAGATTAATATGTGTCACCTATGTCATCTTGTATGGTAGGTACTGTCTTTCGTTTTTTTATTGTAATAAGCTATAGGAAATGTTTGTATTTTATATCCAAAACAGTACCTATCTCATTTTGACGTATAAATAGTATGCATAACGTCTGCACTTTCCCGCTTTTTTGACGTTACGTTATTCATGGTGACATCGTTTCCGTTGTTTATGTTTGAAAGTTATTATTATCCTGATGAAGGTGTTAGCCGAAACGTTGAAGTAATAACAATAATATTTTTCCTACGTGTTGTCGTTGATTTTTTCCACACTCAGCTAAGTTTGGAAATCAACACCTCCCATGCAAAAAAATAACACAGGGCATCCTAGCTATATGTAAAGTTGTGATGTAAATAAATCAGCCCTTTTCTAGGCATTTTCTTATACAGAGTATATTCCACTGTTTTCATAAAAACTTCCAGACTGAGAAGAAGAAATCCTGGAATGAATGGTGAAAATTCAGTAAAGACTGGGTCAGAACATCTATCTACCAACTAACCTGGTTAAAGCCTGCAATATTTTGTAATTATACACACTAGCATTAAGCACTGTTGTTCTGTATACCCCTCAAACCCAACTATTCAAGAAAAATGATCATTTTCAAACAATCTTAAAATCACATTTTAATAGAATCAACCAAATGTTTACCAGTTTCTGCTGTATGATCCAGAGCTTGATGTTGGGGGCATAGGTCATGTAGCCAACCACAGTGAGGCAGGTGAGGCAGAAGTCAAACACTTGCAGGCAGAAAAATGGCATCAAGTATCCTGGCCGGCTCTGAAACAACACCAACCACAATCAGCTTCAGTTAAGTAACAGCAGCCTCAGAAATAGTATCAGGACTTTATTTTGAAAGTAACTTGTTTGTTTGGTTTGTTGTTTTAACGTTCCACTGACAGTATTTCAGTCATTTGGAAACTTGAGAAAGATATGTTATCACAATGCAGTATCACGCTGCAGACATGTGGCATGATACCACACCCTGTAACAGTCCTGTAACTACCTGTACATGCTGAATGCATCTATACCAATACCATTTTTATGAATTGACTATTTGAGTTTACCGTCGCTTTGACAGTTTTTCAGTCATATAGTCCAGCTATTACGGGTAGAGGAAAGACCCCGGAAATACCCCCCCGCGGATTCCCGAAACAACCCGATGCCCGCGTTAGGGGCTGAGTGAGTGTTAAGGTCAGCGACTTTACCCTCTCGGCCATGGAGGCCCCTCCATTTTTATGACTTTGATATGTTGTGACCAGGGATCGAACCCACGACTTTTCGCTCTTGAGGCAGACACTCTAACCACTCAGCCACCAAATACAATTTTAAAGTAACTCTAAAATATCAATCAATCATGCACGTTTATTGTACTGTGTCAACTGGTACCTGTCTTCTTTCCATTTTTTATATGGTCTCATAAGATGTGAGTACAGTGTACTAGCTTACGTAAATAAGAGGCCAGAACACTACTTGTTTCTAACCAATAACCCATTTCCTGCTTCCCTACTGTGTACTGTACACAATACCTACCCTGCAGGCACCATACACCATCATGAGGGCTATCAAAAACGTGCACATCACCAGGGCAAAGGCAAAGCACAGGTCCTCTGAAATAATAGCCAGTACAATAAACAGTTTTCTTTTCTCACTAAAATACGCCCCCCACCCCCACCACACAACATCATGTCTTTGTATAAAAAAATATACATTTAAGTACATGTGAAAGATATGTCAGGCACACTTGTAAACTGCATTAATTAATGAATATTTACATTTTGGATTAGTCCAAATCCTAATTCTATACTGTTTATTCAAATTATTGAAATAAAAGAACTTGAACAAGCCGAAAAGCATTTTACCAGTCCTTGGCTTGTACTTATATATTTCAATCACTTCAAGGAGATTTCTAAAACCAGTCCATTACAGCTAATTGGGTTTTATCTTGACAGCTGACTCACAGCAATAATTACTAAGGGAACAATCAACATGTACCAGTATTTCTTAAAATATAACTTAGGTACATGTTTTAAAAGGTTCAAACATAATTCTGATTATACTTACATACAATTGTTTTAGAGGATATAACATAATGAAATAAACAGACATATTGATGAAGCCTTTAAGGAAATGTGTCCCTGTTGAACTAAGAATCACTTCAACATTTCCTGTCTTGAAGTATTGCAGCAACTTTACTTCCTATAAGATTATGTCCGTCTATATATTTCCTCCCCATCATGTGCCAAATTGAGATCCCATTATTGATTACCAATAACCAGGTTTTAATTATAATTATAGACTCAAACACAGCCATTCCACTAGTATTCATTCTTGAGCCAAAAATTCATCACCATTCAACACTTTCTTCCTTTTCTCCCCTATATTTGAATAAAATTCCTTTCCCCTGATAAAAGTCATACAGTGACATGCAGCTAATTACTAGTGGAGGAAGACCTTAAGTGCACAAGAGCACTTGGGTTGAACCACAAACTTACCAGTACCTGGCACAAGAGGAGAACAGAACATGAAACAACTGTAATGCCAGCTTCACTTAACCCTTACCCTGCTGGAACCATTAGTGCTAACCTTTGCCACCAGTATAGAACAAGGCCAGCCTGCACATCTGTGCAGGCTGGCCTGGCTTTTTACTGTTGGCCAACCAACTACAAGTTTTCATCTTGTTAACCCTAAAATTGATAATGGACAGTTCCAAAAATGATGCCGGCTAAGTCCATTTAATAAATTCAACAGGTTAAGGGTTAACATTATTATACTTCATCTTAAAACATTCCCTGTTGCTTTATGCGGCAGCTAGAGGTATGCTAAACTTCCCTTATCGTCCTTTAAAAGCCAGAAGGGGCTATCAGCATATGTAAAAAGAGGGCTGATAGCCACTTCTGGCTTTCAATAGACGTTATATGAGTCTAAGCCTGCATTTCAGAAAACATCTCTATTCTTTATTTTTCTCAATCAAGAAATCTCAATTTCTATAATATATTGACACATTTATTTATATCATTTTTTAATTCTTTAGATACTGAATGTCTTTATTTCTGCAAAAACAATGTTACAGAAAACCCTGTTCTAGGTAGTAAATATTGGAGCTCCAAATCTTAAAAAATTTAGTTAAGGAAAACCTAAAATGGAGATCACCTTAGATTTTGTATGTGACAATAAAGATGCTTTGTAAAATGGAGGCCAATTCACATACGTCTGAGAAAAACTGCCGTGTATTGTAATACCTCTGTTGAGTTTCTTCATGGTGCTACTGGCATTGTACTGGATCTCCAAGACAGCATCACCGTCAATGTCGCCGTCCTGGTTCTCCAACACCAGGATACCGTCAGTGTTCATAGTGCTGCCTGGTGCCTCATTATTCTGTAACAGCTCTGGGTGTAGGGAGGAGGTGACCAGACATCCCAGTACCAGCACATGAATTATCTGTGGAACCATTCATGATTGTCATAATTATTACGGTATGTGTATACTAACTCCCAACAAATACTGTTCAAATATGACAAGAGATTGATACCATAAAGAGTGTCTCCAATTTTCATCAAGACTGCTAAAGGAGTTAAAGCAATCTAACTGTAGATGACTAACAGAAGACAGATCTGAAAATCTCACCAAGAACACTTGGTCAAGTGAGCTAGAAAAAAAAGTTTATTTCATGAGCTACTGATTTGCCTAATTTAAAGAGATGGTGATTTCTTTTTGGCTAACCCCTTTTACAGGTGGTTTTACCCAAGCCACATCGTCAAATACCCCCGGCTAACTTATTCCATTTCATTACATGACATCATGCAGCTGGGAAATAGGCAAGCAAACTGTCGAATACAGTAAATATTGATTATGTTATCGGCCAATGAAAATATGACTTAAATAATGCAGCACTTTACAGCGTGGAGGCTTGAGAGTCATGTAAACAACTTATGTACGGCAGCTGTATAAAACAGCGCAAGCCTTTATGGTAAGTTTTCAAAATGTGATGCAACCAATGATAAGGCATAATTTTAAATTTTAACTCACCCTAAAACAACCAAATTCAGCCGTAAAATCCCAAGGCCTTTAGATGATCTATCGTTAAGCCGTGGGTATTCGACAATGCCCTAGCCAAAGACTGACATTTTCCCCAATAATAAGTTATAACTATCTATTTTCTAAATGAAATAGTTTCTTTTTTCAAAAGAAATTCTGTAAAAAAAATTGTGCTATTCTTATAATTTTAAAGTTGCTTTGAAACTTTCTATGACACATACATACCAGTGTCCAACTATAAGTAGGTAACTGTTTTGATAATTTAAAATACTTTTACTATCTTATGATGATTTTACAACATTAATATTGAATCTAAACAGAAAAATCACGAAGAGCTTCTTTTTAAACTTTTCGAATTTAAAGCAATTTGTTATTTTCTTATATAAAGTCAGTAGCTGTCTGATCTTTGTCTGCTCTCTTTGCCAATACATAATGAATATGAGGTAATTGTTTAAGGAAGTTAACTGCTATTGCCAAATCTGGATCCAAACCAAGTAATCTGTAACCATGTCCAGCTTTCGAGAGTTCACTTCAAAACCAACACCTTTTACACTGAATGGGATATGCCTATGGACAATTGTCACAAAGGTTAGAACCAAGTTATGGAAGACTTCAAATAACAGTTCTGTTCTAGAATACTTTATTGTTTGTTTGTTTATTGGATTGAACTTCCCACTTACAGTATTTAAGTCATTTGGAGACAATGTCTGCTTGAGACAGATATATATAGTGCTGTCATACTGCAGTATCACGGTGTATACATGTGGCATGATACCATACCAAGCCATATTATCCTGACACCGGGCCAACCAGTCCTGGAACTACCTTTATATGCTGAGTACCAAGCAAGGGAGCTATACCTGTACCATTTTTAAGACTTTGGTATGTCGCTCCCAGGGATCAAACCCACAACCTTCTGATTCCGGGGTGGACATCAACCTCTGTGGCCAAGCAGAAAGTCAAAAAATTCATAAAACTAGGCCCTAATTGCTGTGTGATCTAATATTCATTTCCGCCTCTGTGACCTCCGTTTCATTTGGTGTAAATCAGCAACTATTATCCCTTCAGATATCTGTATCCATTGATTTTGGATAACTAATAAGACAATGAAGATTTAGGCTATAGGGACTTTAAATAAAAGATCTGATCTGATTTGTGCTACATGCCTTTGTACAACCTATGTTAACTGACGTTCCCTGTTTTGTTGTATAGATTTCATTTTGTACAGGATTGGACGTTGATTTGTCATCGTATGATTCGTCACCGACATATTCAAGATGAAATTTCTAGATAAAATGGTGCCTTGAACTACAGCAAGTCGTAACATTTAATATGCTACTCAGATAACAGAATTTAGACACCAATTTCCCCTGGACTTTCTAATTATATCACGTTATATACGTAGTGATGAACCTGGATCATGGAACATCCAACTGGAGCCTTTCCCCACCCACTTCCTTCATGACACGAAGTTCGGATAAAATCGTCGATAATTTGATCTCCTATACATACATACCAAGTGCCATATTCCAAGAATGATTGTGCCAACTCTAACATGGCAACAAAAACAGCATCTGTAGGCTTTCGAGTCTTCCGACTCGTATTTGGCTCTCATGATTTGTCTCGCTTTCGGTTTGTTATTATGTTATGGTAAATTACATAAAGTAGTTCGGCATACGTGTTATTCATACGCGCCTAGATGTTACTAATCAGAAAATTGACAAATACTGCATTTTCTTCAAATAATAAAGAAAAAAAAGAGTAACAATTAAATTTGGAAGCTTTCCTAGATTTAATGTTGCAGCTAAATATCATAATTTAAATTCTGACTATTTCTACTTCAGTGGGGAGGATATCGACCCATTATAGATGGTTTCCTGTCACTAGCTAAATGTAAGTCATCGGATACCAGGCTAACGTCAGCGGAACTATTTTCTCTCTCTGTTGTAAACGTCACAACTTAACTACGGGAAATAGACGTCTAAACATTAGCAGAAAATTATTGGAAAACACCGTTCTTTAACTTTGAATCTCTGGGGATTCAAGGGGGTGCACCTGGCGCCCGCTCCCTCTAAAATCCCCCAACCATACATAAATGTTGACACCCCCCCCCAAAAAAATTACAAGAATGCACTATTTCACAGCTTTAAATTGGGGAGTTTCACGGGACCCCCATTCTCGGGCAAAGCGGCAAGCCCTATAGCCTAAACAATTCGGATCTGGTGTAGTATCAATCTGTATAAGCTTCGATCGAAGCAAGAGCAGCATTATGTGTGTCTCCAACATGAAAAGTCATATACTCGCTGTCAAGTCGTGCCGACTTATGCCACATTCGGTCACATTCCTTGTTCGAGTTTTTTTTATTTATTAATTATTATTTTCATATTCATTTATTTATTTTTTGACGCCCCCCCCCCCTTTGCATACGTATATAATTATTATCAGAACCTTTATATTAGAATATCTTCTGTTATTATGTAATATAGGGGAAAAGGGGAGGGGACGCGGCTCAGTGCGACGTACGCATTGCGATTTCGTACAAGCCCCGTATCTGGTATGACAAAATACAAAAATAATTGAGAGCTCTTATGAACTTTACAAATGTTTATGAGCACCCATAATCATACGATTTCATTATTTTTACTGACTTCGCACGGACTATACTTACACAAACGCTCACGGTTATGATTTCATTCAGCGCGCCTTTTTTGGCTTAGATGTCTACGTATAACCTCATTTTGTTTATGCGGCATGATAAGAAAGACAAAATGATCGAATATTTGAACGTTTTCATTTGTACAGTAGGAGAAAGTTACGCACCAAACTTGGAGGCATCCGCTGGTTAATGTGATTATCATGACTAAAAGCTATTAATGGTGATTTCCTTCATTTTCTCATCACTTTGGGGCTTTTCGCAGAAGAACTCAACATCTTTTGATAATTGGGGTTGTAACCTCAGAATGATTGGGCACTAGTCTTGACAAATAATTTACCATGCTTTATATAGTTTCAAGTTCTGCCTTTTTGTTTTGGGCTGCATTTTCACCGATCCCTCAATTTAAGGCGAAGGTTTGAGCCGTTATGACCTTAGCAGGTGACCAACATTAAAGCAAATGCTTCTTTCCTACTGCCTTGAGATTTTCATTTCGTTATTCCCTTGTTGACCAATACACGAATGTGTCATCAACAATGGCTGCAACACCACTATTTCCAAAAGATTTCAGTCCAACTGGGATGCGAAACTTGTACATGGTAATAAACAAGTGAGGAACAATGACTCAGTATCTAGTTTCAGGTACCAAAATCCCTGCAGCTAGATTCCTGAAATATTTTGCACCAGTCGTGACAGAAAGTAGAGGTAATGTAGCTTTGAATTGCCTTAATCAAGTTAAGTGGGTCAAAGTATATTCTCATTAACCCTTGCCCTTTCCTGCCAACACCATCGAGCTAACCCACTATGTCAGTTGATTACACCTTAAAGTAATTCATCCCTTCAAATGAAGCTCATTACCACTGTACATATTCAGACAGTTTTGATGTTGAAGCGTCAAGGACTAACCTTATTCCTAGATTTTGAAGTACATTGCAAAATGTGCCTTGGCGCCCACTATCAGTTTTAAACTGTATCTGAGAATTGGGAGAACCTAACTTACCATTCTTATTTGAGGATCAATACTGCCGACATTTAAGTCTTGGTATTGCTCATGATTGTCAATGTTTGTGACTTCATAAAAAGAACTGTATTAAAGGCCCAAAATGGTCCCATGTTTTTCATTTAAATTAAACACCCTCTTTGCTGAACACAGTGTATCATGTTTCGGGTCACAATTACGACATATTGCTTAATTTTCTGGCCCTGAGGATGATACCGCGATGATCCTCTCTGCTCATGCTTGTCAGAGGTTCTATGATCAGACAGGCTTGTGGTATTATGACCAGATCTCCGACCCCTTGACGTCATGGTGTTGGCAGCAGCGGTTCTCTCGTAACTAAGCTTGGTCATATTCAACAGACTGACATTACTTATATTTTTTACAAGTCTCAGCTTCTCTCCTTCATTGATTAATCTCTCCCTAATTTTCTGAGATGTCACCACAATTTCAGCTTCTTGCCATTTCTTCTCGTTCTTTACAAAGCACTCTCAGTTGCGTTCAAAAGACACGTTTTACTTTTGATTGTAAGAGCAAATGCACTTCATTAGATAAACTCAAGTTTATCAGACGCTGTTAAATTTATTTTTTAAACCGGTCTCGAACATTGTCACCCAAACATAGTAATAAGAAAGTCTTTTAAGGGTCACTGGAAAATCCTGAATTTTTGTCCAGGATTCTGGTAGGGTTGAAATACTCCAGTTTATGCTCGGTGTTTGCACTTCATTTAACTCCATTGTGAAAATTAGATATTTACACTATTTGTAAGTGATTCCAGAAGCGATTATTCACAAAGTAACTTTCCATGAGCATATGATTTCAGTGTTCAGGCACCATGCAATATTAATGAGTTCATAGATTAATAAGTAGTATTGTATTCTATTTATTTACCAAACTATTAATCATGTAAATATAAGTATTGTGAATGGTGTTAAATGAAATCCCTGAATGGTTGAGATTGAAGACTGGCTTGGCTTTTCAGGTGTGCTTTATCTTCCTCACACATAAGGGGGGAAAAACAATGTCAACTTGCGGATACTGGCAAAAATTCGTTCCCATTAGAACACTTAACGAAACTTGTAAGTTCTCCGAAATCAAACTTGTAGAGAATATATATTTTCCAAAAAACATATACCCAGTAAATATTAAAATGTGCATTGGCTCAATCTGTTGTCTGCTTGAATAATTGTGACACATAATCAGTCTCTGTGAAACCAATTTTCGTGGAAAGCTATAGAAAACCAAAAATCTGTTATTTTGAATACAACAAATGCTATAGACAAAACTTTAGTCGGGGTACTTATAAGTTTCGTCTAGTATATATGTAAATTCTACTATGGTGGCGGAGTTTGTTGAGCATGTTGAAAAAGTTGCGGTGATTAAAAGTTACGTCGTTCGTGAAGATTTATTTCAATGCGTTAACCAATCGGAAAGTCAGGCTCATAGCGTTCATCAACTGTCATAAAAGTTCACAAGCTACCAGGTTATGATTAGTTAATTTGCATATCAAGCATTCGTTAGCAATCCCATGACGATTTTTTGCGATAATATGCGAACGTGAACAATCTGTAGCGAATTATTACGTATTGTAGCTAATTGAATCAGATTTTCTTATGACAAGTGAAAGCGACTTTGTAACGATTGGTTGATATTCTTAGAATGTACGGTATACGCATGCGTACGAATAGTATGACTTGACTTGACTATTTGAGTTTACCGTCGCTGCGACAGTATTTCAGTCATATAGCGACGTCCAGCTAATTACAGGTGGAGGAAGACCCCGAATGCTCGGAGGCATCCGGGTAGAACCACCGACCTACCGCAAGCCAGCTGGAAGGCTTCCTCACATGAAAATCCGGGATTCGAACCCACGCGGTGAGGGGCTGATTGAGTGTTACTTTACCCTCTCGGCCACAGAGGCCCCACGAATAGTATGAATAGTAACCACCAAATGCAAATGCACATGAATCATAACGCATCTAAATTTACTTAATAGCTTAGAATACCCCTACAGTTTTACATAGACATGTCTGTCGTGATTTCTTGAATTTCATATATAAAAGGTGGAGGTTAAAAGTCAAGATTATTATTAATTCCTTCGTCAAAATGAAAGACAGACAATGTCAGATGCTGCAGTATGTGATTGTGATGATCTTTCAAGAAGTGTTCCGGAAACAAATTCACATCCAGCAGTCTATCATAGGCCGATTTAGGTGAGGAAGGGGAGCCAGAGCACATCGCAGATCGGAGAAGAACATGGCAGCCGAGAGACAGCACAAGTTTGGAATCCATGACCCGCCACACTAAGCCACCTGGTTACTGGTGCTAAGTAAATAGACATGCCATACTCCTGGCGGGTCACTGAGAATACCCTCCCCCTCAAGAAGTGGAACTTTCCAAATTGTGTTGCTGCCATTGATGGCATACACATAGCGATCAGATATCAAATAACAGACATATCTTTAAAAATTGAAATACTGTCCGTCACGAAGCTACATTAGATCTAGGTAATTTAAATTGTGTCCGTAAAAAATCTGTAACGTAATATAATTTATGCATATCAGTGAGAGATTTTTGCAAGTTTTTTGATGGCAAAGTCGGTAGAGGGACTTTGCCTAAAAGTAAGGGGTCTAGTTCCAAATTAAAGTTGGAATGCACAGTTTTCCCACCTGGTTGCATTTGGCGCTCAAACCTTGGCTGTTATGATGTAGGTCTCCAGTATATATTGGCACCGAGAACATTGCAATTTTTTCTCTGTACTGTAAAATCAAGATGATAACGGCTTATATAAAACCCTTCTTGGTGAGATAATTCTGAAGCTTTGTCAGTAGAGCCCTTGCACTGTAAACAAGAGGTCCCAGGTTCAAACCCCGGTCTGCCAGCACATTTTTCACACCTATCAAATTATCATTGGTTTAATAAATATACAAGACCTGATGATACTATGGGCGTGTTTATTTTTTCGGGCTTTTTCATCAAAATTAGGTCAAAGGTCAAGGTCAACTGCATAACGAAGAGGCAACTGTCCAAATACTGAAGCAATCTTATGATGTACAAAGAAGGTATTAGCTGATTAACTAAAAGGTAAACCTGTCCAGACGCTACATTAGAAGTAGGTCAAAGTAACAAGGTAAAATGCAGAGGCCTTAAGCCAATGAAGGACATTGAAGGTAGAACAACTGTCCAAATATTGAAGCAGTCCAATGAAGGACATTGAAGGTAAAACAACTGTCCAAATATTGAAGCAGTCCAATGAAGGACATTGAAGGTATGGCAGATTAAAAATAAGTCAATCTGACCAGATGCCGCCTGGACATCATCAACTTAAAGAACAGAATATTTCTTAGAAAAAAAAAACGTCCAAAAGATAAGTGTGGAGAAATGAACACACACACACACACACACACACAGAGGTTTTGCTTTTCATATTTTATTACATAACTTGATAAAAGAAATAATCAAAGTCTATATTCTAACTTGTATAAATGTCCAGCTGAGTCGTTTAGATCTATATAAGGTAAAGTTTAATTAAAATAAACACAAGGCTATTTCATACTCTGTTTATTAATGAGAAGTAACACATGATGATGCATGACTTCAAGTATATATGTATATATATATAACAAGACTAAAACAAAAATAAATCTTAATTATAATAGATGTGAACAACACTAAGTCCAATACATCACACATGAAAAATATTCCAGGTACACAAAGGCTGAACACTGGCATTCTGAAAAGATAGAATAATTAACCCTTACAATGCTGTAGGCATTTGTGACTGCCTTTCCAACTAGTGCAGACCAAAATCAGCAAGAACATTCATGCAGTCTGATCATGGTCTGCACTGTATGCAATCCAGTCAATAAATTTTCAGCAAGCACCTCATAAACAATTAATGGTTCAGTCCAAAATGAGGGAAGGGCAAGTCAAATTAAGAAATTTAGCATGGTAAGGGTTAATAGAGAAACCATTTCCAATCATAGTCACATGGTTGTATTAGTCTTATTATTCCTTTCTGAGACCTTAATCAAATGACTATTGATGAAAAATGTAGTTCTGGGAATTATTTAATTCATTTATCCTATTAAAAACAAGTAATATTTGATTATATCATTTTCCAAATTTTTCCACTCTTCTTGTATAATGTTTAATAATCCTGAAGGGTGAAAACTTAAATATTTCTAAAGTAGACCCCTTATATTACTTTAATGAGGTAAATGTACATAACAATCCATGATAATAAGTGTTTACTTATTAATCTTTTGATAACCAGTAAGGCATATAAAGTGAACACTTAGTGTAACCAAGTTCCCATGCTTCCACTTAAACCTGGAAAGATAATTCAATACATCCACTCAAAATCTTTATGATTTAAAACAGAGTTATTTCAATCAAATTCATGTATGAGTCTTCACTAGTTTGTGTAAAATGAAAATGTCATAAGCGTATGAAAATGCTAATGTTTTGAGTTCTATAAATACAATCCCTCAACCAAAAAAAGTGCATTTGAAAATACCATGGATATAATCAATATTGTAAATATTGAGTGTAAATAAACATTGTGCAGAAATAAACAAGTGCCAAAATATAGTTCCTTGTGAAAGCTAATCTCCCTCCAATTGAACATAACATTTGTGTGCAATATACACATATGCAACACGCAAATGGAAATATCAATAGCATTACTTAAAGTATTCAATGCAGAGGAATATTATGAACATTGCAAATGTGCACTGTATACAAAAGATTAAGCTGAGTTTATCAGTGTTCTAGTCATAACCTGGGAGGTTTGATGACTCTTCAATATCATTTAAACAAGAGGGCCATGATGGCCCTGAATCGCTCACCTGAGTACCATTGCTTCAACTGATGTCAAGGTTTTTAAACAGACAAGGATTCTGATATAACTTAATCTAAAACATTTTACCCCTGACAATACTACACACCAAATATCTAAGCAATGGGCCATATGGTTTCAGAGAAGACTTGGGCGCAGGGTCATTTATCACCGTAGGGCCAAGACTTTGAAAATCTTTGTAATGAACCATAAGATGCTACTACATACCAAAAATCTTAGCTCTAGGCCTTATTGATTCATAGAAGAAGATTTTTTAAGATTTTCCTATTTAACTCTATGTAAAACAAGTGACCCCTGGTGGGGGGTCATTTATCACCATAGGGCTATGATTTGTACAATCTTGGTAGTGGCCCATAAGATGATGCTTCATACCAAATATCTAAGCTCTAGGCCTTATTGCATTCATGAAGAAGATTTTTTAAGATTTTCCTATTTAACTCTATGTAAAACAAGTGACCCCTGGTGGGGGGTCATTTATCACCATAGGGCTATGATTTGTACAATCTTGGTAGTGGCCCATAAGATGATGCTACATACCAAATATCTAAGCTCTAGGCCTTATGGATTCATAGAAGAAGATTTTTTAAGATTTTCCTATATAACTCTATGTAAAACAAGTGACCCCTGGTGCGGGGTCATTTATCACCATAGGGCTATGATTTGTACAATCTTGGTAGTGGCCCATAAGATGATGCTACATACCAAATATCTAAGCTCTAGGCCTTATATGCATTCATGGAAGAAGATTTTTTAAGATTTTCCTATATAACTCTATGTAAAACAAGTGACCCCTGGTGCGGGGTCATTTATCACCATAGGGCTATGATTTGTACAATCTTGGTAGTGGCCCATAAGATGATGCTACATACCAAATATCTAAGCTCTAGGCCTTATGGATTCATAGAAGAAGATTTTTTAAGATTTTCTATATAACTCTATGTAAAACAAGTGACCCCTGGTGAGGGGTCATTTATCACCATAGGGCTATGATTTGTACAATCTTGGTAGTGGCCCATAAGATGATGCTACATACCAAAAATCAAAAGGCTAGGCCTTGTGGTTTCGGAGAAGAAGATTTTTTCAAGTTTTTCCTATATTAGCCTATGTGAAATCAAGTGACCCCTGGGGCGGGGCCAATTTTGACCCCAGGGTCATAATTTGTACAATCCTGGTAGACAGTCATAAGATCATGCTACATACCAAAAATCAAAAGGCTAGGCCTTGTGGTTTCAGAGAAGAAGATTTTTTAAATTTTCATTTTTAAAATCTATTTTTAGCTCCTGTGACCTAATTATGCGATGGACCAGAACCATTTATACAACTTTAGTAGAGCTTCATCCAAGGAACATTCCTGCAAAATATTTTTCAAATTGGCCAAGCCGTTTAGGAGGAGATGTTGTTTGAAGCAATTGTTGACGCCGGACGCACGCACGGACGGACGCACGGACGACGGACGCCGGACAAAAGGCGATCAGAAAAGCTCACCTTGAGCACGTTGTGCTCATGTGAGCTAAAAACAACAAATAAACAAAATTATTAATATTATAATTAACAAATATACAAATAATTAATAGTTATGCCATTGTCCACGTGTTTTTAATTGCCATTTCAAATGATCAAGTGTATTTTGAGTTTAGCCCAATGATAAAAGTTTAGTAATATATAATTAACACTATAATATTGTTAAAGCAATGAAGACCCTACTTCTCACCCACAAGAGAGAGAGAAAGAAAGAGAGAGAGAGAGAAGACAGTAAATGTAATCAAATTTGAAGAAAATGATGCAAATATCTGAGAAAATGTACAATTTATATAATACTTAGTTAAAATACAATTTCTAATTTATATATTTATCTTTATAATATTTTGTGAAAACAAAATTTTTCCCTCATAAGTTCTTCTGTTGTAATGGTAAGCAATCATTCAATCATTTTCTGATAATTTTGGCCATATTTAGACCTGAGGTTGGGCATTATGATGTGTCTTATTATATGTCTTCAAATAATGATGCAAAATATATTACAAGTACTAGAGCAAAACTGCATTAACAATCAAGAACAATATAAAAAGTGTACATATCACCATAGTGTTTACTGATCTTTACAACATTAAAATAAAACAGAATACTGAATAACCATTATTCAAGTTTATTTTGGTGACCTAAACATGTATATGGTTTTGGGATTTTTCCATGTTAAGCTATTTTTAGAATCATCAGCTGCCACCTTCAGGACCTTTAGGATCATGCAACTATCAGTGCCATATACATGCATAGATCCATGTACACGGAGGAAGCTGATTGGTTTAGCTTGGAACCTTGTGTCTTCTAATTGGTTAGCAAGAAACTCGATAGACACAACTAAAAGACTCATGCAAATTCTATGCAATGATTGGTTGACAATGATAAATGAAATTCTATTGGTCCAAGAGTTTTAACCTTTAAAGCACATGGTTTGCACATCATCAGTCTTTCTAGAGAGCTCAAACAGATAACCATCATTCAAAGCATCCCACCCGCCACTCCCTATATTTCACTGAATTTTCCAATTTTGCAGTTCAATGATTGTGAAAATTTACGAAAACATGGTTTGGAATCAGTTATGACTGAAGATTTAAAGCCATTAATTCTGAGTAATTTGGATACTGCCAGCATGTTTTATTTGTTGCAGTGAAAGCCTAAGATATAGCCTGAGACTCATGATGCCTGTGATGCACAAGCCATCCCTTTAATGCAGAGCCACAGTCCTATGGTCCAAATCATGTGAGAGTCCAGGTGGGACCCAGGGAGTCACCAAGTGCCACTGACATTAAATCAAAAGTTCCAGTAACAGACAGATGAACAATATAATGTAGTTTCAAACAGGAATATTATTACAATCAGAACATATTGACTTCAGTGCGGTGTAGTAAACATGTTAAAAGTTCAAAGCTATAATTGGCATTCATCAGTAATAATGTAATTTAATATTTGTCACTCTGGATTCTAGGAAATTCTAGGGAAGTTTTGGCTTGCCGGAAGGAGTTATTATTATTGATTGTTTCTTATTTACCACCTTAGATTGAGGGAACAAAAAACAATCTCTAGGAGGTAGTAACAACTAAATTAGGACAAATGATGATTGTTTTATAGTTTGCCTTCCTAGATAGAGGGATTAACAAACCATCTCTAGGAAGTGCTTGCAAGTATAAATCTAAAGGTTGCATGTGTATTTGATATTTGGTGGCATGGTGGCAATTAGGAGGCAGGGTGTTTTTTGTCCTTACTTTTAGTGTGCATACACCTGTGTACCCTCCTAATGTTGGTAAATTGGTTGCTCTATATTATTTTATATTGCATTGCAGTCTTACTCCTATCCCAGCATCAGAACTCTAGAAATAATCTGACCTGGATGTTTGTTTAACCAGGCAGATAAAATCCATTGTGGCCTTATTTATGCCTTATGTTCTGTTTCTCTCAGTATTGTCTATATTGGATATTAAACCATTATTCTCAGTTTTTTTGTTTTATTGCAAGCATGTCATTTTCACTAGTGAGGAAAAACTCGCTATTGTCCCATATCTGTGATCACGTTGTCGTCATATATAGTTGCTGTCTTATATGTTTTTATTGGTCATCCTAAAATAAACAAATTCTAGAACCAAAGTTCAATGCAACAATAATAAAACTATCCCTTGTTTTGCAGGACTATACTTACCACACAGAAGCTACTGAGACAAATCACATATGAACCCAGCATCAAACCAGATCAGCAAGCAAGTAAGTCATTCTGCTGTTCATTCATGCCTTTGATATAAGACATCAATACAGTAAAACCTAAGACATAGCATTCATGTCAGATCTAGCTACTCTATGGTTTAACTCAAAGTTAATGAAAACTAAAAGGACAAATCTCCAATAAAGTTATCTCCCCTGCCAAGTCAGCCACCATAAATATAATGGATTACCTGGTATATAAGGTTTTATGAGATATACATTTTCTTCTTTTATTTTTTTCTAAATGTTTAATTAAGATTTTATTAAAAAAAAATGACATTTTTATTTCTACAGAGAAATAACATTATTTTGTGTGTACATGTAAACACACGATTTGGAAGGTAGCAGTGGTAACTGTAGGATAAGGGAGATAACCGCTGAACTGAGGTTGATCTTAATGGTAAAGGGTGGAGTGGATAACACAGCATGTGATTAACCTTTACCACAATTAAACCATTTTACACCACAGTACACTTGAAACCCAGACCAAACTGAAAGCAATTTTCACTCCAAACATGTCTCACCCTCCATGTCTCCAAGGTACAGAGATGTTAAGACTATTTTAAAACCTAGCTAGCCTTTGACAGTTACTTGCAGGATGACTGGGTTTAATACTTGACGGGCAGGTTGATCAGGTTCAATACTGGTTGCTGATGTTATTTCCTTCATAGCCCTTATGACATGAAAGTGGACTAAAGAAGCAGTGCTTTAGATGTATGAATGTTTGACAGAGTCTAGACACAGACTGATAGGCAGCAATTTTTCTGTACAGTATTCAAACATGAAGCTTTGATTTCAATCTCAACCCTAGGTAAGGCTGGAGAGACATAGGCCATTCAATAGATAATGCGATGGATATTACATTAAGTTTTTGATGAATCAAGGGAAGTAACAGCGAAATAATATAAGTTTTCTAGAAGCTCAGTAACAAAGCAGACCACTAACTTTTACCACATGAGAGCTATCTATGAAACTAGTTTAAAAGTAAAGCAAAGTGGAGCAATGTATAAAACTTCAGAAATACTTGGTTTAACCCTTTCCCTCATATAGACACATTTTGACGCACTCAATAGGTACCACATAAAGCCTGATCTGCAGAAAGTCAAACTCAAACCTTACCAAATTTAATTGTAAAATCCTCATTTCCAGACCACTGAGGAGCAGCGAACAGCATAAAACCTGATCAGCCTGCGAGTTACTTGCAGGCTGATCTGGTTTTATGCTGTTCTCATAGGACTTTTCATGGTATCCTCTATGAGGGAAAGGGTTAAGATGTTGTATGTTAAACATTTTAGGTTTCACTAAAACCCCTTCAAAACTGTAGAGGGAATTACATGTAAACAATTTTGGTAATTCTAATGGACATCCAGTTTAATTATATAATACATGTATGACCTGCCAAGCATTTAAAAACAGATAAGACTGCAGGCATTTTGTCTGTTTTTAAACAGTGTCTATGAGACAAGGCTGATACACTGTAAAACCTGCTTCAGACTTGTATTGTTTTCAGGCGGATGGCCCAACATACTGTAAAGCCATTTAACAGAGAAGCAGATGGTTCAGGGCTCAAACCATTTCACTAATAAGGAAGCAAAATAGTGGACAACAATGTGAAAACAAAATAATCACACAGTTGATTAACATAGTTGATTAACATTATTTACATGGGAAATATTCACATACATATACTTAAAATAAAGAAAAGAATGACAATGACCAGTTTTAACAATAAAAAAAAGACTATTGTATTAAAATCAATAATAAATACATGAACACACAAACCATGACCTCATCAAAGAGTATGACAACTTTTGCTGTCTTACCACACAAAATGTTGGAAATAAAACCAAAAAAGAGTACAGCTCAAAAAATGTTGAAGCACAAAACAATCCTTTGGCCCCAAATTCCCTAGTATAATTCAAAAAGAAAATGATGTAAAAATGATTGGCAAATAAATTAATGAATAATCAAAAATGTGAGAAAAAGCTGTGGTCCCTTTATTGCCAGTTTGATTCATTCCTAGAGTACAAAAAATGTTGCTGAAGAGATTATGTGTATACTTATATATAAATATATAGTAACATAACTAGTTTCGATGCAAAAGATAATAATAGCTTGATCAAGATACATAAATTAATCAATACTCTGTGATTACAGAACATAATAATAATTAAAAAAAAATCAGAAGAGATGATTGAAAGAAAACTGAGGGCTGTTCAGGAAACTTGCTTCATCTTGTTCTATTTTTAGATGAAATTTCAAGGTCTCAAAGTGTAAATGATGACCTTAAAACATGGCAAGAAGTCATGTGACAGTAAACAAGCATCTTTTATGTGAATTAAGCATCTTTTAAGTGAATTATCACACCAAAATGTGATATATTTGATGCGGCAAATTACAAAAAGGGCTTTTTAATTGTGTTCCTTTTTTTTCTTACTATTTACTATAAGACAAGTTCATTAAACAACTGAGCCCTTAAGAATTTAGTATACAACTATAACGTTGTATACTAGTGGTATATATGATGGGTGATGGGTATATATATATATTATTATACATAGTATAATAAACTATGCTATTGCAAATTGGGCCCTTTTAATGGAATATGTACAAATCAAATTCAGTGTATCTGTTAATGTGATAATGATGTGATTAAAAACATACAATGCAGTCATCAGTGATTAGGTCAGTCCAGAAGATGGTGAAAAAAGATGAAATAATTGTTAGAATTTTAAATTATAGAATAAACAGGTTCTCCATTCTAAGACAGGATGGAATGGTCAAGAGCTGAACAACAGATTTCACCACTTCATGTACACACATAGACAGCTGTCACAAAATTCAAGGCTTTTTGTACATGTATTCCACGGACTCCCTCCCTGTGTAGAAGAGTTTGTGAAATCACGCATATGTAGAACAATACAATATCACAGGATTAAAACATACAGGTGTGACACTGAGTTTTTCAGTATTTCTGATGAATGACACAAATATGATTAGTCTTGATTATGAACTGTCTCAAGTGTTCTCGAAACATTTACCATCAATCTTTTATGAAAAATATAACTCCTGAGTAATAAAACAAATGCTTCACATGTAAATATACATACGAAACATATGTACACATAACTTCACTCTTCACAGACACACGTTTCAAACCTCCTTCATGACACTACTTGGACAAAGTCAGGAAATTAGTCAATCAAAAATGTTACAACCCACACAGTGACTAGATGCCAAAACTCAAGAAAATCTTTTAAAAATCGTCATTATTATCTGTAATTACATACAGTCCAACCTCGCTATTCCGAAGTCATTGGGACCGAGCTGAAAACTTCGATATAGCGATAATTCGGATTAAAAATCGATGCTTTTATGGTGACATACATGTATCAGTGTTTATTATTTTACCGGTGAGTGTCATGAAAACAACTACGCCGTAAGATTATCAAAATACAAGACACACAAATAAGAACAGATGTTTATTTTGGCAAACACCGATTATTTAAATGCATAATTTAACAATTACTCAAACCTACATTCTCAGGTACTTTCTGCTGACGCGTGATATTTACTCTAACAGTCATACAGTACATCAATTAGCAATAAGCAATAATATCCGGTTGGGCCCGCGACAGCCTACCCCCACACCTCCCCAGTGTCAGACGCCTGACTATGATGTATTAATCAACCCCTCAGGCATCAATTAGCAATAACCAGATATCCAGTCGGGCACACGACAGTGTACCCTCCCCTGTAAAAGGTGTGAAAAACCTACCTTAACTTTCACAACGACGCCGCAAAATAAGCGTGTCTGTTTTTCATCCGGGTAAGTACGAAAAGTGACTGAAAATTTGACTTCGATTTAACAATTGAAAAATGTGCATAAATTGCGATTTCGGGACCGAAAAAATACTTCGAAATAGGATTTTTTTCGAAATAGCGAAAATCGGATTAAACATTTTATTTTAGTTGAATTTTATAGGAGAAAAATCGGGACCGAAAAAAAAAATCGAAATAGAGAGGATTTCTGTTCAACGGTTATCGGAATAGCGAGGTTAGACTGTACATCACTCTAAGGTCTAGAAAATGTTTGTATCATCCCAACTTAGACATATTGTAATAACTTGGAATAACTCTTTAGTTACTCATTTCATTAACACACAATGTTATCATTACACTCATGAAGAATGACTTACATGAAGAATAACAATGCCCTTCAAGTAACGCATGTACAATTGTCAACATCAATATCCAACAAGCATTACAGTCATGAATATCATTACCAAGAAAGTATTTTTTTATACCTTTAATTGCATAAAAATTAACGAGTAATCTTGGAAAACAAGTATTTTCTGACCAATAAATGCACTGTTCGAAAAAAAGTGGTTGTTTTCTTAACTTTAATTTGGTAGTCTTGGAAATTGCTGACCAATAAAATCAATGCTTAGAAAAGAAGTTGCTTTTTACCTCTAACTTGGTTAATTGAATATCTATCTTGGAAAACAGAGATATGCTGACCATTAAAATGACTTTCTATGCCTCTATTCAAGCCCTTTAACATATGTTATCTTACATAGAAATGACACATGCAGCCTGTTTAAAACCAAATCAACCTGCAAGTCACTCAAAACTAGTCAGGATTCATCTTGTTCACAACCCTTCAGTAATTCAAGACAATTACAAATGTAAAACCCATTCAAACAGAGAATAGATTTAAATCTGATATGGGGTTTTCTAGTTCTGAAATGGGGGGAAATGTCAATATGGGCTTAAGAAGGAATAATCCATTTAGTTTGGAATGCTGCTGAATAAACACTTGTACCACCTCCTTAACAGTGAACCACATGAGCAAGAAAGGACTAAAACCTTGGCAAATTGATTGAGTCATAATGCAGATAACAGATTTACATAGAAATCTCTAAAAGGAATAGGATCAAACATGTTAGTTATTGTTATAGCCTTCCATGTAACTGCTACCAAAATTCATTAACACAATTTCAAAACTACAAAAAATAGTGTTTTATTTTTTTTTATCATCACTGACTTTTCATCCCTTAAGTACACTGGTGTTTGTGGGCTATATTCCATTGTTTACCTGATGATGATGCAATGCCTCATGGGAATCCTTACACGATCACATCAATATTAGGACCACTATTTCAAGGACCCATTTCCCAAAGCTACTGTTTAAAGTCAATAAGAAAATAACAATTAGATTACCTTATAATCAAGCGTTGATCCAGTGGTGGTTTTAGTATTGAGTTTTTCTACATGTATTTCATCAGGCATTTTTGTGTTTAAGCCTTACATGGCATCATAACTGCCCCAGTTGTGCACAATATTAAGGTCAGGCTCCATGTCCTTGGAGATACAAAATGTAATTAGGTTTCAACTTAATCATGGGCATAGATGCAATGTATATATCAAGGGGTGAAAGGGAAACTATGCTAAGTGCATATAAATATAATAGCACTTAGCCTAGTTTCGCTCTCACCCCTCGATATGATCTTAATAATTTGTTGTTTTTTTCAAAGATAACACTTCTTTTAGAATTTTTAAGGAACTGTGTCTTGTTAGTGGTGTTTAAAGTTGGTCCTACTTTTGCTATGTTTGCACATTGAAAAATACTGTGAACTTATTCAAGTTTTCATACATGAACTTTTACCAATTATAGGCAATTTCCCTAAGCTAAGAAAATAAGCAGATTTAAGTCTGATGGACAAATGAACAACAACAATTCATGGGCTTAGTTTGTTCTAAATCAATACTGGCCATGAAAGATGCTGACTTGAAATGTGCAAAATCAATTGCAGTTTTGAAATAGCAATAAACTGACAGTGATTAAATAAGGAAGCCTTCTAAAGACAACACAATGCATTTACTGGATATTTTTGGAAATGCATGAATTTATGACCATGTGCAATGGTCCTCTAGCCAGTTTGCACAAAATCAAGCTGGCCCAATATTGTTTAATACGAAGGTAGTCCCTACATCAATAAAAAATAATTGCTCCAACATTATTAATGAATTATCTCCCTTGTTAAAGAAGAGCAGATCTTCAGGAACACTTCCTGTTTGTTTAATATAAGGAGAGTCTATCTGACAGCTCGTTGTATATTGAATGCACCACAGCTGGTGCAAAATGTTTTTCAGTCAATTAACCTGAATGACATTTCTATATTTAGATTAACTGTCTATAATGCTTTTGCTGCTCTTCACATTTTTCCTACTTAACATGTGTTCTCATGTTATATCCAGATGTATTAATATGATAAAATATCGTATATGATGATTGTTAACGGTTTACATTTCATATAGCTTTCAAGAGCTGTAGCTGATCATTAAACTGACATATCTTTTATGTCTATTTAGCTGTATGGATAATATAGAGGTTACATGAAACATACCTATTGTAAACAATAGTATTATAAGTTTATCATTAACAATCAATGTTAACAATATAACAACTTATCCAATAAAAATATTGTATGGCCTTTGCAATAAAACCACATCTTAAAACTTCATGCTGGACTTTGATTCCTCTAACACCAAACACTTAAACAGACATTAACAAATATTGCCATGGTAACTACTGCCGTCATCCGGCTGACTGTTTCTCGTATTTTTTCTTTATGTCCTCAAAGATGAGTATAAGATTCTGCAGTCCAAATAAGTAACCTTGGTCCACCCCCTGATGTAACTCGTCATTTTCAAATCCCTGATGTGTGGAATGCGCAAAATCGATCATCCGTACATCCACTAGGCATGTGTTGTCACATGCAGAATCCGGCAGCATGAGAGAGGAAAGACCGTTGTTATCTTGACTTAAGTTTCTCTCATCCAGAGTCTTGCTACCGTTTGTCATGTTTGCATTTGTATTGTCATGAGAGGGTGTGTCCGTGGCGTCCAGTTGGTCCTGACCCCCATACATTATCAGCAGGGAGCTCGAGTAGAAACGGAACGACACCTGGGTATTAATCACATTATACAACTGTCTTAATCGCTTCAAGATCGGATCTAGAAGTTCCAATCGCATTTTATCACCATTGTAAAGAAACACTTCTAATGCCTCTTTAAAACCGTCCACTGTTAGTTTGCGGCCATAATATTTGTTCTGACACACAAATTGTCCAGAATTGCTCTGATACACCTGGTTAATAGAAAAATATGTTGGTATTAGGAGAATCATTATAAGTCTTTAAATATGTCAAGACTTAAAATCTTGATTCATTTGTAAGAAATACTTTTTCTCAAAGCTGATATCATTGCAACTTTGAAATTTAGAAGAAAATAAAAAAAAAAAAAATTTTAGAGAATGTTTAAATAATAAGCGTTGACTTTCTGAGTTTTTTTTTTTTTTAGAACATTTAAACATTTAAATCAGTATCATTTAAGAACTTGATAATAATCATGTACATCATATAAAATAATGATAAGACTTTTTTTTTCATAAAGCTCCACATTATTTTCTGCAGGAACATGCAAATATCACAATGACATATTTTTTCAACTCTCTTATCTTAATAAATCACAGATGAAAAGATTTTTCAAAAGTTTGAATATAAAAAAAATCTCGAGCTGTGATGTTTGTTAAACTGTTTTACGAAACCTCTCAAACTGAAATTTGTCTCAATAAAAAAACTCACCACAAATATGAAAATTCAATTTAATAAGAGCATGCTATCATTACATGTAGCATGTATGCAAAACTGAAGGTAAATTAAAACGGAAATTCTGTCATCAAAATTTTGAAAATCGCAACTTTAAGGTCTTGTCTTATTAAACAGCAGCATTCACCTGCATGCCAATCAACCTCAGACCCACGGCACTTGAGGTGGTACTCGCACATTTCCTCATCTGGCTCGTCTTCTTGGCTTCCGGCGCATCGTCACCATGTTGCCGCGTACCCATCTTTAGATCCAGGATACACGGATACGTGAACTTTGCTGCCACATTTTCCAGTAGAATAAATTCTGAGCACAAGTTAAAGAAAAATGCACATATCTGTTGGAGTTTGTATTTAATTAACAGATGTCAAAGCTATTCTGATGAACTTAAAACTTTACCTCTTCTAAGCTCATGTACAAATTTATGACTTCGTGAATATTAATTTACCTGACTTTAAATGATGGATTTTTCTTTGCTTTGAAGACCATGTAGAATCTATCTTACAATATTGTATGAACAAACAGAAGAGGAGACCCTGAGCAGACACCTCATTCCATCTGATCTGGGTATGTTCTGTTGGCCATGCATCAAAACACATTTAAATTAGATAAAGAGTAAATGAGAGAAATTGTGTCAAACCAAGAATACTATAAAGTGAAAAAGTGTGCACCCAGGGTTTGATGTTATAATAGTAATAATGCACATTCCACCTTAATACTATAGGGAGGCCACAATCTTGTTTTGCCGTGGGTTTTTGCAGATGTTGCATTGAACTACAAATGTTATACTGCTTCCACATGTTTTTTTTTATGAACATTAAATATGGATATCATTAAGTAACAAACCATCAATTTATTATTTAAACTGAGATAATTTCTCACAAAGTGTATTGGACAAAGCATAAACATTTTCATCTCAGACCTGTTCAAATTCAGAAAATGTAGACAATTATGTAATATTTGGCTTAGGGTTTTATTTACAATGTTTTCAAAAAAACATAAGAGTATTACACATTTCTTACACAGCCACAAATGTGATGGCCAAAAAGACAGAGCATTATAACTCTTGTAACTAACAAGGGCTATGGCTGATGGTCATTGATGAATACCAAACACCCCTGCACATGCCACATGACATGAAATGCATATTATGACCAATTATCTCCCCTTGGGTACATGGGATGAAAGTGTCGCAGGGTGAATTCTTCTCCCTTTGTATTGCCTTGTTTATGTCCTCCATAGTCCATGTCCGTGTTAGTCTTCCATAGTCTTATGTTCGTATTTTGTCTGTCTTGTTTCGTTGTAATGGTTAAGGTAGTCTTCCATATTTCGTGTTCACCTACCATATCATAACAATCTGCACTAAACCAGTCATTTCACTTGTTATAATTTGCACTAAGCCAATCATTTCTCTCATTATAAAACCGATAGGGATTTAAGCACGTGCAAACTGTGCACCAGCGCACTTTGTTTGAAAGAATACACGGCGAGAGCCACGTCTTAAGCCTTCGTTGATTGTTTGTATTTTCTTCATTGGCGCTTAACCCTTTACAGCCCGGAGCAGAACCCGTTTGACGGCGTGACAAAAGTATGTAATGTTTCCTGGAAATTCATCAAACCATTTAATTATGAGGAGTTTCGCTTACAAAATCATTAGACAGATGGACAAATGGGACAAATTGGAAACATTGTTGAAGGTTTAATCCACTGTCCAAATCCTGGCCCTATAGCTAAGAAGGATACTTTTTAGATTGGAGCCCTCATTGTCACGCCTCATTTTTGCCAACTGTCGCTTGTGACATTTGAGGCTCCATGGGTTCAATCCCGCGGGCTTCTGGCTACACTTTGGGTCCGGCGTGTGAAACACTGCATCTGTCTGGGTACTGACCTCGATACTTCCACTCCTCAGCAGTCGAACACTGGAAATACAGGAATGTGTAGATCATTCTTTAGAAATACAAATAAAAATACACAAAATTATGCATGAACAAAAATTAAGACATTTATTTATCTTTTGACCATTTTGGTTTATTTAAAGTCTGAGTGGAAAATTAGTTAATTCATAATCCACAAAAATAAATATCAATCCATAAGATAATCTTCATAAATTGGTAACATATTCTGCAATTATAAAACAACAGTCAAAACCCTGACAAATACAGTCCAACATGTATTAGCAAACACCTATGATGAATGCAGCCAACCTGTGAACAATGGTCAGTGACAAGGATTCAACCCTCTGAAACCACAGGCACCTGATAAAGGCCAGTTTTCAGTCTCCTTGGGGGGCCTTTGTTCAAAGGTTATACCTTAACTGTCACAACTGCAGACTATTACCTGTATGAATCACTAGAGGAACGGACATGTTTGCTTTTAGGACGTAACACTGGACTCTGAGAATTTTCTGTCTCACTGCCACTGGAAATTGGAGAGTTTCCACGTTCAAAACCTTTGGGTGAAGAGCGCTGACTGCCGGATGACCTCTGCCCTTCATGGCCTTCAGTCGTGAGGGGGTAACCAATCAGCGTGATCCCACCATCATCATCTTCCTGTAGTTCCACCTCAATAATGCCTGGAACAGAGATATACTGCTTGAAACAACACAAGAAAATTATCTTCCAGACTGACTAGGTTTCATACCAGACACTTCCTGCAACCACCTATGACATGAGAGAGAAATACTATTGTTTTTCTTCCTCAAATTGCTTGTTTTCTTCCTTATTATTCCCATTTAATTTACACTTTCAAAAGTTTGTTCTGTATGGTAATATTTTTTTAATAAAGGATGTTAATCTCAATGCTTTAGTTAACAGGATTAATGAGGTTTCCAAAAGACAGTGTACTTCTAAAACAGGAGTACAGGGTTTAATATATACATTTTCATTTTGGGGACATGTGTCCCCTCGAATATTTGATTTAGGGGTCATTTGAAATTTTAGGGGGACATGCTTGCAGCTAGGTAATAATAATTATAAAGCTTAACTGTTTAGTTCAACAATTTATTATCTGCTTTATCATCTTACAGTAAACTTGAATGACAAATGTCAATTTAATATTATATACATGTACCACTAACCATGATCAGGTTAAATGGACTAACAAATGATACATTTGTTTTGCATCAATGCATGGCTGGCATTTCATAGTCCCGTCTGTTTTGTCAAGAAATACCCAGGTAAATCGTTTCAACCATTCGTCACAAAAGCCTCGTGGAACGTCTTTATTCTCTTAGCTGATGGACTATCAGGCTCAGCAACAGTAACTTCGCTTGATGACAAATCTGGGTAATTAGATGGATCAGGACAATCGGCATTGTCCGTTTCCGAGTTCTCTTTTGAAAAGAAAAACTTAAGATTCCGCTGCGTCATTGTTGCAGCATTTGCGATGATCCGAATGACGTACGTTGCTATGCAACAACTCTCCATCATTGGTTGGGACTAAGTTGTACAGAACGTATCGGAACATCAGACTAATTTATAAAGGGAGAATTTTTCTGTGATAAAATTTATCCAAATACATAAAAGGGCGATATATAGTGAGAAAAAATCAAAGTAAGTCTAGTTTGCATAAATAAAAACATGCTTCCATGCACGTAAACAAACAGCCTAATATTCGGGACGACAACGACATGAGATCATTGTTTTATGCAATGCCGGCAGTCCGGGTTCTATTTTAAGAAACGGAAAGTCCCATATCTTGATCTTGTTTATAAGAGCGAAGCAGAAAAAATAAAATGAACATGCATCTGGAACGTCACATGTTGTTTCCAGAATTAAGAAAACACATATAGTAGGTTTAAACTGACAACTATTTGATATCAATAGAATGTGTCTTATAATTATTTAGAACCTTGTTTTGGAAATGCGTCATTGACGGCGCACTAGCATTCAACATGGGGGTCATTTCAGATTATTTTGCGTCAAAACGCACAATTTTGTGCGTCATCGAAAACTCTGGGAGTATCTTGATCAATACAAATACATGTAGCCACAATTCAGGTACATTACACAGCACCCTGACAAATCTGACCTCATAAACATTACCATCCTTATAACCTGCTTTCTGGGTAACCATGACAACTGATGGTCTCTCTAATTACAAATACATGTAATGTGAGACAGCTTATTTTATAGGAGACACAATGATTCTTCAGAAAAATATCAGCTTTCCGACCATCATCACCTGATCCGACCATCATCATCTGATAATGTGTATCAATATTCATCAATTATCAATGCTCTTAGCCAAGTTATTCAATTTCATGAACCAGTAATAAAATGCAATCATCTCTCATTTGAAACAGACATTAATACAGAAGTAGAGGCTGAGACATACATGTAAATTGAACTATGGACTGCCAGGTCTATATCTTTTACCTTATGTAGATGTATATGAACAACAGAGCAGACCCAGATCAAACACCTCCTTAGTTCAGAAGCTGTAAGATCTGTTTGTTGTTTGTATAGTTATCATGATACTTGAAATCAATGTTAACAAAAAATCATTTCCCTTAACAGGTGGGTCTGGTTTTGTAACAGTCATAATTTCACCATTAGAGCTGCCTTGAAAGGAAAGGTCGGTCAACTACCCTTCTGCCAGCATATATCAATAATAGCCAGCACTTGACTGGCCATTGGGTCAGTCAAAACATTGGCCACAGTTCTGTAATTACTCTTGCATGGTATTAATAGTCAGGGTAAAGGCAATGACCAGGTAGAGACTGTGCACCTGTAGGGTAGACTACACTAAATTGAAAGGGTTTATGTAAATGGCCAGTCTTATTGGTACAGAAGGCGCATAGCTATAGCAAGATATGTTCCTTGGAACGCATGTGTTACCTGCTGATAAAAGTGTGACAGACAGAAGGCAGGGAAGTGATCCTTGAGTGTCATCTTTGGTAACAGCAAGTGACAAAATTTGGTGCATCTCACTCAATTATTGGGGCCAGAAACAGAAGAATTTGGCCCAATTGTCAATTGGAAGGTAATGGTACTTGTAAGTAAGTAAGTACCAAAATCTGTCTGTCATCTTCAGGTGGAGGTGGGAGAGGGACAATGAACGGTTAACAACCTATCAAACACACAGTGCTAGGTATTTAGGTTAAGAACTTTATCCAAGTGAACTCTGTCCTCAAGATTATTATCAATGAAATGAGGAACACATTATGTCAATGATCAACAACTTCATATAATTCATTTGTGAGTCCTATGGATGCACATAATAGATGAGTTAAAAACAAATATATCAAATCCAGGCACTAACATACTTAAGTTTTGGGCTTGTATAATAAATAATTTTGTATAAGGGCAAGCCTGCTATACAAAATGAAGCTCAAAAAGATCTGAATATGCTGCCTAGTGTATATATGAACTCTATCCATCACATCAATTTTTTTTTAAATTTCTTTTCTGACTCTTAACATTAAAAGTAACTTTGAGCCATTGCACTTTGAAAATTTTATCACAGGCATTGAAACCAAAACCTGTAAACACCAAAGTCAATGTCAAATACTGGAGTGACCACAAGCTGCAGTGACCACGATAGCTCTTTAAGCTATAGATATCCACACTGATATGCCTACAGCCACCAAGCATGTATGCGCCTGTAATAAGTTCTGGCTCTAGCCGCAAGACTAATTAAAAGTGACTTGACTAGTGGCATCATTAGGAGCTTCCAGCATATCTGTACAGGCTGCAGACCATCAGTCCATCATTAAGCCTGTCAGCACACAGTTATCCTAGGTAACCTGGAGGGCTGGGCTCTCTAATTACTATTTACAGGTACATCCAGGCTTTAGTCTTACAGCCAATATGGAACAGCTCACTTGAATATGCTCAATCTCATGCCTGGCATTTGTTTATCTTGTCACCATATATTAAGACACTCTGGCTTTAACTGTTAGGAAATGTGTGCTACATTCAAAGATTAACTTATCATGAAAAAGCCATGATGATGATGATGATGATGATGATGATGACAACCAACAGTAGTCAGGTTACAATGACAACAATGATGATTTAACAATGATGATGATGATGATGATGATGATGTATTTAGATGCTGCTTTGTTGAAAGTCTTTAAGATGGCAGCTCCTAATGCACATGCTGTCATACAATCTCTGTACTGTGTCAAAATGAATGAAGCACCATGTTATTTGATCAACAATGGCTCATCATTTTAATCATTTAGAACTTGAACTATCATTAAAGGGGATTAATTCCCCTGCATATCGCTTTGACACAGAACAACTCTTACAAAATCCTTAACACAGTTATCTGGTTATGATAAACAAGATCCTTGTAATCCTTTTTCAGATGCACCACACAAAAACCTGACAAAAATTATGTCAACAAAGATATAATGAAAAAGTTTTATATCACAAAATTTTCATGTCCAATCAGGGGCTAAATTGTGTCATTTTTTTTTTTTTTTTGTGGAAAATACGCATACAAATACATATAAACTATATCCCACACATCTACACATTATTATAAATTAATGCATATCCAAAATCTTCTCTCAAACAGTAAGAAATGTAGAAGTTAATATCTAAGCCGATGAATCAGGGGCCATGATTCTTTCTTTAGAAGACACACAAAAAATAAGGTTTTGCAAATTTATACCTAACTATTAATGCATATGCAAAATTTAAGCTTAATCGGTGAAATAATGTAGAAATAGTTTGCATCACAAGATTTTTTTTTTTTTTTTTTTTTTTTTTTAAATTCAATTCAGGGGCCTTAACTCTTGTCATTCTTTGGATGATGAGCATATAAATTATGTCAAGCAAATCTATACATGAACATGCAAAATCTCATCTCAACTGGTAAAGTAATATAGAAGTAGTTCACAAGATTTAATTTTGCCATGGACAGACAGATGGACAGACGTCCTGACAAATCTACAAATC
>CM037790.1:7006538-7033204 GCA_021229015.1 Solen grandis | reverse complement strand
CCTCACAAACGGTGGATACACCGGTACAGACACTTATACTGGAGGCACGGGCGTGGTTGGTTCAAGTTACATCATAGAGGGCAGTCCAAGCAGCAGTTCAAGCGGAAATTACGTCATAGCCGGAAGTAGTTCAGGGAGCGCAAGCTCTTCATTATTAGGCAGTTACATTGTTGCCGCAGATACTGGGGATTTGGGGATTGCTACTGCGGAGCTCAATTATTATGACGGTATGTAAATAGATTCGTTGTTGTCTAAACCCCAAAAAATGAAGTGACCCCTTCGTAGTGACATCATTTTCAAGAAACATAATTTATTAACAAATGACGCCTTGATTTTAGGTCATCTTCATCGATGATCTACCCTTCCTAAGGACGTTTGCTACATTTTCTATATAGACAAAGAAGAAGAAAAAATTATTTCATAGAATCTTTTCAAATTTTGCATGATTATAGAGAATCGTAAAAGAAACATTTTATGGAAAAAATGGGGGTGGCGACCTAATTTTTGAGTTATTTGCCCCTGAATGTGATATTTTGGCACTTTGAGACCATGTTCAAGGGCAGTTAACTCAAATAATAACAATAAGCGACTCATTAGGTTTCAAAATCGTTGTTCAGTATTTCATTCCCTGTCTCTGTACAAAATTTGAAGAAATTCTATTCAACAGATTTTATAATATAATCACTCTTGCAAATACATATAACTTTCGTCATATTATCTCTCTTTTTTTCAAGAAATTGCAATATGTCTACAATTTTGGTTTCAAATTTTGCTAATGACTTAAAATAAAGTAACAAACATTTATAAGAAATAATATAAGGTATCAATGAAATTTATTTTGAGTTATCTGCCCTTGAATATGGCTTCAAAGTGCCAAAATATCACATTCAGGGGCAGATAACTCAAAAATTAGGTCGCCGACCCCCAATTCTTTCCATATAAATGTTTCTTTTATTATTCTCTATAATTATGCATTTTTTTTTAAATCTATGAATGAGTTTAATTTTTTCTGCTCTGTCTATACAGAAAATGTAGAAAACTGTAGAATACGTCCTTAAATTCCTGTACCTATTTAATAATTGTACCATATGATAGGAAGCATATATATATATATATATATATATATATATATATATATAAACAACATCTAAGTATGCTTTGTTTTCAATCAGGTAATATGATAAATCTGATGATCGTTCTGCTCTTCACTGTCTTAAACTGCTATTATAGATAATTTCATAAAAGATTCTATTACATATCCAAAACCATGCCTTATTATGGAGTTATGCCAACCAAACTTGTCTGCTACCCTAAGCTGGATTTCAATGAAATTCAGTGAGTTATGGCCCTTCTTTATTTGTCTTCTTTATTTGTCCGCGCTACTTCTCGGCTGCCCTTGGTTGAAAAAGAACAACAAAAATAAAATTAAAATAAACATCACTTTACATGTACTTATTAGTACCAAATCGATTGCACTTCACACTGGTGATTTTTCCTTGTGCTATGGCTTTTTATTTTTCTTTAGATTTTGTGAATATTTTTTCATCTGCGCGATTTCTCGGCTACTCTTGGTTGGTTACTTAGTACTAAGATTATTTGCGCATACCCTCAGTATATACCACTCGGTATGAATTTCCAGTGAATTATTCACCTCTTTTGTGAAGATTCAACTGATCGAGTTTCATTAAAGCAGCTAACATACAATCGCAAGGTTTTCTACGGAAATGTCTCCGATTATGCACGAATTTTTGCGAATATTGGTCAAGCACATATTGCAAATACTAGCGAAACTATTTCGTACATGTTCGTACTAGTTGCAGATATTTTCAACATTTTATGCAAGGTTACCATATCAACACTGTTACGAGTTCTACGAAACTGTACGAACATACACGACAAGCGAAAATGTTCAGCCTGATCAAAAAATTAGACCACTATTTCGACGTTCTGCGAATGTGTTACAAATAGCGTTACCTACGACTACTCCCTACGGACTTCTGCGGTCTGCGAATTGTTATGACTTTTTCAAAATTTGCCATTTAGTTACATGTATATACAAACATCGCGCACGTATACAATACTTCACACGACTTTTCAGTACAAAAGGTACCCGGTACGTTGTTTTGCCCATTCATAAAAAAAAAATCAATACTATATAGCTTATTTATATATATAGTATTGCATTTTTTTTATTTTTTTTTTTTAAATTTTTTATGAATGGGCAACGACGTACCGGGTACCTTTGTACAGTACCAGTTATAACGTTATAACGAAGGTGATAACTAAGTGGAGCTTTGCAAATCCTTTGATAGATTGCTTCTACACTTTTGTCTTACGAGATCTACTTCTTACCTCGTAAAGTTCAATATCTTTTTATATGGCAAACCTAACATCTAAATAACAATTTAATGTTGTCACAAAGCTAACATCAAACACAATACACTTTCTTCCACGCATACATCACTGACATGGTTACAGTAGCTGCGTCAAGGCGGTATCTGAGATATTTATCATATTAAATTACGGCTACTGTTTAATGTTTAACCGCGTGTATCGAGGTTTCCGTGACGTATTTTGTGCGTCGATGCAGAAAAAAAATGCATACTGTGAAATCAATAATTTTTGTAGGACACTAAATTTCGTTGGTTTTGTGAAGGGTTTTATTCACAAATATCAACCCGCACGGGATCCGTTAATTTTACAAACCTCACGTGTTCAAGAACATGAATGCACGAACCAATGTGCTCAAGAAGTTCCCCAAAGTACAGAATCAACAAAATTTAATGTCAACGAAATGTATTTTTGCTACAGTATGCGTTTTTCATAGTTCATCAAAATATGAGCACTGCGCACGAAGATTTCATAAAATCGTGATTCCCTCGGAATGCACTTTCAAAACTAAAATAGATATTAAGTTCCGAGTAAATACTTTGTTTATAGTTAATGAAACAGACAAGAACAAAGAACACTATATTCGTGAATGAAGTTTACTTACAGATTTCACAAATGAAAGTGACCTTACACCAGCTGGTGAAATAATTATTCAACCCACAATAACATGAATGAAATATCAATGTCTTTATACTAAACAGACTTTAAAAAAAATAAAAATAGAAAAAACAACGGTATCACCGATTAATGCTTCCGATAGCGCTTTGACAAATATATATATATATATTGAGCTATATATATATATATATATATATATTATTTTTTTTTACCAAATCATTGACAGTCTGTCGATTAAATCATTATTTCAAGTTTGAAGGTGTTATCAACAACAGTTGCCAAACTTTGAAGCGAGTGTAGGACAGGGCGGTATGTAACAAGCCTAATTCCTGTATAGCCCCACTTCACTAAAGGAAGCAGATATGAAATGTCCTTTTCTACCATCTTTTTTATCAAGGTCAGTGTTGAAATAAAAATAAATGAACAGAGGAATTCTCTTGAAACAAGACACTTGAGAAATTATTAAGTTTCAGATTCTCATTAGTATTAAGATATACGTGTTTATTTTCAGGGTCAAGTTACTGCCCGCCCCTACCCCCGGACTGTCAGCCTCACTGTATCAAGTATGACACACCTCACTGTCGGAAATGTGAATGCAGGACATGTACGTTGTCATCTTTTATGTTTTAAGACCAATTTGCATGCTCCTTTATCTTGCTGACCTCCCCCTTCCATTCATTAGAAACATTCTTGAAACCTAGAGGTCTGTTTGACTTACTGTGATGTATGAAAGGGGCAAGAGGAGAGTTTCACCTCATCTAATTAACAAGCTATTTTGAGAAAACATTTTGAGGTTTACTGAAACCCCTTTAAAACTGTGAAAGATGTTGCATGAACAAAGTGATGTCTAATTAAGACAGATATAATGCTGCCAAACTGCCGTATCACACTATAGACATGTGACCCAGTCATATTATCCTGACACCGGGCTTACCTGTCCTGAAACTACCCTTATATGCCGAGCACCAAGCAAGGGAGCTATACCGATATCATTTTTACAAATATAAATATGCGGATCTTAATTTCTTTTGTCAAACGATAATTATTTGTAACTGTTTCTCTTTTTTCAGCATTTGGACACTTCAGCAACCACTGAGAGAAAACTGCTTGAATAATTTGTATAATTTACAACACATTAATTAAAATAATAAACAACAGTACTACAGTTTTATTTTCACATTTTATTCATGTTCAAAAATAGGTTGACGTGTACAAATGGAAATGAAAAGTACAGCACATATTCAATACTACATTTTCCCCACCTTTTACTCCATACAAAAGGGTAACATTGTTTCACTTTATTCCTGTGGATGAAAAAAAAACAACAATATTCTGCATGCTTTAACCCTTGAAAGAAATCACAAAACATGACCAATGTGAACAGTTCAACATCCAGCTAGCCTGCTGATGAGTCAATATTTTTGTTACCCAAAATGAAAAATAATAATACAAATATTTCAACACATTAAAACCTGTACAAATTTTAATGAGATTTTTTTTTTCTAACTGAAAAATGTTTGCAACATGGATAAAGGTTTATAGAGTTAAGTATGCATGAATATCTTCATCATAACCTTGCATGATTGCAGGGAAAACCGGCATGAACTAAGAAACCACCTTTTAAATCCCAAGTACAAATCACATTCAAACCTTAGATACAAAGGTGTCTGTATTTCTCACAACTGAAGAAACGGCAACTTCCATGGGATGCCGGAAATTTAAATTATTTCTTAAATTTAGATCAATTATTCCTCAATGCACAACTACAAAATATGCAGGACATATCTCAAAGTTTTGCTTTTTTTCTAAATAGAGAAGATTTATGAGTGAAGTTCCTGAAATAAATAACTCTGAAGGCGATGAATATGGGAACAACTTATTCCAATACTTGTTACTGTATCAGTACAGTTGTAATCATTTCCCAAAGGTAACTTCCTGTTCTCGCATAGCATTTTTTCACACTCAAATGAACTGAGATTTTAATGTCATTAATCCCACTTTATGTATTATTGGACTGATGCTAAATAGTCTTTAACTTCTGCTGGTGAAAGGCGCCGGAAACCCTCATGATTGCAGATGCCGATCTCAATGTTGTCTTCTGTCATTTGACCTTCAAAACTTTCCTTCAAGGTCAAAATGGCTGTGTGGACTGCGTCTTCTAACTCAAGATTGTCACTGTACCTGTGGATTGAAAGTGACAGTGATATCATGTATATGATGAAATATAATTTGTTTGACAGAGTCTTGCTATGCACTTATTGTTTACTTGAGTCTCAGAATACACTGACAGTACTTGTTTGTTTTGTTGGGTTTATTGTCCCAGTAATGGTATTTCAATCATTTGTACAGGAGACCATGTCTACTTGAGACAGATATAGTGCTGCTACACTGCAGCATGACATCGTTGACATGTGGCATGATACCACACACAGTCACATTATTTTAACACCGGGCTAACTAATCCTGAAACTACCTATGCTGAGCACCAAGCAAGGAGCTATACTAATAATATTTTTTACGACTTTAGTATGTCATGGCGGGGATCAAACCAATGACCTCCTGCTCTAACAACTCAGCTACTAGGGACATCATTGACAGCATTTCTAAATGCCTTTGGTTTACATGGGACATGTATGTGGGTACCTCACTGTAGTATCACACCATAGGCAAGTGACATACCACACTCAGTCACCATATTCAAACAGAATTCCAAAAAAAAAGTCCTATTTTTACCCTTTTACACCCAGTACCAAACCATGAACCTTATAAATATTCATCAAGTCATTTTGTACATAAATATTCATGAGAAAAAGGGTTAAAAAAAATACAAGAGACAAATGAATTTCACTGAGAACATTTTTTCTAAGCAAAAAAAAGGGTACCTATTTTTGACCATTAACCTCTAAGCATGACCTACCCAGTGCATACCTGCATGTTGTCTAATTAAGCTGAACAACTGCACTAAATTATTTGAAAAATCTTAAATGCACAAGGATGGCAGGCCAGAAAAGTCTACCATCCTCATTTTTTACCATCAACTTTTAAAAGTGACCTTGAACTTTGAACTTGAGTTATTTGCTTGCACACTATCACATCATGATTAATATCTGTACAAACATCATTTGCATGGCATGGTCCAGACAAAAACATTGATAGCCACCTGCCCAACTTCAAACTAATAACCAGATTTTTCTGAATGCAAACAGGGAATGGTAGCTATAGGCTCTTTCTCCAGGGAGCATAAACATGATCAATTATCACTTAAAACTGGCTAGAAAAATCCTTATCATTCACAAGCACCCAACTCATTTTAAAGTAATTACAGTGTTCTAAAAATGGAACACCTAAGCAAATTAAAATTATAAACTGCGACGGTACCAGCATTGACCCTGTATTCAATCCATCACAGCACTTCTCAATAAGACCTATCACGACACAACCTTTCCAACTTTAGGCAACCTTATTTCTAATCAGGCCAGGACCACTGGGAAATAAATCCAAGTCTTTGAGAAGCTTGATTAAACCCATTTCAGGAGGGAGTCAAATATGCATTGTATGCAGCTTATTGCAGCTTCAACACCCAGTAAGTAATCTGAAGTCTATATCTTGCACCAATCTAAAAATCCACGAATCTTTCAGCCAATTAGCAGATTTCCCAAAACAGTCTTAAAATGGAAATTCTAAGTATAAGCCTGCATATTTAAGAAGAAATTTATTGGATTCAGCGTTTTAACTTAATCTGCTTAATTATTTTCCACCAAAACTGTATGGGAACGGGAGCCGAGCAGTCAAGTTGAATAATTGTCACCACTGCTTCAAAATAAGAAATAAAATTCAGCTAGATACAGACATGTGAAAGTGTTAATGAATATACAATGTATAACAACAAGAGGGCCAAGATGGCCCTATATCACTCACCTGAATACCATTGCCTATACAGTCTTAAACATTTCACATTAAATTTACAATGCTTTTAAAACCTATTGCATTAGATATAAACAACTTGAAAATCATGGTTCATAGATAATGCAAAATAATGTGGCTTCTTGAGTATTGAACTTTTTTTTTTTTTTTTTTTTTTTTTTTTTTTTTTAAAGATTTGCCTTATACCCAGATGACCAAGTTTCTAAATAAATGCAAGGGTGACCTTAAAAATTGTAAAGATAACTATTCGGCAACATAAAATGGAAAATTTAAAGTGAAAACATAATGTTTGATTTATAGGTTTAACATCCCCCAAAAATATTTTAATCATTTAATTCCAAACCTTATCACCCGGGAGTCACATTATCCTGACATTGGGCTATAGTCTTGTAGCAAGTCAACTTATAGCAGGTCAACTTCTCACAGTAGGTCAACTTACAGCAGGTCAACTTCTCACAGTAGGTCAACTTATAGCAGGTCAACTTCTCAAAGTAGGTCAACTTATAGCAGGTCAACTTCTCACAGTAGGTCAACTTATAGCAGGTCAACTTCTCACAGTAGGTCAACTCATAGCAGGTCAACTTCTTACAGTAGGTCAACTTATAGCAGGTCAACTTCTTATAGTAGGTCAACTTATAGCAGGTCAACTTCTTATAGTAGGTCAACATATAGCAGGTCAACTTCTTATAGCAGGTCAACTTTAACAGGTAAGTAATTATAGGGAACAACTTATAGTAGGTTAACTACTTATAGTAGGTCAACAACTTGTAGTGGGTCAACTTACAATCAGATTAATAAACATAACCTCATATTCACAATCTATTCCAAAGAGATTAATGGCTAATCTAATTACATGTGATTTGAATCTAATACATGTATCCCTGTAAGCACTGGGGAGGTTCATTACAACTTATGATGCAAATGGACTGCAAACAGAGAAAAATATCTAGCTACTTTGGAGTTTAACATTGTTGCAACAGTGTCTCATCCATAAGAGATAACCAGCTAAAACATACATAAGAAGACCCCTAATGCACAGATGCTTGTGGGTTTAGACCATCAAACTTATCACAAGACAGTAGTGAGCCAGAGGCATCCTCACATGAGAATTCGAATGACTTATTTGGGTTTTGACAGACTTCTAAAAAGTTTTTAGGGATTACAGGACATTTGGTCCCGTAATTTTACAAGATCCACAGGACCGTAATTAACTTTATAGGACTGAACTCAAACAAGATTTCATTATTGTTTATCATTTATTTTATTAAATTATTAAGACTTTATTACTTTATCTTTATAGGTTTGTCTGATTTAATCAAATGAATTTTCAACACTTAAGTCATATGTGAACATAGTAAACATTGCTGCCAGAAACTCTACTGGACATTTGAACAAACTGTATTAAAATATTCACAGGACCGAAATAGAAACCACCTGTCAGCCTCAGGCCAGACAGACAGGTCTGTCTTGAACCAACAAGGAGATGGATTTAGTCATATTAACCCTTTCCCTCATAGAGGATACCATGAAAAGACTTATGCAAACAGCATAAAACCAGATCAGCCTGCAAGTAACTCGCAGGCTGATCAGGTTTTATGCTGTTCGCTGCTCCTCAGTGGTCTGGAAATGAGGACTTTATAATTAAATTTGGTAAGGTTTAACTGTGGTTTTCTGCAGATCAGGCTTTATGTGGTACCTACTGAGTGCGTCAAAATGAGTCTATATGAGGGAAAGGGTTAAGTAAAAGACAATAATCACTTCACCACAGAGGCCCCCTTATATTACAGACATTTCAGTGGGTTACCACTGATTTTAATTTTTCATGCCCCTTCAAGGAGCTGTCTGATCTGTGTCTCCTCTGTTTGTCAATGCATGAAAAGGAGCCTGTATGAAGACAAGGGTTAAGACTTTGACCTGCTAGAATCAAGATTTGACCCATGACTCTGATTAGGTGTAATAAAAAATATTACTTGTTTCCACTTAGCAGACCGACCCTAATTTTTTGTACCAACCCTAAACATTTTCCTAGTATTCAGGTTATAACGATTTCAAAACGCTGTTTTTCGTCACATCCTCTAAAAAAATAAGGCAAAAAAGGAAAAAATGTAAAAAAAAAAGACAACCTTTTTTGCTTTATCAGATTAGCTCCATCTCTTGGAGGAAGACTTTATTTTAAAGGTATCCTCCTCATTTCAGCGTATTTTTACATTATGCCTTGATTATTTTGGCAAAGTTTAAGTGAGTTCTGACCAACAGTTCTGAGAAGAAACAAGATGGCCACAAAGGCCTGATATCAATTAGATAAAAAAAAAAATAGATCTAAAAGATTTGGTCTTTGAGTAATCTACGTTGAGACTAAGCTAATGAACATCTGTGCTAAAATATTTTTTTAAAACTGGTAAACTGTCTTGGTTGAGAATATCCTTTGAGTTTTCATTATAATATATATACATACACAAGTAAGGCAAACTAGCCCTGCACCTAGTGGCCATGTCAGAATAATTTGAACTATCTTGGTAGATGTTTACTCGAACATTTAATCTGGCCGGTGATTATGGAGATTTTTTAAGTTCTCATCTGATTTTTCTTCTTGTTCCCACAGTAACCATTAAATTTTTAAGCAACCTTGAAAGGGCTTTGCCCAATGAACATCCCTTTTAAGTTTTATTGAAATTGTCTCCAGGATTGTTTGAAGTTATTTGTTAAGGTTGAAGAGACAATGTGCAATGACTTGTCATAATGGCCCACCTTAAACACTTTGGGTTCAGAAGAGATAAACAAGAGGGCCAAGATGGTCCTTGGTCGCTCACCTGAGAAAGATGATTGCTTAAGAAATAAAGATGCTTAAGTGTAAAAGTGAAATCTGGCTTTTTTTTATGGTGAAATGGGCATAACTCCTAAATTTACAAGTCAATATCAGTTATAATTGAACCCGATTGTGAGATTATGGGCATAAACATTGTCTTAAAGTTTAAAAATGATTGTTAAAAAAATGAAGTTGGTAGAGAATAAACAAAGTGAAATCTTGCATTTTTTGTATTAAAAGGGGCATAACTCCTGACCTAAATGACCCATCTCAGCCACAATTGAACTCAATCGAGACATTATGGTCATTAACAATGTCATAAAGTTTGAAGATGATTGCTAAAAAAAGGAAGATGCTAAGTGTAAACAAAGTGAAATTCTCAGCCATAATCGAACTCAATTGAACCTTATGGTCATAAGCATTGTCATAAAGTTTGAAGATGATTGCTCAAAAGATGAAGATGCTAGAGTGTAAACAAAGTGATTTCTGGCATTTTTTTATATTAAAAGGGGCTTAACTCCTGACCTAATCAACTGATCTCAGTCATAATCAAACTCAATCGAGACATTATGGTCATAAGCATTGCCATAAAGTTTGAAGATGATTGCTCAAAAGATGAAGATGCTAGAGTGTAAACAAAGTGAAATATGGCATTTTTTGAATATTAAAAGGGGCATAACTCCTGACCTAATGTTCCGATATCAGCCATAATCAAACTTGGCCGAGATTTTATGGTTATAAACATTGCTTTAAAATTTGAAGATAATTGCTCATAAAATGAAGATGCAAGAGTGCAAACGAACAAATTGTGGAAGACGGACGGACGGACGACGGACATTCATCGATCCTAAAAGCTCATCCTGAGGACACGTGCTCAGGTGAGTTAAAAAAAAAAAAGACTTCAGTGGCCCATGATTCACTTGCCTACAATGTATTTACCTGCAGCATTAATTTTGAAATTCTCTATACAGATAATGAAGAAAACTGGCAGATATCTTTGGAACCTTCATTTTTTTTATTTTGACAAATCAACATCATTTAGGCAGTTATTGTGTAATTCAATTAGGTGATCTTATGAGCGAAGTGAAATCTGATTATAAACATTCATTGAAGAAAAGAAATTTAAACATTAACCTACCAAGGGACAAAACACATGTCAGAATGTTTTTAAATGGATCAACTTTGTAAAATCAGTTTTAGAATAGGGCCATGAGGGGATAATATTCAAATAAATATCTCTTAATTGCTGTGTATTCAGTTTTATTTTCGAAGTTTTCTGAAGACCCTCCAATGGATTATCCCTGCAAAGTTCCATCATATTCAGCCCAGTAATTAAACAAGAGGGCCAAGATGGCCCTTGATTGCTCACCTGAGAAAGATGATTGCTCAAGAAATAAAGATGCTAGAGGGTAAAAGTGAACTCTGGCTTTTTTTATGGTGAAAAGGGCATAACTCCTAAAGTAACTAGTCAATATCAGTTCTAATTGAACCCGATTGCAAAATTATGGGCATAAACATTGTCTTAAAGCTTAAAAAAGATAGCTAAAAAAAAATGAAGATGCTAGAGTGTAATCAAAGTGAAATCTGGCATTTTTTTATATTTAAAGGGGCATAACTCCTGACCTAATCAACAGATCTCAGCTTTAATCGAACTCAATTGAGACATTATAGTCATAAACATTGTCATAAAGTTTGAAGATGATTGCTCAAAAGATGCAGATGCTAGAGTGTAAACAATGTGAAATATTACAAATTTTTAATATTAAAAGGGGCATAACTCATGACCTAATTGACGGATCTCAGCCATAATCGAACTCAATCGATACATTATGGTCATAAACATTGTCATAAAGTTTGAAGATGATTGCTCAAAAGATGAAGATGCTAGAGTGTAAACAAAGTGAAATCTGGCATTTTTTTATATTAAAAGGGGCATAACTCCTGACCTAATAGATCTCAGCTAATCAACTCAATGAGACTTATGTCATAAACATTGCCATAAAGTTTGAAGATGATTTCTCAAAAGATGCAGATGCTAGAGTGTAAACAACGTGAAATATGGCATTTTTTGAATATTAAAAGGGGCATAACTCCTGACCTAATTGATGGATCTCAGCCATAATCGAACTCAATCGAGACCTTATGGTCATAAACATTGCCATAAAGTTTGAAGATGATTTCTCAAAAGATGCAGATGCTAGAGTGTAAACAACTTGAAATATGGCATTTTTTTATATTAAAAGGGGCATAACTCCTGACCTAATTGACGGATCTCAGCCATAATCGAACTCAATCGAGACATTATGGTCATAAATATTGTCTTAAAGTTTGAAGATGATTACTTAAGAAATAAAAGTGATAGAGTGTAAACACTAAAAATTGTTGACGCCGCACGACGCATGACTCAGGTGAGCTAAAAAGGAAATGTCATGTAAAGCAAACTGTTGATAATGGACAACAAACAATGGACAAAAAATGGAGGAGGATCAAAATAATATAATGCTATTTCAAAAATATCATCCCCTATCAGAGAGCCTCATTTTTCAAGAGATCAATTTTGTTAGTGCAATAATGCTGGCAGGCCACAAGGGCATCATTTGTACAAAATAAAATTCAACTTGATGGTTGTTTTGTCACAAAAACATAAGTCTCCTAAGTCTCAACTGGGAGGTAAAATTCCATTCAACTGCTCATCATACCTTTTTTTTAGGGTAAATAAATCATCATAAGATTTCTTTGTATTTTTCTTTATTTTCACTGTCTAAAATTTGGGATGAGTGATAATTTTCAAAACTTTACAACCCTGCTCCCCAGTGGCAGTTTGTCAATTATTGTAATACTGCAACAGGTGGTGTAAAACTAGGACATCTGGCTCATATGGGACAAAGTCATTTTAAAAGGTAATCCAAGGGCAATAACTCTGCAAAATGACAAGATTCAAAGCTCTAGATATCCAACACTGCATGCTGGTGAACATTCCTGTAAAATTTTCTAACTCTGGGAAAATAAAGTGTGACTTAAGTATGGACTGATGGAGGGACAGACAGATTGAGGGACAGACAGATTGAGGGACAACACTAAAATAATATCCCCCTACCAAACCTTTGGAAGATAACCTCTGTAACAGAAAGCCTCATTTTTTACTGGGATCACAATTGGTTTAGCATTGATGGAAGAGGGAACATTAGGTGATCATTTGTATAAAATAACATTAAATTCTGACAAACGGTTTTAGAGATATTGACTTTATTTGAGATTACTTTGGAAACAAGCCCCAAAACCTGGAAAGCTCATTTTTTTAGGGATCAACTCTGTCTTAGCAAGTTTGGTAGTGTTACAGGGACAATTCTGTCTGAAAAAAAATCAAGAGGAAAAAACATCTCATTCTCAAAGAAAGTGAGAACTTGTCCATGTCGACTGAGAGACTTAAGTCATATGTATATGACTGGTTCACATTTTCCAAGGGATTTTTCACTCACTTAGCCGATCCCAGTGAGATTTCAAGCAAACATAAATAACAGAGAAAATCTCTAAAACTCTAACCCCTTGGGTTATGTGTTGATAGTTTGTACCAAATGATATTGAATTCTGACCACGGAATTCTGAGATTAGATTTTTTTTTTTTTTTTGGTTGCAATATCAATCAGTCCTTCATACCTTCATAAAAAAAGTAGTTTATTTTAGTAATTTCTTGGGAAAAATAGTCAATTTAATCATTTAAGATGATGAATACATACAGATGCCGCTTTGTAACAGTTACTGTTACCATGTCAGACAGTCTTGAGAAATATAACAATGAGCCATAACTCTTTCAAAATCAAGCAGTCATGATGTGCCAACAATAAGAGCAATTAGGCTTGGTACTTTAATATCAGTCTCGTTAAGTTTCATCAAAATCCGAGAAAAGGTAGCCTAGAAATGAGTGGACCAATCTTGTTTACCGACCAACAGACTGACCAAGTGACATGACTCCAATATAGTTCCCATATACTTCATATCTGTGGGTATAATAATACATAGCAAGTTTTATCAATTTCTGCCCAGTGCTTTTAAGGAGATGAAATGCAATACAACCTGATGAAGACACAAGACAATCACAACAGCTAACCATGATCATGTTGTGCTTAGGTGGGTTAAGATTTATTATTACAGTATCTCAAGCTGGAATCAAGCTTTTACAAACCTCTTTTCAAGGAAAGTCTTTCCATTTACAAAATTCTTCCCCATGGCAGTTGCTTTCCAAGCAAAGTATGCACCCTGAAAGAAAGGATTTATAATTTCATTATACACGATTAAGTATCAGTTTCACAACAACAAGCATTCTGAAAGCAATACTAAATCCCCTAACAGCAATTAGAAAACTAATAACCCCCGCCCCTCTTCATGCTGCACACAAGTCAATTATTTGATCAATACTTTTGATGAAAAACAACAATAAATATCAAAAAGGAAAACTGCTATTTTAAAGAAATTTTCTTCTAAGTCCAAGGCCCGTAATTTCATCAAAAAATTAATGGACCGGAACAAAACTCAAACTTGATCTGTAACTCATGGTGGTAGACTCAAATATCAAATATAAGGTTAATACCTGCAAGCATTCAAAAAAAAGTCCGGAAAACTGCTATTTTAAAGAAATTTTCTAAGTCCACAGCCAGTAATTGTGTCAAAAAATTGTAGAAAAAAAGCCTGGAAAACATGTGACTGACCAACGGACGGACGGAGTGCAAACCTATAGTCCCCTTCGGTAATGTCTGTAGGGGACTAAGAAAGCTTATATATTCATGATTTGTATAACAAGAAGGCCACACTGGCCCTATATTGCTCACGAATTAGCCTCAATTAGGGCCATCTATGAAGTTGATTAATATTCCACTACACTGCTTTGAATCAAATATTTAACCCTTTCCCTCATATAGACCCATTTTGACGCACTCAGTAGGTACCACATAAAGCCTGATCTGCAGAAAACCCCAGTTAAACCTTACCAAATTTAATTACAAAATCCTTATTCGCATAGGTCATTTCATGGTGTCCTCTATGAGGGAAAGGGTTAAACAAGAGAGATGTTTAGGTCATGGTTGACTTACCTTGGTGAAGATTCAAACAAGCAACATTTGTGCCAAAATACATCCATATTTTGAAAAAGAGTATTTAATTTTTTTCACATTTTTCGACCTGTTGCTATGTTATCCATGTTTTAAAAACCGTAATACAACTTTTAAAGGGAACCACCAAAAAAATATCCCCGTTAAGTTTTATCAAAATTGGCCCAGTTGTTTAGAAAATGTTTTTGATGACATTATTGACACTGTGAGTGAGAGAGAAATGCTTAACTACATTTATATATAAAGAGAACCTGCCTGAACAGGTTTATTCCTAATATCTAATTATCGTTTAAGTATTGCAGAAGTATTGTCGGTAAAAAAACAAAACAAATCCCTCCTGTAATGTAAGACGAGTTGTGTTCACAAGGTTCTGCTTACATACTAAGAAAAAGTTTAAACATTATTTAATTTACATCTATTACAAACAAGTTATAAAAACTGAAATTAATTACTCTCGATGGCTCTGGTGGCAGTGTATTTGGTCATTACTGTGGTGGAAACCGTACATAGGAAAATGTGACATTGGGTTGTAATTGTGGAAAATTGTCTGTGAGCACAAAATCCATGCAGAACTACGTAATTATGAAGGCGAGAAATTAGGGTGTGTTAGAACCAAATCCTTCTTGAAGTAAAAGAGGAGTTTTATTCATAGAATTCTGCTTACATAAGTTAACTGTACATAGGAAAATTGACAAAGAGCCATCTTGACAGTTTCATGTGAGCACAGAATCCAGCCTTCATGCACAACTGTATATAATGACAAGTCGTGTATGTTAGAAAAATATCCTTCCAGTAGTGCAAAGAAGTTGTGTTCCAAAGGTTCTAAATAATGGACAGACTTACAGATGGACACCTGGGGATATAACATAATAAGACCCTTCTGGCATATGAAAATTACTTCTTTTTTTTTTTCTAAAAAAAGGTCAGGGTCTGATGTCATTGTAAGATTACAGTCTATAAACCCGTGTCAATACCAGACATCCAATATATGGATATCATTGATAAGGCTTATATCATACCAATGACAGCTGCAGCCGGATTCATATGACAAACATATTGGAAACCAAGTTTTTTTTTTATAGATTTTACATCTTCATTCCTGATCTGGCATTATTATATAATTGATATTCCTGATTACTCACAGATGGGTCACACTGATACAGATAGGGTCTTTCCTCATCTTCATCCCAGCCTGCCATTAACAATGATACACCGAAGGGTCTCACGCCACTGGAAAACAGTGAAATATAATATAACAGTCATATTACAATGAAATAATATTCAACAAAAATACTCCGGTATGATTTGAGGCTCAAATTTGAGTATCATACTGAAATCTCCATCATTAAACCTAAAGCTCAAAGTTTCATACTTAGGATTTTGATTTTCAAAAACATAGGGCCTGGTTCTAAAATTACAATGATTCATTTACTTTTTTTTAACAATTAGATACACTAACATGCTTCAATTCAATGATCCAATCCAACAAATTTAAACCTGAATTATGGCTACTATCTAAATAGCCTATGTGACATTTGACAGATTAAGTTTTCATGAAAACAAAGCTAGGCCTGATACTGTTTACTTTAATATGACCAACTGTGTTTGTTTCACATTTTCCACTTGTTTATCCCATTTTACATCCGACAACCAGACCAGTCTGAAAGCAACTTTCACCAAGAATAGCTTCACAGTGTCTCTTTCAAATCCCCAAGGAACTAAGCAGCAAACTGTATTAACACTTTACCTCATAAATAATTCATGTACTCATTTATGACTTGATGAATATAAATTGACTGATCTTTAAATGGTATATGAAACAATGGATTTTTCTTTGCCACATCTTCTTTGATTGTAGAATCTGACCTTGGTCTGTTCTCTTTTCCAATGCATCAAAATGAGTCTATATGTCGTAAAGAAATTCATTTTATGCTAACTGATGAAATACTGTGTTCCATCAGTAAGATAAAATCCATATCCCACAGTGTGATGATATAGATCTGTAGGGACTACTTTTTTTATATAGGAAATGAAGCAGCAGTTAGCATAAAATAAAAAGAAACTTGGTTTCTTTTGAGTGGATATGGGTTATATCTCATCTCGAAGTGATACAATTTTCACACAATTATATCACTACTCAATGAGATATAACCCATATCCACTAAAAACAAACAAATATCCTCCATATATATGCCTGACCCACAAGCAAGTTACTTGCAGTCTAGTCTGGTAACAAATAAGTCATTACACAACAGCACTTGTGTGGTTAATAGTCACACAAAGAACTTTAAAGCCATACCCGGACTGTGTGAACTCCTGCATGACATTTGCCACTCGCTGGACAATCTGTGCCGTGGGGATCTGCTCCTGGTACTGTAGGAAGTACTGCTGGGCCAGTTTACGTGCACTCTTCACCAGCACTCTGGGAAAACACACAATACATTTCAAAATAATAGCTCCTTTTTTTACATGTTTTGGGGGAAGTATGGGATAGCCTTTTCATCAGTGGAAAGTTGCTTTTGTTGTTGTTTTTACCACTAGTTCTCTCACATACTTGCAAACATTACTAGAATCTTAAATACACATGCTTTGTCACAATAAAATATGAACTTTAATATAAAAAAAAATACAAACTTATATAAACAATACTTTAATACTATATTGGACTATTGGACTGTGACTGCATATAAATGCTGTAACAGAGTATTTAAATATTGACAGATATTGCCCTAATATCACAAAAGGTGCAGTAAGTATCTACTGATAGTGAATGTCTAGTTATTAATTATTCTTGAATGTCTAGTTATTAACTATTCTTTACACAGTCTGAATATTCTAACATCCAGTACAGTAGATAACCATACTATACCTGTAATCAGGCCCCATGCCACTGTATACCATCCCCACATTTTTTGTGATCATTTCAATTTTGTGGATACTACTGTCGTCATACAGAACTGACTTTTGTTTCTTCTCAGTTGCTAAGACCACTCCATTTGTAGCTGAAGATTGAAGAATCAATAGACATAACATGATGGTCACGATGACTCTTTATAGCCTGTTTACCATTGCCCATACAGACTCTCTAAGGAGTAGTTTTGCATAAATTCATATTGTCTCTGAAACCCATCTAATACAGTGTGAATAATAAACAAAACACAATTAGGCAAAGACAATAAACCAACAGGGGTTTGGCACGAAAGGGGGGGAGGGGGGGTGTTAAAATCACTACATAGTGATTTATGCCCCCACACTATATAGTGATTTTATGCCCCCCTCCCTTTCGTGCCAAAACCTTGTGAATAAACCACAGGGCTTTGGCATGAAAGGGGGGGGGGGGCATAAAATCACTAAACCCCTGTGAATAAACCTAAGAATGTTTAACAGAGATTTGTCATTTTGGCTTCTTTTTTTTTTTTAATCTCTAGAGATATTTTTCTTCTTTACAAGCAATCTTTGTCTACAGTCACTACTATGTACTGTCTATTTGTTTGTTGGGATAAACATCCCGCCAACAGTATTTCAGTCATTTTGAGACAATATTTACTTGAGAAAGGTACCGGAGGTATAATGCTGCCACACTGCAGTATCTCACCGTAGACATGTGGCATGATACCACACCCCGTCACATTATCCTGACACCAAGCCAAACAGTCCTGGAAATACTCTTATATGCTGAGCGCCACACAAAAGAGCTATACCTGCACCATTTTTTACTTGAGCCAGACTCTCTAATCACTTGTCCACAGGTGACAGTGTGCACTGACTACTCTACACATCTCTCATTGGTGTTACATTTGCAACACTCTAAATATCCAGTGTACCCCACCACCCTACACTTCATAGAGAGAAGCTGGAATGTAAATGTATTAGTGTGGTAAGTACCTTTGATCCCAACAGAGGGTGCTCCTGCAGCCACTGCAGCCAGTGCATATTCAATCTGTACCAATTTCCCAGAGGGACTGAAATGGGAAAGTCAATGTCATTATTGAAACTTTTATATACACAATATACATGTATACTCAAGGACTTTGTTTGTTTGCTGGCTTTAATGTCATCCCAACAGTATATCAGTCATTTGGAGACGATGTCTACTTGAGAACGGCCTCTGATAAAGAAGGAAAAAAAGCCCTGCGGTACCAGTATGTCCCAGATGGGGATCAAACCATGACCTCCTGTTCCCGAGGCAGACATTCTAACCACTTGGCCACCGGGGATGGTCCTCAATGACTTCAAAAATACCTCATTCAACAAAAACTGATATTTCACATAATCTTTTTTTTTTATATGAAAGGCAATATACTCGCTGGATAAGTAGGGCCTAAAACATGCAACAAAAAAAATTGAACAATCTATTGCTGAAATATGCCACATTACTTTTCTAAAGAATCTTTAGAAAATCGTTTGAAAAACATGAAATAAAATATTCAAAATATTTCCAATGTCAGGTGTTCTCGGGAACAAAGTCCTGAAAATTGTGGTCTTAACAGTGAGGTGGTCCTTATATTGGGTGGCTTCTATATGAGGGTTTACTGTATATATAATTTAGCAAATTACTATATGTATAAATTAATCATTAATTAAAAGATAATTGACAAATTACATAGGTTTTTCTATACAACGACTAAAACTACTTCATCCTTTCACCACAAATAAACAATAGGAATGAACTAATAAAATACTGAATATACATGCATCTTTACACAATCTTGGTAATTAAAAAGCTTCTTCTTTAATTTACCGGTTAAATAAACTGTTTTCTTAGTAATTGACAAACAGCTAAAATAAACAAGGCGGCCAGGATGGCTCTTTATTACTCAATTTAGAACATAAATGACTGATTTTCATAAATATGTGAATATACTGATGTCATTTACATTGTGAGTAAATCTGATCAATGTGGTTGCCAGAATATAAGCAAAGTAAAATGTGGCATTTTCTTTAACTCAAGGGAAAGTACTCTAGACTTCAGCCATAACCTAACGTGGCTGCGAGACTCAGAGTATGACCATATTAAAAGATTGATACCACCATAGGTTAAGAAATGAAGATGTTATTGCTAGAGTGTCTGATGTAACAGGTCAAAATTGTGTGACTTTCTGATTTTTGGAGTGCTAATAACTTCAGAACTGTTTATCTGATATCAGTATTAATCAAAAGGTACTTTTATATTATAAACAGTTGTTAGTATTTTAAGTTTTATTAGCAGGGCTCTTCTTTGACTCAGGAGTCATGGTTTTGAAATTTCAGAAAGTTGCCTTTAGACCCTTGAAAATAAATGGTCCAGGGGTCATACCAAGTAAGAAGGAAAATATTTACAAAATCCTCAAGTTATTGTTCCTTTTTTAATTTGACCCTTGACTATTTTCTGTCTGAAGATAATATACTGCTTTGGAAGAATAATGGACCTCTAATACCCTTCTCTCACAATGTATTTTTCTTTCCCTAAAAATAAGCAATAGATGTCCACCATATTTTTATTCAAATTAAGCCACCACGTGACTTATTATCTGGGCACATGGTGACATTTATTTTGCTGTCTGAGTGAAATACTGATCTACAGGTTGTGTTAAAAACTATTATTGGGAAAAATTGAAATTCAAGAAAATATGTTTATAATAATGAATGAATTGGACTGGCATCTTAAATTAATGCAAGAAGTCACATGATGTCTTAATTTGAATATTAGAACATGGCTGACATTTGTTTATTTATTTTATCCAATCAACACATGTTCTTATGCTTCCTAATTATGAATAAATGCGGAATAACTGGATGGTATAGCTTATATGTTTACCTTTTACATGCACTCTACAACTTGCGTTTTATCTGCAGTTTCGGGTAAAAGTAGAGGAGTGCAAGTTACGTGATGGACTAATTAATATCTATGATGAAATCATCTGGCAGCTTACAAGGGTATTTAAATATGCCGAGGTCCCCCAAATGAACTGTTACAACCCTCTTTTAAAAGATTTGTTCATAACTTGTCAGATGTAGTCTATCTTTTGATTATATACGAAATTAGGTTAGTTGAAATTCGATACTAATCCGTAATCTCAAAATGGCTGTCTCCAAATTTATTGTTAGTAACCTGTTTAAATGAAGACAAGGCGATATAAAATCTTAGATTGAGGTTGATATTGTTCCTTTTATTTTACATTTCTTTTTTCAATTTTTTTATCAGCCAGGAAAAAAATGGGTCAGGGAGTAAAATATCGCTAATGGGTCGGTCAGATAAACAGAAACAAACTATTTTTTTAAGCTTTATATGGGACATCCTTTTCAAGTCAATAAATTACTGGTTAACCTCTTACAGAATAAAATACAAGGAAATAATTCATACAGAAATAAATGGCCTCAAATTCAATTGAGGGTTGAAGCCCTTTGACCACTGATCAGCAAAACAAGTGTCAAACCAGTGCTGAACAGCATACATGCCATATCTCCCGGCGGGAGATTAAATCTCCCGGGATTTTGACTTGTCTCCCGATCTCCCGCCGGGAGGTGAAAATCTCCCGGTCTGACTTAAATCAAACCGGTTTCCCTTTGAACTCAGTATAATCCATTTTATTACCGAGCTATGATACAGCATCAGGAAGATTACGTAAGAACATGTGTTAGTATCAATCTTGACCAGTGTGCTGTACACAGGCAATGTGTGATCGTCCTTATCCAATCAAATTGCATGATTCAGACAGGTAGCAGATTCGCCAGTCTATCAGTTGAAACAATTATCGTCGGGTAATTAGCGGCTATTAAGGCAATACTAAAGCTAGAATGAGTAAGGTTTGAATGCATTTGGTACATCGTAATAAAGATATAAATGATTGCTTTAGTATATCTTACCATGGATAAATAGGTCCCAGAGAATAGCTAATCCTTACTTACCGGAAGTGTAAACAATAAATGATAATTAGATCAGCTGTTTACAAATCATTTAAATCTTAACAAACTCGTCATATAGACACATCATAGAAAGAACACCTCAGCTAGCGGTAAATTGCAAATGAAGTGCAATTTTCACACCGACGCTGATTTGATTAACAACGGATATCGTCTGCTGAATAATTTACTCTCACGAGATGTGCTGATCGGAAGAGTTGGGTAACCACTTCATATCACCATACTGTACACGATAAATATTTTAAGCTAAATAATATTTTAGCTAAAGGCAATTTAATTTAGAAAAAAAAAACAAAAAAAACAAAAAAACACACAGACAGAAGGTGAAAGTATTATTAAAATGGTCCAACTCTTTATCTTTATTCATCCCCATTAATTAAAGCCATGATCAGAAATCATTCAATAAATCGAAGATACTGTATCAATTTAAATGTGTGTGATGTAAATGGCATGATCTCAGATCTGTTGCAAGGTAGTGTTGCATTTAATGTGAAACAGTGCTTGAATTAGATCTATTTATAAATTTTGAGATTTTTTTTTTAGATATATTTTTTAATGGTACTTTCATTAAATGCAATAAACAGTATATAATATAAACTGTTAATGAATTTAATGAAGGGATAATCAAATGTGTATTTTTCTTTATTTTTTTTATTAAGAACGTCTCTTTAATATATGTCGTAAAACCTCCCTTGCTGGACCCCAAATCTCCCTGTGAAAATTTCAAAACCTCCCTGGGAGACATACTGAAAATATGGCATGTATGGAACAGTAATTCCGATTCCAAATTCCTGGGAAGTGTGACATTTATACTTAATCAGGCTTTTCAGTATCAGGAATTGATGTTTTAACCATTTGAAACGGTTTTATTTTTTACCCCACCCACTTTTTGCTTTAAGAAAGAATGATGTAGCACAAACACACTTTTGATTTTTCGCAAACACATTCAAATTTCCGTCTCTTGATTAAACGCCTCTTCGACGTTTTAACTAAAGATCAAATAAGTTTGACCTGAGGTCTTTTTATAATCAATTTGGTATTTGCTTGAGTATTACCTAAACGTTGTTAGCGAAAAACTGTATCTTTCAGACATCTTGGATTTTACCGGTTATCACGTGGTGTAAATATCATGAGAAACTGGCTATGCGTCCGGCAGCCGTGTCCGAAAACTTGATATACGCTATTCGCCCGGCAGACGTGGACGTGCAGATTTTTAAACCTCAGTCGTTATTTCTTGTTTGTGTTTATCTAATGCTGTGCAGTACCCATATTTGGAGGTTGTGTAAATATGTAAATAACAAAGTGTAAATATGTTTTCATTTATATTTAAAATTTTGTGGATTTATCGCAGCGCCCCGCTTCACGTCGCTTTCAATAAATTCCATAAATATTAAAATATAAATGATAACTCACAAACATTCACATTTTGCCCATAAACGTTTGTGTGTGTGTGTGTGTGTGCGCGCGCCCACATACATCAAATACTGCTTGTACTGAGCCACTTCAGAGCAAGAGGATTCGCTGAAAAAAAGCTCTTCCATGAATTGTCAACAGGAGATATTCTGTAAATATAAAGGTCCTGTAGAACTTCAACAAACTCATCGGCAAATTGTGTAGGCCCAGAGCGACATATCCGCTCAAACATCAACAAAACGTATAGAAGGTAACAAACCCGAAACGTCATGCCGGCATACTTATGAGCGGAGCAACACAGCTGAATTTAATCGGAATGCTGATTCAGCAACATATAAACTTTGCGGACATTAAAACACTTTCTGACAAAATGCTCTCTTGAATCTACCGGTACTGGAAAGTAGTGTATAAAAAAAAAACGAATATATACATGATGCGGTTAATTGGTCCTTACGTGTTACTCAAGATCAAGTTCAACTCAAAAGATAGCAAGAAATTTACATTTACCGTGGGCGAAGAGCATGCCAGACCAACGGTAGCAATAGTGGATATAGCGGGCAGGCCCAGATTCACCGGGGGTGGGGGTCGGGGAGAAGCAAAGGAGGCATATGCTCCCTCCTCCCCCAGCTGTTCATACAATTTTTAGGCTATATTTCGATGAAATTGTCATGATATGGGTTAATTTTTTGTTCTCCGTAGTGGACATCCCTATTGTCTGCCCCTTTTTCTTCACCTGACCAGTCACCAGGTCTCTGCTGTTTCCGAGACCCCCTACTGATAAAGCATCTGCTGTCACATGGCAGACGAATCAGACGCTTTCAGCTTTATATAGTGAGTATAACAATTAAGCGCCTGAATGTCACAGATGTAGACTTAAGCCCGAAATGTTGTTTAATTATGTTTTTTACCAGGTATGTCCTTTTTTGTATTAAAGAAAAAGTATGTATTTAAAATATGTAAACTTGAAATATGACAAATGCACAAGAATAGTTTAATCAATGTATGTAACAATAAGACTGCTATTGGGTATCAAAATGATGGTAATACAAACAAATAGTTTTAATCTAATTCTTATTCAATAACCTAACCATCTATATGCCAAAATATTGGGTTAGAGTGAATTTAATTATATATTCGTATAAAAGTTTCGGAGAAACATCATTGACCCGTCTCTGCACATGTATATTTTTTTGCAATACAGTCCTTAATCCAGATTAACTTACAATGTACCTTTCATATTATAAGGGGAAAAAGTTCTTTGTTTTCATTAACATTGCATAAAAATAGTGTCGGTAGCCTGGAAAAACTATTTTCTTATACTTTCTTTTCCTTATTTTCCCATTATTTTTTGTAGGATGTCACCAAAAATAAAAAGAAAGCGTCTTGCAACCGTGACAATCCGAAAGCTAGGGAAAATAGCGTCGATGGGGTTAGTGGAGACAAGTAACTTTTTTTATTGCGCCTAAGATAAAAAGGAATATTTGCATTAGTACCCAAAATGTTCATCACTAAATTAAGATTAAATTACACTATTGCCTATTACATTTATTTTATATATTTATTTTATATGTATAAGAATAAAAGAATACTTGTATTAATGCCTTAAATGTGCATCATAAAAAAAAATTATAAAAAATTATATTACTTTTTCTTTTCTTTTTTAAGCATGCATTGTTTGTTTTAGTTTCTCCAAATCAGTGCTTTATAAACTGTATAATCAGGTGTCTCAGCTATCCCAATTAATAACTGAAAGATCTTATCATGTCTGTTCTATGTATAGACAAACTTCCGAAACTGAATAAAATATGGTCGATGGGACGTTAAAACCAATCGGAGCCGTTTGGCGCGGTGATTGTACGCTGTCGAACGACTAAATGTTTATAGTGTTCGATGATAACTGCAAGGTTTTAAAGAAAGGACTTATGTCATGGAGACTATTGCTTTTTTAATATAACTGCTTTAAAAGATGTCAACTGCAAACAATTGTGAGCTTTAATTTGACTGGTGATATGAATTTAAAAGAAAACGTTTGTACTTCGACATTCGGGGCAGAGTGACAAAGTAACGCAACTATTAAATGTAATTATATTATTATCGTTAAAAATATCTCGCGATTCATCGTGGTCGGGCGAAATTTGGGGAATCGCCGAATTGAAGATTTGTCTTTTATATATCTTCTTTTTAATATAAACAGAGTCTTGTGGATGGAGGAACCACACAAATATGTGAGGATATGGAAAACACACACACACACACACACACACATACACACCGGCTTTCTTTATATGGGACATTGTTGAAATCTTAATTTCACTTTCAACAAAATACATATATATTGATGCGCTCGCCTCCGCATTACATAGACGATGGCTACTTGTGATCTATCTTTAACCTTGACTTCGAACTATGATTATAATTTTAATCTGCACGAGGAAATTGTTTTAATTGAGTTCCTTTTAGAGCATTTGTATATACATGTTGCAAGTAGGCCGGGCAGCAGATTTGAGATCTTCGATATGCTCGTGCATTTCGTTAAATTTATGCATAGCTATTTTTCGTTTGCTATGAGTCAATGTGGCTTGAATTTCTTTCCTTTCTTTTATTTTTTGTTGCTCACACACAAATGTCTAACGGCATAATCCAGAGTCACATTTGAACTGGGAGAAAAAATCTTGTAAATATTTTAGAAAGTATAGGGACTTATTTAGCTAAATTTGACATAAGTTCCTAAATACGAGTCAGCGTCGGAGACCCACGGCCGCTGCCTATATTACATCTGTATGAAGGAACGGAATAAGCCCTCGTGGGTCTTCGACGCTGGATTTCTTGTGGCTATATTTATTTGCACATGATAATGGATATTTTTTTCCTCTTGGGCCTTGATAAAATATATTTCCTAAGGATACGCCCTATCAAACAATTGTCATGTACAAGTGTGCGTATCATATTTCACTTAATTGTAAAATTGTTTTAATATGTAAGGGTGTTCTGTTTAAAAAGTAGTCTTCTTTATGCTAACCCCCTGTTTTATTAAATGATTCCTTTTATTTCCCGACGATTTTAGTTTGAAGGTAGATCTACCACTTAAATGTAACCAACTATCAAACCTTTTTTCGAATGCGTATGTGGATTCTACTTCTGTTGACATTGTGCAAGGCGTATTGTATTTGTATCAATAGAATGGATTTATCTATCAAAGTTAAAGGTCAAAAGTTTTAAACGTATCTTCTAATGACGCAATAATTTACAAATAAGTCTTTAAAAAGCCAAAGCCATTGTAGCTGCGTAGTTAAGAATAAGTGTGGCTAACTTTGACGTAATCGGAAATCTGTCTACGCTGTGTATGTGTGTTTCGTGCGTGCGTTTGTGGTTGTGAGGGAAAAAAATTTTGGGTTTTTTTCGGTGTTTAGGTCAGGGTAAGGGTTTGGGCTTTTTTTTGGATAGTATTTATTTTTTGGTTTGGTTTTTGGCCTGGAATAATGGTTAGTTTTTATTTAAATGAATTA
>CM037790.1:6956438-7006438 GCA_021229015.1 Solen grandis | reverse complement strand
TTTTAAAGCTTACGTGACAAACTGTATGTATTCTAAATTTTATCAGTTTATTGCAGCGCTCTGCTTCGCGTCGTTTGCGATGGATTTCGATAGAATTTTAAATAGAAATGTAGCTAAAACCAATCAATACTTCCAAATAAAATTATGCAATACTCATTTATTTAAGGGAACCTATGTTAACGTGTACATTCTTTCGTTTGCCAATGTGTCAACACTAGATTGAATAATCTGTGAAAAGCACTTGAAGGATTATGGGTAAATCATGGCAGCCACCGAAATGAGTAGATAACATAAATAAGAATATTTAATTTATATGATTTTATGTTTTTTAAAAAAAAGCTGATCTTCAAACAACTGTTTTCAAATTAGTTATTTAAAAAGAGATAATAAATTCTTAGGATATCATATTCTTAATATACCAAAGTACTGCTGAAATTTTAATACAGTTGTCACCTGTATCAAGCGGTCAACCGTTATTTAGCGGTCAGTTTGATATAACCAGACTATATCATTCTGTTATATGTCTAACCTTCATTTAGCGGCTTCCAATTTCTTTTGTTCACTTGACTGACCGCTTAAGACAGGTTTTGAATGTATATGGTGACACATATAGTAATATCTATGTATGCAAGTGTCACGTGATCATATCTATTCACTATCTGGGTCTATTTTCACAGAAGGATAAGTCAAAGTTATGGTCTATCAAGGTAATGGCGTCACTGCCATAATGTATTGCTAAGTGCTTAATGTTTTAAAAGCACATGCAATATATTAACATGCCATGAGCAATATCAATGATGAATTGTTACAAAATGACACTGTGAATAATTACTCATGCGTATTGTTATACAATACGTGCGTATTTCTAATACGCGTATGTATGCGTATGTTACATGTATTTAGAATTTAGAAGATGGTTATTTTTTGTGATGAGAAAAAAACGGATATTTCGTTATTTATAATAAGATAGGGTAACATTTTCTACACAAGTACATTAAAGGGTGTTATGAATTGATAATACACTTCAATAGTGACGTCTTGTCTCTCTGTTTGCTGATAGAGATGTTGAATTAAAAATTGAGTAGAAAAAAAATCCGAAATTTAACTTTTTTTCTAATGAGAAGATATATTAGATCACACTTGCCATTGTGCATTTAGAATATGGGAACGTTATTTTTTGATGACGTTTGCTTGATGACATCATTACTTTGACCATGCAAAATATGGGCATGCTTCGCACAGTGCCCTGTGGCGGTACATGTTCTTCCTTGCACTTGAGACATTAGGTGTAAAAAAATGCTTGTTTCCACTAGCCCTATTTTTATGTCGATCCTAAACTTTATTCCTAGCATTTGGGTTTTCAATGTTGCAAAGTTACATCCTCTAAAAAAATAAGGAAAAATTATAAATATAAAATAGTTTTGCCGACCTACAAACCCTACTTTTATTTTTTTATTTTTTTTTTTATTTCATTTGTTTTGTTATTGATTTTTGTTGTTGTTGTTTTTTGTTTTTTTATTGTTTTCTTTTAAATGGTAATGGAGACAAACAACTTATTTTTCGCCTTGAACATGATGCATTTGAAATAAAACTATTTTGTCAATCACGATCACGTGTCTCCCTTCAAAACAACGATCTCCCATTAATTTTTTATTGTTTGTTTTGCAACATTACTAAAATTCGTGCATAAATCAAGGCATGTTTGAAAGGTACACACATTAAATGCACCGGTAATTAATTGCACAGAGCATGATTCATACTAAATATCGGAATAAATAAGGTGTGATAAATGTTTGTTGTTATTCATGGCGGAGTTTTATTGATCTTTCTCTGGGTAATTTTATGAGTGAAATATTTTATCCATTAAGAACGGTCATTTCGTGGTTTTCGTGGCCTTCATGTTGTTTTTCATTTTTCGGAAACGTAACCCGATATGTTATTGTGAAAAGGGTGTTATTTCCCATTTGATCCTATCTTTTAAATGGCAAATTAATTTATATGCTAATGTGTAAACGTTTCACAGTTGTTTTTATATCATTAACAGTAATACAAGAATTATAAATAAGACGGTGACATAAAATCAATTTTAAAAAATAATTCATATGAACATAAATGTCATCTTGAATTTTGCTGTTTTTTTTCTTTATCATTTTATGAATTTGGATTAAAAATAGGTATAGTTAAACCTGTCTTAAGCGGTCAGTCAGAAAACAAGAAAAAGTGACCGCTGAACAAAGGTGGCAGCTAAATGAAGGTTAAACATTTAACGAATTGCTAGTTTGGATATATCAGATTTGACCGCTAAATACAGGTTGGCCGCTTAAAACAGGTGACCGCTAATATAGGTTCAACTGTATTATGCTTTCATCACGAACCTCGACTTGAACATCTCGACGCATATGTTTCCATAGTACCTCATCTAGTTTGATAATGAAATTGAACATACTTATTTTAATATTTACATTATTTTTCAATCGATTTCTGCAAGATTTCACAGTCGAGATATTCAATCTTAAAATACTTTCTCAAAACAAACCAAAAAAAATCAGCTGTTTTATAAACATATTGGGTGCCTTGGACCGATGTACTGTAAATGTTTTACAAGAATATTCACGGAAGCCACGCATTTTGAAGAGAGATAATCAATCCCCTGTAACGTCCAAAAATGACAACAGCGACCTTCGACATTTAGACAACATCCAGTTATAAATAACGGATTGGTGCCAGTCTCTCTTAGCTCCGCTGAGCTGCAGGGCTGTTCTCCAAATAGTAATGACATCCAGCTGAATTGCTTTCTAGAATATTGCATTAAACTGCTTCAGTCTTGCCGATGGGAGGCAGCGTAAGCATCATTGGACCTTCAAACATTCAAAGATTACCCTTTGTTTTTAATTTCACTGAAGTGATCTAATTAAAAAGTGTTTCAATTGTTTATAAGTATTATTTTCTAGTTTTCGGAAATTATAGTAGAAGATTTCGTATCTAAACTTCAGCATCGAACTATCAATCTAGAACTTGATTTTTATGTATTATAAAAATGTAAGACATCTCTCAAAATAACTCTAAATTTGCATTTTACTGGTGCTTAGAAAATTCAATTAAACGCTATATACTCGTAAGTGTAAATGAGAAGACGTATCGCCTGCTGCAACATTTTCTGAATATTTGATTAAATGGTTAAATATACACACATTGGGGGTTAACAATTGGACAAACTATGAGAAGAATCCTTAGTTATCTTTTCTATACTTTTCTGGAAAATAAGATACCTCTTTGGAAGACCGATCTGATCACAATATCAATCTTAAACATATGCAAGGCTTCACAGAGAAGCGTCTTAAACTTTAAGAGGACTGGGAAAAGAGGATCTAAAACGTCGCTAAATTAAAGGCATATTTCAACAGTACTTTCTATGAACAAGGACAAATAACTCTTGTTCTGCTCCACATATTCCATAGAAAATCGAACTTTTATCAATGGTTGGCAAAATTTACATTTTATTCACAAAAGGGCAATATCTCATTTTTATTGAGTTTCCTGAGTATTTCTAAGTTTCATGAAGATAAGTTCATGTTAAGGTGATAGATAATGCTTAATTTAGCGTTTTTCGATTTACAAAGGACAATAACTCAACTTCTGGATTTCGCTGAAGGTTAAGTTTACCTGCAGTGTAACGCAGTGGATTGGCTAAGTAAAGTCCACTGTCAAACTTAGTTAACACGTGACCTGGTGTGTACGTCACGATGAGGGTTTTAATAGTGATCAAATCTTACGACAGAGTAGTGCAATTCGACTATGTGTTGTTGTTGTTTGTTGTTAATTTTCTAAAATATATATGATTTAATGACCAGGAAAACATTGAAAACTCAAATCAAACCGTTTCAAAGTGTTATGTTAACTTTGTAATGTAGGAGAATAAAAGCGGTATTACACTATTTGAGCGTTAATACCAATCCTTTGATAAGATGTGGAGAGAAAAATGTCGTCCATTTGCAGGCTATGTCTAACTGAGACAGATATAATGCTGCCACTGTAGTTTCACACCCAGTCGCATTATCCTGACACCGGCCCAACCTGACCTGAACTACTTTCATATGTTGATCGCCAAGAAAGGGAGGTGTCGTCTTGTACTATGAGAACCTCCAAATGTTTACAAAGAGATGAATCGTTATTTATCTTACACTTGCAGAACAGAAGACGATGTCAAATAAAAGAAATGCTTCTCGCTTTGTGTGTGGTCGTTGTTGTACAGGTACACCCGAATACTCTAAAACAAGCATGATGTAACATGATTCAAAAATATTGTTAAAAAAGAAAGAACCTTTTTAAGGGGTTTCGATCACAAAGATGTGAATTTCACATTCATTTTTTTATATATTTTTCCTGAAATTACACACAGTAACTGAGCAAATATTCATGATTGTTAGATGTCTCAGAATCTGTCATACTATAGCATCATTATTTTTCGCGGGAACTTATATTCGTCGATTTCGTTGACAGCACGAAAATTAATCCCCACAAAACAGTTTACTACACAGACATCACGTTTTCTAGAATATGAATCCACGAATATATGTACCAACGAAATTAACTTTTACAGATTCCACGAAATTTAATATTAACGAAAATTAATGAGTCTACAGTAGATAATTGTAGAATGTGAACTGATTGCAAACCCATTAGGACTAAAATTAAGACCACTGAGACTGTTTAGCTATTCAAAGCTCGTTCACTTGTTTTGGAGCTGTGTCTTTCATATTAGTTTAAGCACTATTGCTTAGCAACTGACGTTGTATGTATATGTATAATTATGCCGTTTCGATTAAGCTTCAACGCATAACTGTTCTGTATATAAAGAGTACAAATACAAGTTGTTTTGAACCTAATTCGACAATAATATGAAGGTAATTCGCCCATCATTAAATTATAATCATGATCCTTCAAAAGACTTCAGTGCAGATGCAAGCATCCATTGACTTTGAGCTATAGGCTTTATTGCTCAAAGTCTGAAAAAGCTTGCATTTACTATAAAATTCCAACGATCACTTGATGGACCAAGATCGCAAATTGATGATGGAAAGTTTATCACAAAACAGAATATTTTCTATTTAAACCATTCATCCCTTTTAACCTCAGTCATGAATATTAATGTACAAGTTTTGACTTGATGAGTACTTATTGACTGAACTTAAAATGGTATAATTTTTAATTTAAAAAAATGGATTTTTCTTTGCTGTGTAGACAGTGAAAGAATCAGAGCTTAAAGAGCTGCCTGATCTGGGCCCGTTTTGTTTTCCAATGCGTCAAAATGGGTCCTTATGAAGTACAAATGTAAAAAAAAAAAAAAATAAAGCGAAAAAAGTTGTGGATCATTTAACTGAACTGCGGAGGAAACTGAGGAGAGAGAAAGAGGGAGAGAGAATTTTCCCATTTATGATTCTTCATAGGGAAGATTAGATTTGCTGAAACGTGCTGTCTGCCAAAATCAACTGTCCCAGTTTTATAATTGTATCCGCAATATATATGTTGATACAAATCGCCCTTCGGAAATTGAGATTATTTGTTTTCGTTATTCTTGGTGCAGAGGTCTCTTGTCTGACACATAGATTTTCTACATGTTTTTCACACAAGCTAGAAACGGAATAACAGAACTGGAATTGTAAACGGCTCATTGTATCGCATGTGAATTGTTTGGTTTCCATAGTTGATGTTTTTTTTTTTATTAAATTTTGAAAACATATCTGAACGTTAATCTTCCCAAATGATTTACAATCATATTATTACAAACAATTTGTCTTCATTTCACTACCAGTCTCTTATAGTTTGATACAAGAGTATACTTTTTATTGTATTTAATAATGATTAATCACGCTAAACATACATTTATATTTAAGATAATTTAAAATTTACAATTTATATCTTAACATTGTTAAAATGACATCTGAAATACATTCATTTCAATATTGTAGACTATTTTATTATATTTTCAGATAAGAATAAACCTGAGGTCATCAATGGAGATTAGGGCCATTCTCCATAAAACGAGAGAGAGGCAGAAAATTCACTTTCCAGTCACACTGAATGACCACGATCCATAAAAATGTCTCAAAGCAGCATCGATTTCACAAGCGCTGGACCTAACGCTACTGTCACACCAAGTTTTCTAGAAACTACAAATGCCAGTTTCGATGACGTGGTAAACGGGTCTGCAAACAACAGTGACGTGGACAGCGGTGTGGTAGCGCTGCCACATCCGCTATGGCTGACTATATTTCTCGGAACGACGGCTTCGGTGGTGGTCATAGTAACAGTGCTTGGGAACATATTGGTGCTTCTGTCGTTTGTGCTGGAACGCACTATACGGCAGCCAACAAATTACTTTATCGCTTCCTTAGCTTTATCCGATTTATTGATAGGAACGTTTTCTATGCCATGTTTTACCCTGTATCTTTTGTTGGGATACTGGCCCCTCGGTGAAATAATTTGTGATTTATGGCTCTCCCTTGATTGGACTGTTTGTCTGGCATCCCAGTACACTGTTTTCTTCATTACTGCCGATCGTTACTGCAGTGTTAAAATTCCAGCAAAATACCGAAATTGGAGAACTGAGCGAAAAGTGCGAATTATGATAGCGTTATCGTGGATTATACCATCCTTAGTGTTTTTCACTTCGATAATCGGTTGGCAGTATTTTGTTGGTATACGAACAGTTGAAAAGGGACAATGTGAAGTTCAATTCATGGTTGATCCCCTGTTTACATTTTTGCTAACTATAGGGTATTTCTGGACCACGTTGCTAGTCATGATCATATTATACATTGGTATATACCGAGTTGCCTTGAAATTACAAAAGAAAGCTAACGAAAAGCAGAAGAAAATGAATCATGCCATGGAAATGGCAAAGGAAAAATCTGGAAAATCAAGCGGCGGTGCCAAGTCTAAAGAAAGCAAAAAGCGTGTTGAAAATAACAATGCAAGGCATTTGAGAGGACCTAATGATAATAACACCATAACCACAAGCTTTTCGAAAAATTCGGATAATGAACATTCAAAACCATCTGAGGAAGATCGAAGTTCAAGTCCAGCATTTGCCTCCGATGATGATGATAGCGGGGAACACCATCCCAAGAAAGAAAGCTGCTATGTGAACAGTGCTGTTCAAACGGAATCTACTCTTAAAGGAATGCTTGGGACGTCATTTAACCACATGTCTCGCCTTGCATTTTCCATATCAGGCACCAGCGTAAGTGCATCACAGGCATCCCAGAATTCTGAGAAGGACTCCTCAGATGAAAATCCACAACATCATTCTCATCAACATCCAAATCATGATGTCGATCAAGGAAAACCATTGCTATCTGATTCTCAAAAATTCACACCAATAAAGGAAACTCATTTCGACGCTACCGTTGAGCACGAAGCAAACAATGAACAAGTGGATAAGCTTCCTGAAGCTATAGATAAGGATATATTAGACGGACTGAGATACATAGATGAAGACAGCCTTAAGTCATTGACGTCTTCGGAGAATGTAAAACTTTTGGCTGAAATACGCGAAATGCCATGGAATAGTGTCAATGCGAACCAAGCTGAATCTCCCGTATGGAGAAAAAGAACCGAGGAAGATCGGTCTTTATTGGTGCCGTATGCATGTGATTCGGGGAGTTCTGAGGCTTTGACAAACATAAATGACGTTTGTAAATCTGCCGAAAAACCTAGTCATACATCACATCAAAGAAGCAAATCAGATCACAGGTCTCATAAAAGCAAAGGACATGCTAACACGAGTAGCAAGAAAGACCATCTAGATGTTCACAACCATAATGATTCAATAAAATCAAAAGATCATAGACAATATGGTAGCCCTCTTCAATCGCTTGTGCGCTCCCTACGACCGATAACAAGTAGAGAGAAGAAAAAGAAAGCACCGAAATCAAAATCTGAAAATCGTGCAAGAAAAGCGCTTCGGACGATCTCAATTATTTTAGGTGCATATGTGCTTTGCTGGACCCCTTACCATGTCATGGTGTTCATAATAGGAATATGCAGAAGCTGGGACTGCATCAATCTTCAGTTCTATTATTTTACATATTGGTTATGCTACCTGAATAGCCCAATAAATCCGTTTTGCTATGCCTTTGCCAATGCCCAATTTAAGCGGACTTTCATTCGAATCTTGAAGCTAGATCTTCATCGAACTTAGAAGGTGTTGTACATGATAGTGTTCCCTGTGCGAATGAAAACAACTAGCTGTAATGTCTTGGAGTGACTAAGGCAAAAGTGTGATTTCGAATGGCAATGCTAAAGACTTGTTAAATGAAATGTTGAGTTTTGTTTATTGAACCTACAATTTTGCATCTATATTGAGCTTTGTGAGCTTTTGTTTGCTATTAGAATGAACATATGACAACAACAACAGCAAACGTATACATTTCGGGTCCACAAATCATAAGAAACTAGACCAATGATATAGGAACAATGTGTGCTTGAGTGCTTATATTTGAGATATCATTTGTTTAAATAAACGATATGAGAACATTATTTCAGCAAAGATATCGTACGAGATAAGTGATTCACAAAATCCTTTTACAATGGGATTTGGAATATAATTTGAAGCCCTGCATACATAATAAATCATTTATTGTACTGTGTATTGTCAGGAAATTAAGTTATACAGTAGAACTTTGTCAAACCAAACATCACTTCAATCGAATTTCACGGCAATTCGAACGTTTTTGATTGCCATTTTTTCTATTTAAACGTAAACTCCCGGTACCATTTTCGTAATTGAAATACATTTTAAGTCATTTTTATGCATTTTCGTGAGTTTATTATATTGTCCTTAATTTCAGTCGCATTTGGCTCGATACCCAAGTTATAATGCGGTGACATTGAAGGGATGGGACCCAGATGTCCACATTTCATCGAACTAAGTGTGGAATATACCCATATATATTTTTGTACGCACGAGCATACACAAGCTTCCATCTTGTTTGAAAACAGAATAAACACCATTTAAAGTTTTCTGCTATGTCCCAATAATTTCAGTTTAACGAAGTTCTACTGTGTATGACATTTTGTTCGCATTGTAAATATGTAAAATAAGGTCAACGCAAGCAGCCTCGCTGCAATCATAAATTATTATTAATATTAATTATTTTATTACTTTTTATAATTATTATTTGTTACTTACTGATTAAGAGACCCCAACGGATTAAGTATATGTTTTATCAATGTGCAATATTTTTGTTCTTTAAAATTGTTAAAATGACAGTGCTAATAATATCAGATGATAAAAAAGTGTTCAATGTAATTAGCCGTAGCATTTGTAAAATATACGTACACTCGTACCAGAAAATAAGCAATTAATTTGCTTTCAAAGATACCTTTCCCTATGCTTAAAAAAAATATTTTTCGAAGATTACATTTTATCGTTGAATTTACATACGAAAGATTTTTTGCATATTCCACCAGGAAGAACAGACGCAAATTGCTTATCTAAAATTAATTATTTAATGAAAAATTACGGGAATACAATGTATCCCTCTTCTGTATTTAAGATAGATAGGCCGAAATCTTTCCAGTATTTCAAAGATAATACACATCGAGGCCCTTAGGATCTATATGTTTTTCTACGTAAGAAATGGATACCTTGAGGGATTTATTACACCTAAGCTAGTTTCCTTTTTTTACTTAGGGGTTTACAGGCATTCATATTTTTCTTTGTTAAGGTAAATGTTATAGACAATCCCAAAGAAAAAATAGCTGAAATACTGCATGGTTGTCTTATGATAAAGCACTTTGGGCCAGGTATTATTATTAGACTGAAATTAACATATTCGGTTGATACTGTTCAATATTCAATAACAAAGGAATACGTCATGAACAATGTTTTAACCCCCCTAGTTATTTAGACAGGATAATACTATATGTGAATTTACCGATCAATTTACGGGAAGAATCCTATGTACATGTATTAAAATCAATAGATTGCTAGGTATTCACACACAGACTGTTAAAAAATAGTAGCAGGTCAAATCAGGGGCTCCATTTGAGGTATGGTCAATTAATATGTCCTGAAATTTTGATGTGAAAGATGAAGGTGTAAAAATGACCACGTGTCGTACGTTGTGGCACGAAAAATTCGTGAAAACGTATTTTAAAAAATAAAGTATATATATATATATATATGAGAGTAAATATGAGAGCGAAACTAGGCTAAGTGCTAATATATCTATAAGCACTTAAGCCTTGTTTCGCTCACACTCTTGATATGTAATTTCGTTTTCTCAGCAAGTATCCGTGCAGCTCGATGTTCTTATTAATCTAAATTGCAAGAGAATTCATTATAGATAATTAGAAGTGTATAGAATCGGGAGCAGTAATTGAGATTTATGCCTCGAAACTGCATGATAACTGCATATTCCCTAGCAAGAAAAGAGTCCTGAACAAGGTTTTATATATACTTTTTTTTAAGTAAAATACATAAACGCATTTTTTTTTCCAGATGATAAGCATTATTTTACATCTGAGTGGCGACCTTGATTATTTTTTATTTATTACTCCAAACATTGACATAATGAAAATGTATCTCTTTTTTTACATGCAACAATTTATTTATTTATTTATCTATTTATTTATTTATTTGTTACTCCAAACACTGACATAAAAATGTATCGCATCTCTTTTTACAAGCAACAATCGAAAACGATTTCGGCTATTTCTTTGTTAAATGCTTACATGTGAATATGTATATATGATATCAGTGTCTGTATATGTGTGAATGTTGATTGTTTATGTGGTTAATAGATTTATATCAGAGGCGCTTTTCTATATTTATGTGTATATTTAAAACTGATAAGTTGATTAGTGTAAGCTGTGTTGCTCCTAATATCTAAATATAAATAATATGGAAATATAGACTGACACTCACACCCAGTATGAATGGCTTGTATGAATATGATAATTGTTTGATATGCGTTATGTTATTTAAGATATAAATCTGTAAATTCATTCAGTGTAGTGAACAGTTGATAGTAACATAATGAGTCCGAAAACTGAAGGTGTTGTTTTCTTTATCTACATCCATCCGCATTACAAGAAGTTGTAGAGAAATTTTGGATTTCGCATTTAGACATCGCATTTAAGTTCGTCTCAAATAGACCTTTGATAAGCCAATCAAAACGTCGACTTCAAAATGTGTTGTTATAACTTCGTGAGTATTTGCAAGTTAACCCTTTCCCTCATATAGACTCATTTTGACGTACTCAATAGGTACCACATAAAGCCTGATCTGCAGAAAGCCAAACTCAAACCTTACCAAATTTAATTGTAAAATCCTCATTTCCAGACCACTGAGGAGTTACTCGCAGGCTGGTCTGGTTTTATGCTGTTCACATAGGTACTTTTCATGGTTTCCTCTATGAGGGAAAGGGTTAACGACAGCGAATGGAAATTTTTAATTTTTTTGATATCACCCAAATTATTCCGATTTTCAAATTAAAATTGTTTTGAAACGCGCATTTTGATTGGACAATTTCGATATTATTTAATATTATTCATAACGTAATGGTCCACTTTAGAGGACCTGTACTCTAGTATCGGAGAGCTGATATTAGACAATGTTAGTCATCAAGAAAAATCATTACTCTTTGTTGAAAACGTATCTTCTTTAGAGTTATTGACACATTAAATTGCAGGACAAAAATTCCAAAGTTATTATAAAAAAAACTTAATGCTTCATTTATGGTTAAGCGTAACAAGTTAAAATAATTTTAAATAAGTTTTATTTAAGTACCGGTATTATACTCATTTTATTTTTTATATCTTTTTTCCGAATAATTCGTTTATAAATAACATTAGCGTCATTTATTGTGGATTCTAACACGATAAAAATACCCTACATGTAAACAAGAAGGCTTGCAGTATGCGTTATTTTCCGATATGTGCATGGTTAAAAATAACGTGTATTTGACGTCATATGAGTTTAAAGTAAAGCGTAATGAAATAAACAAACACATATATATATCACCTTTAAAACTTCGCAGTCTTGTAAAAGTATTAGAATGGAAAGAGAGTTTCGTTTATTTGTGTGTTGTTTCGCAGATGTGTCGTAATCAAATCACGAGACTGTATATTATTCTGCGATAAAACGAAGCTCTTTTTCCTAAACTTATAATTCATAAACGAGTGATTTGTTTTATTATATACATAGACCATTTCATCAAGGGTTCGGCAATACCTGGTAAGCATGTAGCTTATGTCCTCAGGGGGTGCTCGTTGATTTACGTAGGTTTACCTCTCATTTCGGAGAGAAATGGTCTATAGATGTTCCTTTGATCCCAGGTGGCATTGTTATGACCCATTCACGATTACACTGAGATGTTATCCATCACAAATATACAGACCAAATTCCCAAAATTGATATTTACCTATTCATTTCCTCACATATATCTCGCTCATCAATTACTTGCTTGTTATATATGTCTTACTTGGCACTTACTAATGCCACCTTAAATTACCATCAAAACGTATGAAACAATCATGAAATGCAAACAATTGAACATCTACATTGCCCTAATATTTATTTTGTTGACATATAAAACACACCCTTCATTGCCCCTTTTATTGACACTTGTAGCTTGATGATACGACAGCTGTTTCGTCTTTGCCGATCCCAGACGCTCGGAAACTACCCAGCTCGATGGACGACGACATCTTGCAGAATGCCGAAATCTTATGTCCACCATTGCAATAAATAGCCTTTACTCCTGCACCGCGAGAGACCGACAGGGGATCATGCGAAGAACATCAGATGTTCGTTAACACCAAATTTATGATATCTTCAGTACTGCATGCACCAATCACAGTTCAAATGGATGGAGTCCGAAGGGCTTCACCGACCACTTTGAATAGTACCACTGTATTTTATATTTCTGATGAATCGTCGGATCGTGCTATGCAATCCTTGTACAGTCAACTCTCGATACACGGCAGTGTTTGTAAATCTCGATTTCGCCGATGTATCGAGAATTGCTGCCGGTACCGGAAGCCAAATTTGTTGTTGATAAGAGATTAATAAATCCGTCACATGACTTTTATTGCCCGAACCTGAATATGCCAGTGTATCAAATGCCGATTCATCGAGAGTTGACTGTAGTTATATCTCAACTTCTTTCTTTAATGATGTTACATTGTCCTGCTTTTATCACGAAAATTCAAAGGAGATGGAAATCAACTGCTTTTTTAAAGTTTTATGTTCTATACATGTTGAACAGAAGTTAGTGACGTAATGGCTAAATGACGTTTATAATAGCGTGTAATTACTATTTCCTTCGAAATAACAACGCATACACTGAAGATAGTCATTTTATAACATCGTTAATTTAAACCTGTATTGAACATTAAGCAGTCTCCATTAAGATCATTCTAGATCTACATCAAAATTCCATTTACGTTCGTCCGCATTCAAATTAGATTTAAATGTTTACTTTGATTTTATTCCCATTGATAAAAGTGCTCGTGTTAAAACAAACGATGCATTGTGTATTCTTCCGCCCAATGAATGTTTGTTTATTGGTCACGTGAACGGCCAATGTAGTTCATTGAATAATATTCACATTTGTCACGCATTCCAACATCGTTAAAGAATGCGGTTGAATGTAAACCATTGAATTTTCACGATAAGGGTTATAAAATGTAACATGATTAAAATGTCACCTGATATGTAATTGCACATGTCGATATTTATCGGGAATAAGAATTACTTTTGTGCTGTTCAAAATGGTCAGTGAAGTCCTCCGAAATCCTTCAGATTCTACCCACTTTGAAAAGTCCCATTGTAGTTAATACCTGTATGAACTATCAAAAATGTACTGCATAACTATTAAAATATACAACATTACTATCAAAAATCAAAATGTACATCGAAACTATCAAAATGTACATCATGACTAACAAAATGTACAACATAACTATCAAAATATACAACATAACTATCAAAATTATCAAAATTTACAACGAAACTATCAAATTTTACAACATATAAACAAAATTACAACATAACATAGTCTATCAAATTGTACAATTCAGTCCTTAAATGTGCTTTAATCGTCCCATGGTGCGGAGGTTTGCTATGCTATGACATATTGTCTAATATCTTGAATTTGGAACTCAATAATATTGAGGATCTAGCAAAACGACCAAGAATTCTTTTTTAGGGAAAAACTATCCCCTTCACGAAATATGTTGACTATCGGCAAACATTTTTCTCGGAGTCGCTTCCCTCACTGCCCAGTTGTTGATATCGCAGAACAGATTCAAACTATGCCAGGACCAGTAGCAAACAAATTAAGTAGAAATCACTCAATAAGCATCCAATCTACCACTAAATTGCGGAGACAAATTGCAGAGTGCTTGTGATTTATTTCCGTGTTTACATTTCTGTTTGAATTTTTAGATCGGGGGAGAAAGATTTAGTCCTAACCATGTGTCTGCGGACAACTTTTACTTCGTCCATTTAAGATATACATAGATTATTGCTAGGAGAATGCACTGACCAAGAACCATAGCTCTTTCTTGTCCCATTTTTAAAATACCTTCCTTATAATATATTTTGTCCGGATCATTACTCAAAAATTATACAAGATAGTGACTTAGAAGTAAAGGAAAACATAAATGGTGACTAGGAGAATTGCACTTACCAACTGGTCGCATTTATAACTAGTGTCATTTATTTAATTTTATAATGAATGTTTGTCCAGAACGTAACTCATTTACTTAAATTAGGCAAAAAAGTTCCGTTTCTGGTCTCCAGCAAATAAAAAAGATGGTCGGTAGGTCGAAATTTAATTTTATCTTTTTTACTTTTTTTATTTATTTTTACATGAAAATAAAGGTAAAAAAAGGCAATATTTTTTTCAAAAGCGGAAAGGTAAAAAAAACATTAGGGTCGGTCGTTAGAAAAAAAAATTCGGTCGGGAGACCAAAAACGGAAATATATATTTTTTTGGCCTTATTGTATATAAGTTTGATATCTAAAATACTTACTCCACAAAGGGGGTCATCAGATAGACATCAGATATTTTGCTTCTGATCTCACTGGTTGGGACCCTGGGGGTTTGGCGCGGACGGGAGCGTTGGGCTTTACGAATATATCTTGTTTACGATCATTATTATTATATTATCACTTGAGAAAATAATTACCATAGAAACATCACAAAATTAGGATCACTTTTGCTTTACAGACTTTTGCTTCTTTCTCCTGATAGAGTATATATCAAAAATAGCCTCAGCCTTCTATTTTTATTTTTCGCTAACAAACGTTCTGTTTTAATTTGAATTGACATGTCCATTAGTTAGAGAGCTCCGCGGGGCTTCCATTTTGAAAAGGCTTCATTAAGCACCGGTTGAGAAGTGAGATTTCTGTCAGCTAGAAAAGGAAGTCTGAGAAACAGAAAAATTACATTGTTTTTGACTACATATTAAGTCTAATATTGATAGAAGTTGTGCTGGAAGGGGCAGAAAAGGCTCAAGTCTTGCACAATAGCCGTCACGAGATGACTGTGTACTTTATTACCTATGTAAAAATTATTGATTTTTCAACTGATATGTATTTCAGATATGTAGGTAGAATTGTATTGTGTGTATATTTTAAGCAACATTGTAAGGGTAGTGATAAAAAATATTGAAAAACAGGTTCATGTAAAAATCTTTCTTTTTTAATTGAAATAATTTATTTTAGTATTAATAAATTGACTTAATGCTATGATTATTATAGTAGTAAATTAATTATGTTTTTTTTTTTATTATTATTTTGCTTGTAGTTATCTTTAAGGCACGGAAGCGTAGAATGTCCCGTTTAATTCAATTATTTACGCAAATATGAATATATACCGAACTCTTTTACGAAGTAAAAACTGAAATGATGGTCAAAAGTAAAACAGTTTTGATTTTGTTTTTTTAACACGGGAGACCGGACGTACGGTAAGAATTTACAAAAACGCCAACGAATAAAAAAGAAATATTCTATCACCATGGTCTCGCCTCTACACACGAGCTGTAAACCACTAGAGGAATCCCCATTTGTGCCATTCTTAATCAATGGAACATCGAGAGAAAGAAAGCAATCAACGTCACTGTTTCAAAAGATATACATTTTACCTCATTTGCATAAATTATTCTTTATTCGATGTGACGTCATCAAGTCCATATCATGTTAAACTGACCGGCATAATGACATAATGTTATAATGACCGGATGACGTCATCGCTTAGCATTTTTTCATAATATCTTAAATGGTAAATATCACCTTAATCGAAAATAAAAATAAAAGAAAGATTCAGTATAACAAATAATACATGGCATTTTGAGCGATATGCAAATTTATGGACAGGCCTCATAAACTATAGACTTAGGAAGATATATAGAACTCAGCTTCGCTTCGTTTCATATACCTTCCTCAGTCGGACTGACCAGTCCATAAACTTGCATATCGCCCTTAATACCATTTAATATTTGTTAGATATACAATAAGCGTACCTCCTTTACGAATGAACAGTTGTTCTTGGAAACTACATCACACACAGGCCATTGGAACATTTTGTTATGTTATCATATAAATAATGAATATTGATATTATACTTCATTTGCATAAATCATTCTTAATTAAATGATTCGTCACCCGGTCCATACCATGATACTGACCGGCATTGCGGGCGATTTGTTATATGGACCACGTGACGTCACGGTAAGCACTTTTAACCACTTGTAGATTTCACGCGCACTCATAAAGTAAAGAATAAATAATGCATGGCATTTTGGCCTGATTGAACGAGAGGAAAATGCCATGTGCTGAATATGAGTTAGACAGAAGTTTATACTGAATTTACTAACAATGGAAAATGTAACAACATTGCACACTTTACAAATTTTTACAATGCACATACAGCTCATAACATTTACAATAAAATCATTTAAATTGCAGACAACGACGTTTGTTATCGCAAAAATCAACAAATGCGTTGTGAGAGAGAAAAATATGTTTTACAAGTATAGTTATTAATTATTTACTAAGGTAATTCAAACATAATTGAATTATCATCATGGTCTTTCAAATGCTTAAAAGGACTTCAGTGCTACTGCAAGTATACGTATATTGGAGTTTTAGACTCTTTTGCTCAAAGTCAATAAACGCTTGCATTTACTAAAACATTCCTAAGATCACCTGATGGACCATGATCACAATTCAATGATGGATGAATTACCTTAACAATTTAAAGCAGCGACGTGGATGAGGACGTATGATCTTTAGGTTGGTACACAATGTTATCTACTGAGGTATCATATTTTAAGGTCTGTCGTGTGAAACTTTGTTTCCTCGTATCAATGAGAGATTGGTTTAGATCCGCTTCAAATGCGAAAACACATATATCTAAATTATTTTTACCAGATAAAATGATGAACTGTTTTCTTCTTTACATTTATCTTAAATAATTCCAGATATATGTTTGAAGCAAAATGCATAATACATAAGTTCCCGTAAAATGGGTTTGCCAGAAAATGTGGAAAGTACAGATGATAAAAGTTCGGAAACGTTTAACTAATTTATTCTGCAAGTGTAAATGCTAACAATGACAGATCTATTTTCTTCCAGTTCTCGCCATCATAAGACGTCATTGCAAGAAAAATTAACAAAACAATCCCTCACTTTTATATTAAATATGTCATCAAATGCGTCAATATCTTCCTTTCAATGTAATAGATTATCAATGGTATTTGAAAACAATTAAAAAAAAAACTGTCAAAATCTAACAACAGTCAAAAACATTATTTCCAAAATGGTGTTTTGAGTTCTCGATAGTGAACTAGAAATACGTCTTTAATTTTCATGAATTCAAAAATGGTGTGCAAAATTTAAGATGATCCAAATGAGAGCAAGAAACACTATCACACTCACAGTGCCCATATCATTATAGGGTGCCCTCCGAGTTTTGTGACTGGGGTACAAATACTATTTAACTTTTTATCCTTTCGTAGAGAGTCCCTACAATTAAGGGGGTACATGGCCATTTTTTTTTTGGGGGGGGGGGTAGAAAAACCTCTGCTGGGGGTAAATGAGCATGCTGTATTATAATTATCAAGTGTGAATTATGCAATCAGATTAATAACAACTATGGCTCTAAATGACTTCCATACATAGAAGTGGTTTACATAAATCAGTCATCGTCTGATTGCTGAGTGTTATCAGCAGCTTTAATGAGTGGTTTAAAAAATGATAAAAAGAAGCATTAGTGAAAATGGTATAAAATTGATACTTCTTTATTAAATGAATGCTTTTATCTGTTTCCCTAACATTTTCAATTAAAAAACAATTTGGAAACAAGGATCAATCAATTTTGCCAATTGCATTTGTCGATGGTTTCCCTGTAAAACTACGTCACTCTTGAGGTTAAATATTGCATTAGTGTACACAGCCCGAGAATAACAATATGGCAAGATCTGAATACTTGTGGATATTTATTTATTTATTTATTTATTTATTTATTTATTTATTTATTTATTTATTTATTTATTTTGTTTGTTTGTTACTCCCAACACTGAGATAAGAAAATGTTTCGCACTTCTTTATAGTGACCATGTGAACGTGCTACTAATTGAACACAACAAACACAATAATAATAATAATTGCAACATATAATTATTCCTCTAGTGTATAGATTTAAAGGAGGTAATGTATAAATACAGCCTTAGAACTATGTTAAGAGCCAAACAAGGGAGATTAACCAGTAACATTTTCATAACTTTGGAATCCGCTGGCGGGTATCAAATTAACGAATGGTTGATAATTTTGAACTATTGATAATTTCTTGTTTAGCAGTTTTCAACAGTTTGGAAAGTTGTGAAATTTATTAATTTCCAAAATCTTATTCTAAAATATTATCTCATCAAGTTACTAGATGAATCTGTAGTGATCACAACGTACCAGTAAGCAACTGAAACATGTTCTTATTTAAAGCAGAGTTTACATATTATGAATTATCCGGCCTCGAACGAGGGTCTCTCGGTGTACAGTGTACAGAAAACTCACGATACATCGGCATTCGATACTACGGCAAACCCGAGTTCCGGCACTAACAGTCATGAAACAGACTTATTTGTTCTTTATATTTCTCTTTACAACCGCAAATTCGGCATATACTAAAACTTTGTTTTTGACATCTCACTATCCTACACTCAGTTCTAAAAGAAAAATACTAAATATTTTAATATTTAGCAAACATACGAGTATCGGGGTCAATTTTTACGCACTAAGATCTATATATCGTGTGTATTTGTAATCGATCTAGCCCAAAATATTTCCATGCTACGTGGACAATTTTGGGCTAAATGGATGACAACTACACACGAGATATAGTTTGTGAAAATTGAAATTGATATGCTAGCTAAACATTGAATATCTAAAATTAAAATGTGCACACTTTCTTATGGAACTAAGTGAATTGTGCCCTTTATAAATTATACACAAACAAAGCGCCGACACAACTTCTTGTTGATGTAGTGTTATATATTGTTCTACAATTGGAAATTTTGGAAATTTTGACTCCGTATTATATCATTGCAATACTTCAAACACAAGTCGTAATTTATGGTTCCAAGTGATAAAGTTAGATTGATTCGATTTTTTACAACAGTGTTGAAAAATCAAAAAGTCTTAAAAAATGATGTAGATAAACTTTGAAATAGGTCTTCCAATTTTGTATTTGAATTAGGCATCCCAAGAAGGAAATGGTAAAACCAGTATTCAAACTATTTATTACATTCTTCAAATATCCTCGAGTGCCCAAACTGCGCCCCTCTGAGATTTAATTAGGAAATGCAACATAAATAAAATACATAGAATAGAAACTTTTCTCGTACCAATTAATTCTTCAAATTCACATTGATACCCCCCAAAAATTTCTTTTATAAATAATTATTCACTCAAAAATAACATTTAATACATTACGAGTCAAATATTATGCCATCATTTTTTGTGGTCCTTACTCCGCCCCCTAGGTGACGTCATAGCAGCTGCGATTTGTACACATATGAATTCCATTTATAAATTTGTAAACACAGCAGATGGACTTTCCGAGATACTTTTATTTTAAAAATGTGAGTGTATAAAAAGGCCATTCTGCGTGGAAATCATTTTGTATTAAAGAAAAACACATCAAAAGAGTGTTGCGAGATAAAATTTGCAATATGTATCTGTTTGATCAATAATATTTCCTATTTGATTAGTCTAATTTTCACCGTTGTATATACACCCATTTTCTCGTCATTTCAAATTATTTCATAATACAAAAGAAAAGTAGTTGTTCTCAAATAGTTTCTGGTTTATATACATTTATCTTAAAATCTTTATTTCTTAGAAGCAGAACCATAAAGTATAAATTCCTGGAATATGTATTTTCAAAGGAACTGAGATAAGTACAGGAGATAAAATTCCGAAAGTGTCGAACTAATATATTTTGTTATTTATATTCTACGAAACCTGACAGATTTGTTAATGGACAAAACACACATATATATCTATATGAGACATCTGTACGCCGTATTTTCATCGTTTTATATCCATGCCATTGTGTTCTTCCATTTTCTAAGTCATTACACAACATTGTCTAAACAATAAAGAAAATTGTTTCTTCCCTCGTATATAAAATATTTCACCATTGTTTTATTATTTGTATATTTTTGACACTACTATAAAGGACGTAAATGTTTGTTTTTTTTCTTCAAATTTATATGTACATGTTTTAAAGGCTTATCTTATATTCCAGAGATAAATATATATGAGACAAAAAATTGTTTGGTGTAAATGACTTTTATTTCTGATATATTATCTATTTTTATCTTTTATCGCTTTTTTAATGTGGTCAAGTAACTAATTCATGTTACCGTTATCGAGTAATATTTTCCCCACAATTTAGCTATTCTCTGTCTACACAGGTTCGCAATGTAAGTTTTTTTTACTGACGGGTTGCGAATACAATAAAACCTAAGTTACATGCAAGCTGATTGGGTGTAAATGTGTTAAATACGTTATTTTCTTGATAGCTCTAATGAAGTACAGGGTTAAATGAAGGTGTTGAGTATCACTATTGTCCCCACCCCCACCCCCTGTGTCTCAAGAAATGATAAGGCTACCCAATTAGAAATGCTGAAATTAATCTTTCAATTTAAATGATCAAAACGTTGCAAAAATTGTGCAAAAGTTTAAATGAAATACTAGACTTAAAAAGCTAACCACCAGAACTGATCTGAATTCAATCACTAAATACTTTCCTATGACAAAGCGACAAGGCGGGGTTTTGTAAAATCTTGCTTACCTAGAATCGATGCGAGATTTAAGAAAGACACGCAAGGGTTCAGACAATAATTAGCGACATAAACATCTCGCAAGGATTGCTAAATCTTAGATGTCGTGAGAGGCGAAGATTTAAGTGGCTCGAACAGGATACCGTAGGAAATGCTTATTACAAAATGTGTCTCTTGCCAATATGGGTCTTTGCAGTCAGTGACGCAAAACTGTGATAACTAGGTAGATGTAAGGTTTTCCTCTACTGGTGTTATTATACCTTCATTGCATGTCTCGACTGGTCCTCTAACATTTAGTATGCCTCATGTTTTTGGTGCAATTTTCCGTATCTTCCATGTACTTTTAACTTTCACCGACTTAGCCATTCAGCTTTTTTTTTATTTTTTAAGAATGCAAAAACTTTCGTAATTCATACATTGCTTCCGTTAATCATTTAAATAGGACACAAAGCGGTTAAGGTTAAAAAAAAGACACATGAAATCTTTTTTTTTATTTTAGTCTTTACATACTAATAATTCAAAATCTATTTTCTGTGAGTGTACTATGTACCTAAGGGAAATACGTGGGTACATTTATTCTTGGATCTATGCTCTAGAAAACGTTAGGTCTATATGAGAGACAAGTTTTTGTGGGGATTAATATTCGTGGATGTAACCCTCCACGAAACTGACGAAAATTAGTGTCCTACGAAAATTAATGATTTCACAGTAAACAGATGAGAAAAATACCAGAAGTAAATCGAATCCTCAAACCTCTTGTGTGCTGGTCGACACATATGGACTTGATTATTTGAGTTTACCGTCGCTTAATTCGACAGTATTTCAGTCATATAGCGACGTCCAGCTATAATTACTGGTGGAGGAAGACCCCGAATGCACGGAAGCATCCGGGTAGAACCACCGACCTACCGCAAGCCAGCTGGAAGGTTTCCTCACATGAAAATCCGAATGACCCTGCCGGGATTCGAACCCACGCGGTGAGGGGTCGACACATATTGTAAAGGTCTTCAAAAATGCTGAATCTATACCCATGAACGCTTTTTGTGTTAAATATTGATTGTTTAATCCTGAGATAACAAGAACACCGCATACGGATGCCAACTCTCGCCTGGTAGAAATTTTAGAAAAAGATGAAATAAAATAGGTCTGAATGGACCTAAGAATTATGGCCCTTGATGAGAATGTGGCCCTTGTGATAGTGAGCAAGTATATGAAGTTTGGTGACAGACGTGTCAATAGTTGAGAAGTACGGGCAAAGTTTACAGTTTTCACGACGACGCTAATGACAGCTACGATACTAGAGTGAATAAAATCTCGACTTTTTTCTTTAAAAACAGACGAGCTAAAAAAGCAAACTTTTAAATATAGTTACAATTTTATGCTAAAGCCCGATCTTAAACAATAAATATCGAATAAGCCGCACAGCGCGAAATGAAATGTTAATTTTACAACAGGGTCTACCCGTCTGCGTTGAATTAATATGAGAAAGACATTCATTTTATGATAACTTGTGAAATACTGTGTACTATCAGTGGGATAAAATCCATATCCAGTGGATATAAAAATGACGAATAACCTCTCACCTTCCTATTTATCTAACATGCTTCTTGTTTCACCTGAAAATGACTGCAAACTTAGAAATAGTAATGCAATACCTCTCCCACGATGTAGAACGGCCCTGTATTTAAACTCTTTCCTTCCTTTAGTATTACTAATTTAGTCGGTGGAACACGTTAGACCAGTCATTGCACACCTTAAGATCGCTCTCATCATTCAAATATAAAATCAAGCCCACAGTGACAAAGTTACCCCAGTATTATTTCCATGGTGATAGAAGATCTCAAGTACTTCTTCTCCGTATCCGCACATAAAGTAGTTCACTAAAATATGACCTCTTTCGAAAAAACATAGTAGATTCACCCTTGTGTAGCTGTGGCGAAATTGAAAACGCTAGGCATTATTTCTTTCATTGTAGCAACTACCGTCACATTCGCCAGTCACCTCTCGACACTATCTCTCTGTACTGCCAACCATCCTTGGAGGTTATTCTTAAAGGAAATCCCTTGTTCGAAAATCGAACAAATATTGCAATATTTGAAGCTGTCTATCTTTATATCAGACTATCCAAGCGTTTTGATTCTTGAATTCGGCCTTCATTTTACCAAAGACCTAAACCCAAAGATAAGAAACTCAGGTAAGCGTATGAAGGAAATCTCGTAAATTATCGGCGCAGCAGCGATATTCTGAGAAATAGCCGGCGCGTTCAGTGAATCCACAAAATAAACCGTCACCTCTCTGCAGACGCCATTCGAAAAAGAGGTAACAACATTCTCTGGCTATTCATCCATTAAGTATACCGAGGGCCACGAATCTCGCGGTAATAATACTTTAACGACGAATAAATTATGAAAAACAACTTATCAAATCTAATTGTCTTCAAAAACTGTGACTTTCATCTAATTTCTTCATGCAAAGTAAAAACAGTTAAACATATTTTTTGTAAGATATTTTTTGAATAATGTTTGAAGCTTGAAATCCCCTTAGTTGAAGATAAGCCACTATTTCCACCACGAAATTTGCTAAATGAATGGGTGGGGTATCGATCAAACGTATTTTATTTAAATTCTCAACTGCTAATGAAACACATGTAGCCGGGTACAGGTATCTGGTGATAAATCAAAATGAGTGTCTCGATAGCTCAGTGGTAGAGCGCAGGAACGGTAGTCCTGAGGCCCTGGGTTCAAGTCCCGGTCGAGCCATGATTTCTTTATATTTTCAAATTTGGAAATTTGAATGCCAAGGTGCAAATCTACATCCTAAAATACATCTTCTGTGAAAATATCAAGATAATCGGACCAGAATTGAAGGCTCTAGAGCGCAAACAAAATTTGAAGTAAAACATCAAATCTGATGTCATTTGACGTCATTGAAAATTAGAAATAAATTAATCGCTGCAATACAATTTTCAAAAAAATTGAGTAAAAAGTCATGATACCAGAGTGAAAGAAATTTTTCAAAAAGTTGTTTTTTGTCGTTTTTATGACGTTATAACCACGTGACTTAAGAAAAAATCCTTTGAGAAATAGAAAGAAGATCTCTAGGCCGATATGCTGTCCAATTTTCATGCTTCTAACGCATCAGGGGGCTTTGTAAAATTAAAATGTAATTTTAGGACCCAAGTTCGAATCTTGGTAATGCCATGGTATTTGCAGGGGACAGCTATGAGAACATCCTGGTGATTACAGATAGCTTCACCAGGTATGCCCAAGCTGTCCCCTGCAGAAATCAGACTGCACAAACCACTGCTAGGGCACTTTATGACCATTTCTTTAGGTACTATTCCTTCCCAGAAAAATTGCACAGTGACCAGGGCAGAAACTTTGAAAGTAGGGTTATCTCAGAGCTTTGCAAAATAGCCGGCATTGCAAAGACTCGAATCACACCCTACCATGCCCAGTCAAACCCTTCTGAACGTTTCAACTTGACGCTCTTGAAGATGCTTGGCACGTTAGAGGCTGAAAAGAAGCTGGATTGGAAATCCTCTATTGCACCCCTTGTCCAGGCATATAACTCTACAAGGAGCGATGCTACGGGATTTTCTCCTCATTATCTGATGTTTGGCTGGCACCCCAGGCTTGAAGTGGACGCATACTTGGGCACCGGTTCTAGACCTGGTCGCCAGGATCATCAGTCTTATGCTGAAAAGCTTAAAAGTAGATTACAGTATGCTTATAAGTTGTCTGCTGCTGAGTCTGCAAAGCAGCTAGCAAAGGGGAAGCAGTATTATGATAAGCATGCCAAGGCGTCCAAGTTGGAAGTAGGTGATCGTGTTTTAGTGCCTTTGGTTGGGCACAAAGGTAAACACAAGTTAGCAGACAAGTGGGAAGAGCACCCTTATCTCATTGTGTCAATACCCAATCCGGACATTCCAGTGTATGATGTTAAAAGGGAGGATGACAGGGTAAGGTTCGACCTTACACCGTAACATGCTGTTACAGTTCAATGCCCTACCTCCAGAACCAGTTCCTGTTGTGACTCCTAAACCAGTCAAACGTCAAAGCAGGCAAGTGGAACAATCAGGGTTGGAATCAGACTCAGATACTGATTCCAGTTGTAGTTCCAGTCCTGGGGTTTATATAATTCCCCAGAGGAGGTCGCATAACCTCAACCAAGACAGTAGTTCTAACTCTACACAGACAACTAGTGACACTGTCCATAGTAGACAATCAGATTATCCTGTAATAGAACAGGCATCACAGGCTTCTGAGCATGGGACGCTACCTGCTCATGAGTCCTTACCTGCTTCTGACACTCTGAGCGTTGTATCCCACCTCCTGACCCTGACACCCCAGAACCTGAGGTCCAAGAGACTCTCATACGCCGCTCGACTAGGGTCAGAAAGCCTCCTGGTAGGTTAGCCCAGTGGGTTTTCAAGCTCACAGCCACCCCAAAGCCAGTTCATGAGAATACCATTACAGAGTATTTTGTTTGATTTTGTCTAACTTACCTCTTCTATTTGTTCTGCATCAATTTCAGATGACATTAATTCCCAGCTCAAAGCTGATGCATGTAATTTATTTGTGGAAATCCAGATGTTATATTTTATTTTCAGGCTTTCTTGAATGGATTAAATGAATGTCTCTTATCTAACCCCCACACATAGCCATAATAATTAATACTGATTGCAAGCCATTAACAAAGAAGAAGAAGAGAAAAAATGGTATGATAAAAACATTAAATAAATGTTATATATAGTCTTATATTTAAACAAACATTGCATGTGTTACAGATAATATAAACAGTTAAGTTTTAAAGCAATCAACACAATAGTCAAATACTGTAAACACAAATACTGTCAATGAAATTTTAAACCCAGGGAATATTAAACAGAATGATTTCTTCTCACAATCTCATGTCATTGAGTATATTTTCAGGTTCACAGTGTCACTGTGTAACAAAATGAATGACTGTAATTTCAGGATTTATTGTGATCTGAAATCTGTTTTAAGGTCAGGTATCAGATACACTGGATCAAGAGATATCTACTGGTGAAGCCAAACAAAACCATCCTAGATTCCCACACAGAGCAGGTAAACAGTCGGGCATGTAGTTCCAAAAACATCTTCAAATCAATAAAAAAGATTGGATATACCGTAGGGCTGAAAAAATTTGATTCTTGAGGAAACGGACAATACATTTGATTACTAATGATGAAATATATAAAATCTCTTGTCAAACATTCTAGAACATCCCCATCTGTCTCACCTGACTGGAGGTCTCTAGCTCTAGCTATAAGCAGAGGTGACACATAGGGACCCCTTTTCTTTTGTCTGTCCATCTGTCTGGCCATCACACTTTTACCATCATGTTTCAGCAGAAGACACACATTTTACAAAGAACACTCTTATTAAGTGTTCACTGTTCAGCAATGCATACAATAGAAATTTAACACATGTTTTGAAATGTCATCAGTTGTGTTACCAACCTCCAAAGATGATAAATATTTAACTCTTTACCTCATGAATATTTATATTTACAAATTTACGCATTTTTTTTTTATTGGCGATGGTGGTGGGGTAGGGGGGGGGGTTATTGGCAATCTGGCCTAGTTTAAATAAGACAACTTCATTTTATTTTATTTTTAGTTGTATGTGACGTTAGTCACACCAACTATAGTACCTACATTTATGGAACCGCGATTTCTACATTTAATAACTCCTCAGTACGGTCAATATGATCGAACAATTGTATGTAACTCTACCACTTATATATGCTAAGATAGAGCAAATATTTTTAAAAAATAACACTGTGTCAAGAATAAATGCGTACCAGCTACACAATCGTTTGTGAGATGAAAAATTCAAAGAACTTATTTTTCTATGCTGTTTTTGCAGATGAATATTGATTGTTTGATCAGGTGAATGCCGATAAAATAGAACTGTCATCACTGTAACTGTTGAGAAAAAAAAAACATTTTAAGTTTTTGTTCATCCCAATACACACCCATTTTACCTCATGGACGCTCTATTAGCGAGTGCACTACCCCTAATATTAACACTATGAAATATATAGGTGGTACACTTCTTCCGAAAATGGGGAGGGTATAAAACGCGGACGTCTTACGCGGACAATATAAACAAAGAAGGAAAACGCGGACAATATGTAACATATAGGGAAAACGCGGACGATATGTATCATATAGAGAAAAAGCAGACGCTGTAGTTTTTATCATCTTTATGTTATCATTATTGTCTTTTTGAAGTATTTATGTAGTTACTCAACTAGAACATTTGAAGATAATATGTTGTTGGTTGTAAGAAAAATAAAAATGAGTTTATTATTAGGAAAAAGTCGGAAAATATGTAACATATAGGGAAAACGCGGACGATATGTAATATATAAGGAAATTGTATTTGGCAATATGATAAGTATTTGTTTTTAGTTCTAAATGATAATAAAAGTGTATGAGTATCAGTTTTGTAGTAAATTGAATTAAATAGGTTAGTTATATTTGAGTATCATGCAGAGAGAACATCGTTTGTCGTCACCTTTAATGATATTATAGACATAGTTAGCACAATCCACATGTAAATCTTTGATCGCTTGTCGAAATATCAAGAGGGGCATTTATACAAGATCTGTGGTACCAAGTGGCACATTTATCGCACTCAACCATTACAGTATCAACACATGCAGGTAAATTACAAAGGCAATAATTTTCTATTTCTATTTGTACTGGTTTTATTTTCCTTCTATGACTTAAAGTTTTACTAGTCAATGGAAATTCTGTTAAATCTTGGTTTTCAAAGCACTTTAACAAGTGTGATCTCATTTTACTGCTGTCAAATATTAAATCAAAACAGGTGGATTTCCGTAGACAATACGATGTTATAAAAGCTATTGCGTAAAGACCACAGTCAATGCTATTATTTTGTTTCATTATGTTAGGAACTGTTATTTTGATTTTAGATTTATCACGGCCGTATATTTGGGATAATTATATTTTGAGTCCATTTGGTAATATTCTATCTATCGGTCTATCACTGCCTAAACTATCAAGAAGATATACACTATCATTGTGATAAATTGAGGCGACCCAGTGATCATTGTGATTGTGGTGAATCTGACAAGCAGGAGACTGAACTGGATCCATTGGCAATTTTGTTTTTCCATCGTTTCTCCATATGGCAAAATGTTGGCACTAGTTCCGTTAATTGCAGGCCATTTATAGCGTTCTTCATTTTTTGTTTTAATAAAATATTAACAGCTTCCATATGGTTAGAATTTAGTTTTTTATTTTCATTTAAAACATTAATGTCTTCATACCTTAAACCTAAAAATGTATTCCATATCAACGCATTGTCATCATCAGTAATACCACTATTGTCTCTGCTGCTAATGTCAAATGCTGATACTTCATTATCTTCGTTAATTATAGATAACTCTGGTTCTATTTTTGGAAGTTTATAAATAATGTTATCCTTTTCATCGTATTTTCGTTTTTTGTTGGAATATTTTGGCGTTTGAGGCGATTTATCGTTTTTAGGGGTTGAATTCTCAAATTTGAGTGTCTTTTTAGCGTTTTCATTTGTTTGTTCGCGTTTGCAAGTTGATTTTGGTGTATTACAAGTTGGAGCTACGGTTTTCATTACAGAGTCAGGTACGTTCATACACTGGTACGCTTGTGCAATGGTACGCTTTGTCCCGCTACTGTCATCACTTGCAGTTTTTGTGATTCAATTATGATTACATTATACCTTTCCAGAGCTTTCCATGTGCTTTTTATTTTGCATATTTTTTTTTTAAATGCACGTGGGCCTAAAAATAGACCCCCCCCTTACGATCATTAGCGCAAAAATATGTTGCATTTTCTAGTTTCGGTTTCTGAATCGGTTCTGTTGAGGGGTTTGTGGACAAAAAAAAGAAAAAGATGAACTGGAGAAAAGCACAATTCTGAATAATGGCGTAGAAAACATCCTAATATACTGGGCTGTAATTTCTATCTAAGTACATGGATACAAAGGATGATGATGATATTAGACGATGACTTCATCCATCATCTCCGCCAGAAAAACACTTTGAACAGCCAAAAATAACTGATCTGCAGTACAAAAATACATACGGTTCGTCAGAACATAAAGATGTGAAAGATTAACAAAAAGTCATGGAATCAACAAATGTGCCTTCAGCACTGACGTCGATTGTGGATTACATAATCTCTTCATATTCATGTATGCATAATTTTTTTTTTTTTTTTATGACAGTGATTGTTTATTTACTTTTTTTTATGACAGTGATTTTTTAACATGTAGATCAAGTAGACATCTAGTAATAAGTGGATGTTCTATTTACACAAGACCTACAAAACATGAACACGTATATAAACTAACTGCTCACTGTGTCAGCCTTTTAAAAAGTGAAGAAAGTGAAAATGATATGATTTTGTACAAAATATGTCAATTATTGAAGATTTTTTAGTTATCTCCTCAGATGTAGTTTGACATATTCTTCCTGTATTGATGGCGCTGGGAAAGCCTGCGACAGATGATATTCTTGGCGTGAATTTGTACAACGGGCTATTGATAAGGCAAGTAATGATATATGGTGTTGCAGTATTGTTAATTCTTATGATATAAAATATGTAAAACTCTCCTTGGTGGTTAGAGTATCTGCCTCAGGAGCAGGAGGTTGTGGGTTCGATCCCTGGCAGTGACATACCAAATTCATAGAAAATAGTTCTGATATAGCTCCCTGGTATAGCTGTCTAATATAGACACGGTACTTTCATCTTAGGTGTTAAAAATCAATTAATTTATATTAATTAATTTATTTACACATTCACAATTGTTAACACTATGGATCAAAGTGTATTTTATAGATCAAAGGATGAACCTAATTTATTCATAGTCACTATGTACCCATTTAATTCTCAAATGACGATAATAATAAACTCAATTTTATTTTTCTTACAACCAACAACATATTATCTTCAAATGTTCTAGTTGAGTAACTACATAAATACTTCAAAAAGCAAATAATGATAACATAAAGATGATAAAAACTTCAGCGTCTGCTTTTTCTCTATATGATACATATCGTCCGCGTTTTCCCTATATGTTACATATTGTCCGCGTTTTCCTTCTTTGTTTATATTGTCCGCGTAAGACGTCCGCGTTTTATACCCTCCCAGTCTTAGATGTGGTCATGTCTTTCCAATGTAGGCAGTTTATAATTAAACATCTAAATTTGATTGCTTGGAATGTAGGATCCGCAAATTTTGGGATGATATGTGTTCAATGAAAAAATCAGTGTAATATTTTTTTAATATAAAGTTTTCAAGAAGTTTAATTCATCAGTAACCTTTGTAAAATTTGGGCTCAAGGTGAGCTTTTGTGAGTATGAAATGTTAGTCATTTGTCAGCATTTTGTTTCAAATGTTATATAGACAAATACTTCTGTTATGTGCTTGGCATGTGCCAAGATTTTGTTGGGTTCCCATTAGTTCATGATATTGCATGTGATGAGAAAGGAAAATGTGCAGTAGAAAAAAATGGACTTGAACCCGGGACCTCTCACTCATTGGAGAAATGCGGAGCTACCAGATCACTTACACTATATCTCCTCACTGATATGAGTTACTTATAGCTTATAGCATACTATCCTTCCAATTCTGAATTTATCTTGAATTTGTTGTACAGAAAACAATTTGCTGTGTTCCTGAACAAACCAAAGATCAGACATTCCAAAAAGTGTCTGTCTGTCTGTCTGTCTGACCTGACTGGTTATTTCTATTTTAATCCTTTGAATATTTCAATAAATTCTGTCTGATTGTCTAGTAAAATTTCTAACAGCTTTGTTTATCTACTCATATTGTTGAAAATTCATTTCATTAAATTAAGAATCTCTTAAGATATCATGGTAATAAAGTGTTTAAACTTAATAATATCAATAACATGAAAGAAAAACAGTAATGAAATCTAGTTGTTTGGGTTTGGTCCTTTGAACTTAATTTTGGTCCTGTGAATCTTGTAAAATTACCGATACAGGACAAAATGTCCTGTGATTCTTTTCAGATAATCAGAAAGGCAGTACATACTAGAGAACTATACTGTCATGATCCCACATTGGGCACCAAATGTAATCAGATGAGATTTTCATTGCACGTTTTATGTGTAACCAGATGAGGAAAATGTGCAGTCAGATTGGGGCTCAAACCCAGGACCCTACCTTGCTTACATGGCAAGTACTCTACAGCTTTAGCTATCTGATTTCTTACACAAATCTTTCACTGAGGGGTTTCTTATAAGCTGCTACAGATAATGCAAAATAGACTTGATGCATTTTCTCCAATTCATTGTTCTTTTTTGCATTTCAGTGGGGGTTCTACCAAATGATACCACAGGTGAATGAAGAATGTATGCCAAACTTAATGTGCCCAACAAAACTCCAGTAACCTCCACCCAGGTTTGAATGACTTATGGCAGAATCCTCTTGACATCTTCTACTCAACAGATGATATTTGTATTATAAAAGTCCCAAGGAAGTTACTTATTGAATGAAATGAATAACATTTCAGTGACTGCTGCCTTGTCAAAGAGCTTTACTAATCACTGTGTGAGAGATACTTTGATATCTTCATGGCATGGTTCTAGTTTTGAAGCAAAACATATCATTAAAAGGAATTATCATCTTTGACCAATTATGATTGATTATAGAAATATTAATTAACTGATGAAAAATCAACAAAACCTCATTATATTTGTATTAATTGTACATATACCACTGTCCTGGTTTTACAGGGAAGTATTGGCCTAGTGAAGTTAAAAGTGAAAAAATGCTAAAAACATCTTGATAAATTATCAGTTTTATTGAAACTTCCACAGAAGTTCACCAAATGGCATAAATTTATTAATTTCCTTGAAAAGTGCCCATTTAAGGTATTCTACCTTAAAGGAATTGACATGAATTATACATAGACACTGAATTGTTCTAGTGTCTTTTCAAGAACCATAACTCCATATGATATTTTTATTATCTCCCATTACTTTTTATTATGTACCTTAGCATGCAATGACTCTTTGATGATATGGACAATATGCTTCCTTTTCTCTGACAATGCAATATGCTGAGGTATTCCATTACTTTGTGTGATAGTTCTAGTTTTATTTTGAGGTACTTGTTCAGAGCGTCTTTGAATTTACCTTTAGAAATTGAACCCAATTGTAAATGATAATTCATCTTGAGGAATGAGTTCAAGCATAAATTTAAGTTATTTGATGAGTTTCATTAAGCTGCAGATTCAAACCTTCAATCATTTGAGACACACACAACTTCAGTGCCTTCAGCACTTTGATTTTTTATTTATTTTTTTTTAGTCTAAATCACCATCATAGGACACTGACAATATGTCAAAATCCCCACATTATGTGTTTGCCAAAGTCAATTTCACATGATCTTGTACAATTTGTACCATTCTGTATTGTCAAATTACTGCCAGTTGGTAATGTTTTTCTGTAAAAAAAAAAAAAAAAAAAAAAAAAAAAAAAAAAAAAAAAAAAATATGTCCACTGCCCTGGGGCACAACATTAATTGGTGCATCATGATTTGATAATTATTATAGTTTACTGAACTTGAAATGTATGCAAATAATAATGAAGTTTATTTTACTAATCAAATTTTGTTGAATCTCAGCTGTAATATATATTCCCAGTGGTCAGAGTGTCTGGAAACAGTAGGTTGTGGTTTCAATCCCTGGCTGTGACATACGAAGGCATAATAAAATGGTACTGGTATAGCTCCTTTGCCTTGCTTTCAGCATAATTTATAATTCAAGGACTGGTTTGACCGGACAGGTGTCAGAATAATGTGACTGGGTGTCTACGGCTTGAAATTGCAGGGCGACAGAACTGCATCTGCCTCAAGCAGACACAGTCTCGACATAACATAAATACCGTTGGTGGGACGTTAAACCCAACAATCAAACAAAATAGCATATATTTATGTGATTATTTTCTATAACAAAACAAAAGTGCTCTAAAATTATCGCATAGACGGGCAATCCACGCTACGCTAGTATAATCTAATATAAAATTTGACATTATACATTATTTTGTTCGAATGAACATCTACCCTCTCCTCCATTTTTTTTCAAGGTTTTTGACGTTGTCATTACAAGCTGTTTACAATTGACTGCAATCATTAAGTACTTTACAAGTTTTACTATTATTCTATTTCAGCCTCGCTTTTACCCATGTAACGGTATTTTTCTATAACAATGGTTATCTTTATATTTTTAACAAGCGCTACGTCCTTAGACCTTAGGGGTCAAGGTCATTTGATGAAGGTCAGGGTAACTGGCTGGTAGAGCATATCAAGGTGCATGCATTTGTGAAGTTTGAAGGCTGTAGTTTGCATTAACACAGTCGGTCTACATATTCTATCAGATATCGGGCAATGTATCAAATAAATTTTTATTACAATTCATTATTGAAATAATAAATAATTATATACACACTATTGTTGCGCAAATTCGTGTTAAAAGGACCAAAGAATAAGACAAAACCGTCATAGTAATTTATTTTAGTTAAATATATAACCAGACAAAAATGACGAATCGTTGTATTGACCGGTTTTTTGCTATCGCTTAGTAACACAGAACTGGTTTTCCGCGGAATACACCTGTCCCACTCTCGTGTTAGCACGAGAATATGTGGTATTTCGCCGAGTTTCCTATCTTTGGGTTTAGGTCTTTGATTTTACCCTCTATATACCAATAAATCTTTTTCTGACAATCCTTTAATTACCATTTACCCAATACTACTTAAATTCACTTTTACTTATTATTCTTGATACCACCCTATTAATGTACCATGTTCAATTATTTGTAATATCTTCAATATTTCTGTTAAATTTATTTTCCAGGATAAGAACTACAATAAGCTTTTATCTTTCAGTTCAAATCCTTTTTGTGTATCTTTGTAACTTGCAATATCACTTATTTTGTAACATGTCATTTACAAATAAAATATGTTTTTAAAACTAAATCCATATCCATCTGCCGGAACTTTTTTTACTTTTAAATGGTATACATGTAGCAGCAGCACAAAATAAAAAAGAAGTGATAAGGTTACAGTTATGACATTTTCAATCGCGCTCGTGAACACCTTAAAAATGTATCAATTCTCGCTGAGATATATTCCATATCTTCTCAAACCATACAAGTATCCTCTGTATATTCCATTGTCAAACCCATAACACTTTCCCAGAATGCATCAGCATGTCTCCACCAAAAACCCGTGACGCACATCCGCATATAAGAATATCGAACCACTCACTATTGAAACGATGAAATAAATTCAAAAACACTATTTGGTTTTCTGATATTTGAGAGCTTCGCACATCTTAAACAAAGATATTGGTGATATTGCTTGCCGATATATATATATATATATATATATATATATATATATATATGGCTGTCATGTTTGGATGACGTCATGTGTTGTCTTACCTGTAAGGCACTTGGTTATACTTTACTAGGAGTTCCATGTCAAAATTATACAAAGTCATCGAAAATAAGACTGAGCACTTTAAGCTCAATGTGCACGTGGCGTATGCGCGGATCCAGACATTTTCTCGATGGCCGTGTCGTGATTTCTTCCATACATCTTTCCTCAATCTAGTTTTTATATGTAACAAATGATTAGCGCATATCCTTCTATCATAATTGCTAAAATAAAGTTGATCCTTTGAAAAATGATGCACCTAGGAGATCGTCTAGTCTCCTATATTCTCTTTATAAAACTTTTCAAAACTTTTATTTTATAAATGAAATACGGTCAGAATGCCCCTCTACCATTACTGCTAAATTAAAGTTGATCCCTGAAAATGAAACCCCGGGGTTCAGATAGATCCTTATATTCTTCTATATAGATATTTACTTTTTCTTCTCTTGAAACGATTTTATTTTCATCAGTAAAAAACAAAGGTACTGCAGGTGATTGATTGTGAATTATAAACTCTGTTTGCACAACAAATAATTAAATTAGCACTTGATTTTAAACATTTTCAAACTTAATTGATAAAAACAACTTTCACCGCGCCTCTAATTAGGAAATAAAGTTTTGTTTTGAGTGCGTACAACCTTCACGATTAGATTTACTGCGCATCTGAATTTAACACCGTGCATTATTCTGCGATTAAGCACGAAAAACGAAACTCTCTTCTCATTCTTACACGTTAACTAGACTGTGAAGTTTTAAAAGTGATATAAATGTGTCGGTTTATTTTATTACGCTTTAATTTAGAAATTATGTGACCGTGCATATATCGGAAAATAACGCACGTCACAAGCCTTCTAAGTTTATATGGCATGATTTTTTATCGGGTTAGATTTTACTTTAAACCAAAGAAAACTATGCGGTTATAGAGGAGTACATGTTTGTTTGTTTGTTTGTTTGTTTGTTTGTTTGTTTGTTGGGTTTTACGTCCCACCGACAGTATTTCAGTCATTTGAGACAATGTCTACTTGATACATAATATAGTGCTGTCACACTGCAGTATTACGCCGTAGACATGTGGCATGATACCACACCCAGTCACATTATCCTGACACCGGGCCAACCAGTCCTGCAACTATCCTTGTATACTACTCACGACCTCCTGCTCCCAAGGCGGACACTCTAACCACTCGGTCACCGGGAACGGCAGAATTGGAGACGTATTTCATACTGTAGAAAAACAAGGGGAACATTATGGTCCAAGTTTGCTCACCTGAGTTCCCGTCATCTTAAAGAAAGCAATTTAGAATACTTGTTTTTTTTCCTTCAACAGCAACCAGATTCGAGATTTGACCATGATATTACTATGAATAAATATAAAAAAATCATAAAATTACTAGTCCATCTCCTTGGAGTTTTTTTTTCTTGGAGGAATCATCCTTTGTTAAAAAAAAAAAATATGAAATTGATATGCTTATTTTATTATCAAAGTTTAAGGAAAAAAGAATAATGTTTTTTTCAAGAAATGTAATAAAACTAGTTGTCTCTTCTAGGCCACAATTTTTTTAAAGGTACAACTTTGTTCGAGAAAGTATGGTAGAAGGACATAATATGATTATTTCATTAAAATCAGATTTCATTCTGGTTATTAGCTTCTGAAAGGAAAAGTTTGTGTGTTTATATTGATTACATAAAGAGACAAACCGACTGTCGATGAGCCACATTTTTTTCAAGAGATCAACATTATTTAGAAACTGTGATAGAAGGTCAAGTGTTAATCAATTGCGCCAGATAAAAGATTATGGCCAATGGTTTCAGATAGGGGGGATTTCGACATTTTCTATATTAAGTAAGGTCAAATTAATTCCTTGGCCATCGGATTCACAGCTTCTAAAATGTTTTAAATGAAATCTATTCAATTATATATAATTTGCATCGGCGAAACCCACGGAAAATATCCCTTTATTATTACCGTGTATACCTTGGGATTTTCAGTTGGCAAAAAATCATTCATATCAATCAGCAACTTGCTGACCAGTGAAACCACGCTTAGTATTTTGAACACTCTTCATTTAAATCAGCGTCGGAAACCCACGGGCGCTCATTCCGTTACTCTATACATCACCCATGGGATTATTATATGTAGTTAACATTTGCTCGTTAACGATTATTTGCCACTATTCGCAGCCCCACTAGGTAGTGGGGGATTTTTTGGACCAATAGGAACTCTCGTACTTACGGCACAAACCTTTACCGAATTAAAGATTTTAGATCTTCAACTGAAGAATACACATGTATGTAAGCAGTATTTTGACAGGTCGACATACCTCTTATGAATATCCTTTTAACGATAAAGTGCACGGCTGGCAGAAGTAAAAGACAGCCGTGGATATCCGACGCTGCATTGAAATATATGAGGGTTGATCAATAAATTCGTGGACATGTGCTTTAATTTAGTCAAAACATATCAATTTTCCTAATTTTTGTATGATATAATCATCAACCATCGTTTTATATTCATGTAATATTACAGCTAGGTAGGTCAAATGGTGAACTAGATACTGGCTGCTATAGCAACCCTATTCTATTTCTCCGTCGCATGTGAAATCTGTCGGACATTGCTCGGCTTGTTCTTGAAAATCCAGCATATAAATCAGCTGAAAAAGTCCCCTTAATCAGATGACGTCATCCGCGTTTATCTTCATGTCATTTCCATCAAACGCTTTAGACTGACAATTAATTTAAGCGTTTGTTATTAATGTCAATGGAGACGGTGTCACCAAAGAAATCGTCAAAAGACGTCACCTTAAAGCAAAGAGCAACTATATAAAATGTTTAAACTTTGGGAAGACATCGAGATGAACAAATTAATATTGGAATAAGTGGCGAATGAAATGTGCGTATGTAGATCTCTGATATACTAATATCATTAACGCTTTAGTGATGGCAGACAGAGTATCAGCGATTACGAAAGGTACGGTCGTCCTACTGTTAAACACACAACGTCACGAGTGCAGGCCGTTATATAGGACCTATTTTTCTCGAATGCCCACCGTATACGAGAGGTTAGTGACTTACCTGACATGAATTTTGTCACAGTGCGAAAATTATTTATCAACAATCTTTGCATTTAAAGGATAAATGCCAGATTGGTGTCGATGCTTCTATCCATGTACAGTTCCATAAGTTTTTGATAAGTTTCAGCCACCGGCGTTGATAGAAATCGTATTCTGATGAAATGTGACATCATTTAAAATATTGTGTTATTTCTATATGTAGAAAATGTTTTTGAAAAAAGAGATATATACGATATGTACATTTGATAGAAAAATATATAAATTCATACAAGTTTTATTACTTCATTTCAGTCGTAAAGATGTGACAGTGTTGCAGTTATTCGAGTATTTATTGCCAGAAACAAATTAATTTTCGACATGACAGTTGTAGCGAACATGGCTACAATTTGATTGTTTAGGTTCCAACCCAAACACATGGGCGATTATTTCTGCACTTGTAAAGTACTGGTACAACTCGGGAACCATTAAAATAATTGGTTTTGTTTCACAAGTAATGAAAAAGAAATATATAAACTTGTCCCTAGCTGAAGCTGAAAAACACTTCCGAAGACACAAATTAATTCTTATTCTTTTAAATTACCTCTTTACCTCATATAGACTTAATTTGATGAACTGGCAAACAGAGCAGACCCAGATCAGACAGCACCTAAAGGAAAGAAAGTGCATTTCTTTACTTAACGTCTATTTTAGGTGAAAATATTATGTAACGTCTTTGGTAATCCAATACTGTATTTTCTTGTCAGTTTCTGCTTTGATTTTTTGTCACAGTGTTGATGTTTCGTAGTTAACCAATTTTTCCAGTGAATTTGGTATCAAAGATTTCATTAGAAGAACTGATACTGAAACCATAAACAAATCCGGGTGTCCTCTACTTTTTTTCAGCTGTATTCCTGTAAAGAGGACATACAAAACGCATTCTTGAACAGCTAGCGACACGGTAATATCTTGAAATCTAGATGACATGGTTCTAGTGGCAGCTGAGTTAAGAACCATCATGTTTCCTGAAATTATATCATTTGTGAACACTCGTCTTGGCATTGAGGGGATCATTTCCGAAGCGGTTACGAAGGCTATTGATTCATGTCAGTAGAATTCGCAACATGGAGCAAGAGAACAAGCGTTTAAACGACAAGTATAATACTCTCGAAGGTGATCTTCGAGCAGGCAAACTTGAAGGAGTGTTCTCATCAAAATGTCCACACTTCAAGTGTTAGTGAGTAGCAAGTAAGGACGCAAATTGTTCAAAAGATAGGGTTTGATCTCCAGATTATCGCGATGAATCGATCACATGGAAACAAAAAAAAGTTCGTTGGCTATCGTGATCGAAAATGTATCTAACTTACCGGAGGAATTTGCACTTTCAATGCTAATACATGTTAAAGCAGCTCGTCCACAGATTTCGACAGAAATAAAAAGAAGAAGAAAATATTTCCCCCCTCGTTTCCTGACAATTAAACTCGGCAAGTGCAGGTCACATTCACGGGGAAAGTGCTATTTACATAAACGCATCTCCTGGGTGATCGGTTTAAGATAGGATACGGTATCCCTGAAGCAGGTGCTTGCGACACCACGTGACACGTTTGGCTACATGGCTCTTCTTAACAATTCGTAAGTTCAGCCAATGAAGTTAGCGTAAGAGCGAAGATTGAATGTGATCAGCCAAGTGACAACATATGAATTAAGAAAATCAAAATATAGGTTCTATAATTTCTAAATTTAGTTTCAATACCGTGACGGTATGGACCCCGCCCCATTTCCTTTTTTTCATTTTTTTTAACAATTACAGATGGTTGCCTTGGGAGTCCATGCGTCTTTAGATGCATATTGAAAGAAGTAATACACACGTAAAAATTAAATTCTTAGTCAATGATCATCAGTGAACGAGTTGTTTCAAAATGTATAAATTACAGAGTAAATGACGTCATTTCATAACAATCTCATTTTCCAAATGCTATCACTTATGAACATTTCGACGAGAGCGCTGCTTCCAGCTATCAATCATTGGCTTGGTAGAGTATGGCAGCTATCAACACGCAGTAAATACACCTACATGAATTTCTGACAAATACGTAAAAATAATATGACATTATACAATCTTATTCAAGTCTAAGCTGGCATGAGCAGTGGCACCGTATATCATTATTTTTATGTATATTTTTATAATTATGGCGTGTATTTCCGCGAATGTGTAAAAGGCGGATTCCGCTATTTTGTGGGCACCTGTGACTGACTTTGCGACTAGTGCAACCCAAGATCAGCCTGCTCATCCGTGCAGTCTGATCATTGTAGCATTTTTCTACATTAAGTCAATAAATTTTCAGCAAGCACCCCTATCAACAACTCATCCCATCCCTGTGTTCGTAGTAAAATAACATTGCCTGAATATACATTAAATGGCACTTTATTGATAATAAGAATACATGTATATCAAATTACACTAAGTTCTTAAACATATAAAAGTTTTATGCAAAACATTATTTTAGTCTTGACCAAATGAAAATTATACATATAATGGTACTAGCTCAAATGTAGGCGTTTGATAGGGTTCCATTGTAAGTAGCGCATTTTATTATATTGTATCATCATATAAACCTATGTTATGTTATATGTGTATGTTGGCGCGATTGTATGCAATGTCATATTTAGCTTTAAACATATTCAAATACTTTATATTTTACTGGGTATACCGAAAATAATGTAACACGGGTAAAAAATGTTTTGGTGCAATATGGAAGGAAATGCTATGCATATCTACCATTATATTGAAAGGATATAAAACGATATCAAATATGATAAAGGATATAAAGACGATATCTACATTATATTGATAATGGCATATAAATACGATATCTAAACTATGGATAAAGGCATATAAAGACGATATCTACATTATATCGATAAAGGTATATAAAGACGATATCTACATTATATTGATAATGGCATATAAATACGATATCTAAACTATGGATAAAGGCATATAAAGACGATATCTACATTATATCGATAAAGGTATATAAAGACGATATCTACATTATATTGATAATGGCATATAAATATGATATCTAAACTATGGATAAAGGCATATAAAGACGATATCTACATTATATTGATAATGGCATATAAATACGATATCTAAACTATGGATAAAGGCATATAAAGACGATATCTACATTATATTGATAATGGCATATAAATACGATATCTAAGGCATATAAAGACATATCTACATAATATCGATGAAGGTATATAAAGACGATATCTACATTATATTGATAATGGCATATAAAAACGATATCTAAACTATGGATAAAGGCATATAAAGACGATATCTACATTATATCGATAAAGGATATAAATATCTAAAATGGATAAAGGCATATAAAACGATATCTAAATATGATAAGGCATATAAAACGATATCTAAATTGATAAAGGCATATAAAGACGATATCTACATTATATTGATAATGGCATATAAATAGATATCTAAACTATGGATAAAGGCATATAAAGACGATATCTACATTATATGGATAAAGGCATATAAAGACGATATCTACATTATATTAATAAGGGCATATAAAGACGATATCTAAACTATGGATAAAGGCATATAAAGACGATATCTACATTATATTGATAAAGGTATATAAATACGATATCTAAACTATGGATAAAGGCATATAAAGAAGATATCTACATTATATTGATAATGGCATATAAATACGATATCTAAACGATGGATAAAGGCATATAAAGACGATATCTACATTATATTGATAATGGCATATAAATACGATATCTAAACTATTGATAATGGCATATAAATACGATATCTAAACTATGGATAAAGGCATATAAAGACGATATCTACATTATATTGATAATGGCATATAAATACCATATCTAAAATATGGATAAAGGCATATAAAGACGATCTATATTATATTGATAATGGCATATAAATACGATATCTAAACTATGGATAAAGGCATATAAATACGATATCTACATTATATCGATAAAGGTATATAAAGACGATATCTACATTATATTGATAATGGCATATAAATACGATATCTTAACTATGGATAAAGGCATATAAATACGATATCTACATTATATCGATAAAGGTATATAAAGACGATATCTACATTATATTGATAATGGCATATAAATACGATATCTAAACTATGGATAAAGGCATATAAATACGATATCTACATTATATTGATAAAGGTATATAAAGACGATATCTACATTATATTCATAATGGCATATAAATACGATATCTAAATTATGAATAAAGGCATATAAAGACAATATCTACATTATATCGATAAAGGTATATAAAGACGATATCTACATTATATCGATAAAGGTATATAAAGACGATATCTACATTATATTGATAATGGCATATAAATACGATATCTAAACTATGGATAAAGGCATATAAAGACGATATCTACATTATATTGATAAAGGTATAAAAAAAACACAGAAAATGGCGAACAATCATTTTGGGAAATACTTATTTACATACTAACAGATAGAGAGATGGTGTTTGGGGAGGATATTAAACAATTTCGTCGAGAAGTGATGCAATTCTAATATTTTTACGGGCGCATAGCTAAATATGCTAGCCTATTACTTATGCCAACTGATGACAAAACAATGGAACTATTTTATATATTCAAATCTGTTTTACAAGCGGTTTAATTAATGTGACTGTTAACAAGATAAGGGAAACAAAGGGAGGCAACGAGTTAATTCCCCATGCAGGAGATCTCAGACAGATCTCTCTGCTACAACAATGTCTTGAAAGAGCACAGGTTATGCTATTTCATAATTTCACTTATTTTTAATTTTCGCCACTTTATTTTGAAATTTTATAAAAAAAAAAAAAAAAAAAAAAAAAAAAAAAAAATGGAAATATATTAGTCCAAATAACAAAAATAATTCCTTTACTTAAATCAGAGCATTTCGACACAACAAAAACAAACGGGAAATCGAAATTGAAAGCAAAAGTAAAATGTTCTCAAGCATTATACTGAACGCTGTTCAGGATATGACGCCTTGTTCCTAAACTCATTGTATTAAAATACCTGTGTCGATCACACGCACAAACACAGAGAGTGAGAGAGAGAGGGGGGGGGAGAGAGAGAGAGAGAGATAATTTGAAAGAACTGCTTTGTCGGACGTCATGTGAAGACAGCCATTTTTGGCTTGCGGCAAGCCTATTTATTTATTCGGGTTTGTGCTTCCCTCATCATTGTTCTCGTAACATTTCGGACAAGTTGCATTTAGCAGATAACCGAGATTATCCGTTTGTATTCACGTTATATCGGGTTTCCCAAATTTTTAATGAATGTGGGAAGGAACAAGTCAGAAACACAGGGGCTCGAAGTTCGATATCATGATTCGCCCCAAGCAACTTCGAGTCTCTGTGATCAGCTGCTTGTTCTGGTACTGTGCTTTGATTTTTAACAAAAAGCATACCCGGAAATCATTTATTATTACTAGCCCAAATTATTATACCGGCCTTCACAGTTCGGTTATTAATATAGCAGATGTAGCAATCAAACATATAACTCTTTATCTTTACAAAAACTTTTGATGCAATTTGTTCATATATACACACGATACTTAACAACACTTGCAAGCATGTGCCAACAAGTCTTGAATTCTATATTCAAACCTTACGGTAAGTTCGACATTCGACATTGCTTGGTTATCATACTGGGGCAATGACTCGAATAAAAACAGCTGGTGGCCAAGCAATGACCGGTTGATAATAAAATGGGCAAGCCTTCCTTTTAAAAGGGAAATTTTATTGTCACTAGATACCATATGGGACACACGATGGCCCTGTGGTACTCAGTGTGACAGTGATTGATGCGGAGCCAAACCACTGCGCCGGAGATTGTGGAATGTTGCATATCCTTATACATATACACCTAATAAGTAAAAAAGTAGTTCCGGCAGACTTATATCACTGGCGGTATGGGTTATATCAGCGAATGGTATGGAATATATCACTGATACAAAAGCCACGATTTCCGTATCCTGTTTATATAATAGTTTTAAGAATAAATCGTATAAAGAGGAATATTTAATCGTAGACTGTGGAAATACGGCCAAGGCATGTTTGTAATGTTTGTGCCGATATTATTGCCAAAAAAAATGTAACCATCTTTGAGATTGCTTTCATCGAGAGAAATGAAGAGTAAACATTACAAAATTGTGTGATTCTCTGTGTTTTTAAGTCCATTATTCTAGGTGAATCAGTCCGCTATCAGCCATTATCGAACCTGCCTGGGACGTAATGGGCATTAACACTGTGTATAATTTGATCAAGATTGTTTCAAATATGCGGATTTGTCATTTTTCTTCTTCCAATCGAATTTGGATACTATTATAGCCATAAATATTGCTACTCACTTTGAAGAAGATTGCTTTTAAAATGAAGCTGTTTGAATGCAAATGAATAATTAAAATAATTTATCTTTATTTGTGTGGACAAATATGCAAAGTTTGAATGCAGCAACCGCTACGTTTACCCAGATGGTAATGCCGAGTTAGAAAAATAAAGTTTTTCTTAGATATTTTTTACATTAATATACAAATGCTGACTTTCATAAGAATCAGACAATTAACAAAGCGAAATGCGTTGCCTAGAATACCATTGCCAGATATTTTTTTTATAAAAATTGATTGATTTTGGTTTCTTGTTTCCGGGAAAAGGTGAAAACGCAGTCTATATATCATCAGGCCAATAAGGAATTAATTATGACAGTGTGAGCATAAATTTGAAACGGGAGTAAATGATACGAGGACTGTTGAAAAAGTTCGTGGACTGAAGCTCTTAATTCTTTTACCTGCATAGTATAGTAAATATAAACTTATGTCATGTTGGAATGTATCTGTTGAGGAGATGGTTGTTGTTTTTTCAACCATGCAAGTGTCATATAGTTTCATTAAATAAGTTTAAAATTATAAAGTTAAGTCCCGAACATTTTGAACAACCCTCGTATCAAATCGACCTCGTCGTATATGAAACAACGGTACTGAGTTATGCCGATTTAAAGTGTAAACGTTTAAAAATTCAATGTACTCCATTAATAAAATATCATGAAAATAGGTTCACCCTCAGTAATTCCAAGGTGTAATGGGATTTTATGCGCCGTTAAAATAATAATTAATGATAAATCATCTAAACAAACACCGTTTTCAAGATGTAATCAACACTTTTTTTCATTATAAATAAGATATGTTTTAACAGAATGCTTGTTTTCTTATGACAGCGGTAATCAATAACGACTACAGCTCTTTGTGAGCAACAAAAACATGATGATTTATTTTCCGCAAACATCTGCCGTTTTTAAGATGAAAGTGAATTTGCCAGATGCAAACTGACTTCAATCGTTAACATACGCCTCAAACGGCATATCCAGGATATTAATCTATATTTAATCATTTGAATTTTTATTTTATCAAGCGTGATAACCGGACATTATGAATGCATACATAATTTGATGAAGATATTTTTATGTATAAAATTGGAATGGTTGCTCTTATAACTGGCAATGCAGATTTTAATGTGTTTAAATTTTAATGTGATCAGCGGATTAATAAATCTTTAATGTCATCTGAAACATTTTTCGATTGATATGCAGGCCCACTCAGGGTTACTATCGCATAAGATTCGTTTAAGTCAGTTATAAGGTTATTGGTCAAAACTGGCAAGAAAATTACAATTTTGACTTCAACTGTTGATTTCTGTACTTAAGTAGTTGATTTTAAAGGAAATATTTTGCTAAATGGATGCCATGTCCAAATTTCTCTAAAAAAATCAGCGTGGTTGATGAAACATTTGATTTTGCAGTAGTCCTCGAAATAATTGTTTACATACGGACGGGTATATTGTTCGATAAGAAAAAGTATAATTATGTTTTAAACCATTTTATGGCTTAAGATGATACAAGTATATTTTAATGAGCTTATAGATTCCCTGGTTTGGGGGATTGCTTGTTTCGGCCAGTGTGTTCCTTTCTCCACTCACCCACCCACATCTTGTGTTTGAACTTCAACACGTATGTAGCAAGTTTAGTATGTATAACTTGAAGCAAATTTCAACAAGTAGATGGGTACTGTAAGATCATCAATTTCCGTGGTGGGGGGGGGGGGGCAATTTTCGTCAATTTCGTGGATGGCTTAATACCCACGAAAATGCCTCTTAATTGGGCCTTTTGTATTACAGAACAGGGTCCCTTTTATTAAACATCGTGCGCTAAGAGAAATATTTTCGTACTACGTTTGTATTTTTATTACGATATATTATCTCTTATTCTAAGACCGTTTTATTCGTTCTCTTTCACACCGGCTTCAATTCAATTGACCACTGGGTTGGCCCAGAAAAAAGTTTTGACATGAGCCCATTGCAGAGATGATTTAGTGAGGAACGGACGACAACTTTGGAGAGTGCGTTTTATTAATAGTGTCGTACGCTTATTTTTAATGTTGGTACTATGAGGAAGATCGCGTGACGTTACGTCATTTCGCGCGTTATTTTCTAGGCAGAAGTGAATATGTCCGCGAATACATATATCAACGATATCGACTTTATCACATATTACACGAAATTTAATGTCAACGAAAAACGAATGAAATTTACAGTATGTCTCTCGTCAAGGTTAAGACATAACCGGTAGGTTTATTCTCCTATAAAGTAATATCGTATAAATGTTTAAATCCTCTCTTTATATTGTTTAAAAAAAATAAAAATAAAATAATGTTCCAAACGTATTCAGTTAAAAATTCTAAACGTCATTTTACTATCATTATATTCATTGCTTTAAAAAATTCATTTTTTTCTTATACATCTACTAATGCAGAGGTATAAGATATTTGAAATGTTACAATTAAGAATCAATAATTAAGATGCAATATGAAACACACACACACACACACACTGCTTGGTATACCAAACTAACCGTGATTAAATACATATGTGCCTCATACTAATACGGGTTCTACCACAATCTGTATATGCAGAATGTTGTTATTCGGAGGTAAATTTCAGAGGTATACATAACTAGCCATGATTTCAACATCAAAGTCAAACCAAATCAAATAATCTTGCATTAACTCAAACCCTTACCCGAAGCCTCGCCCAAATACTGAAAAAGACAATCCGAGGTATGTGTTTTCTAGCACTCAAAGAAGGTATACAACCTACATCCCCCCTCCCCCAACACACACATACACACACACACGCACACGCGCGTACCCATACACATACACACAAGTGACCTTATTTCATCATATTATTTTGACTGAAATGTCACATAAGTGTAAGATTTTTGTTCAGCTGGGGTCAGCCTCCTGTCTTAAGTGTTCGTAAATTAAAAGCAGGCATCGTTGATTTGCATAATTACCACAGCTATTTTTACCGTTTTGTATTCGTCAATGCTCATTAGCGTATCAATACAATGCGATTGTTTACATCAGGTTAAAAAGGCCATGATCTCCTTACGTAGGCATTTTATGAATGGAACAACACTCATGATTGTAATTAAACAAATCAAAGTGCTCGCATTGAGAGACTATCTGGGGGTTTATCATGAGACCAAGAGCGAATTCAACTGACTTATCACTAGTAACTAGAGTTGCAGGAAAACGTAAAATATGCCGTTAAATTACCTTTGCCTCTTTGAGATCAACCCTGCTGAAATGTATAGCTAGTCCTGACAACATGTAAAGTCTGCCGACAGACTTTCAGCGCATTGTGCGCTTTGATTTTTATTATTATTTGTTTATATATAGATTTATTGCTAATAACGAAAATTAGAATTTGCTCATAAACATGAATGTACATTGACGTAAGTTTTTATTGCACCTCATTGCAACAATGTCTTCTCAGTTTGCACTCACTGCACGCACTTTCGTACCTATATATATAAAACAAAAAAGAATCCGCCTCTAAATTCCGACACAGAATGCTTCAGCTTGCATGATGGTATTTCATCAGGAAATCATTACATTGAGTTGTCACCAAAAACGTATTTTCCTTTTGAGACGAATTCCGCTAGGAAATCAATTATAAGAGTTATATTAATTAAGCACTCATATGCCACACTGCCATTAAAATCACGCGTTCTTTATTTAATGCCTCCTGGGAAAGACTGGTGAGATTGCTATGATCACGTGATATCCCGCTTATACAAGTAGTAACAATGAATTATAACAACATTTTGTAACACAATTTCTGCAAGTCAGCGCCACTTGAAATAAGCAATGTTGTCTACCTTTTAGACAGGGTTGTTTTGTTTTTGCTATTTCATTATACATCGATTGGGAAATAAATCTTTAACTTATACAAATCCCTCTCAACGGTTCCTGAGGTGCACCAAAACTTTGGACTTGGGGAAGGTCTTAAGAAATTATAATTCCCTGAGGGTATCAAACTTTTGACTTTTGTATTCGTAGACAGAGAAAACTACCGCTAGATCACGTCGCCCACACACAATGTTGTTCTTATGTTCTGGTGAAACATTCAAAAGAGCTATGCTTTATTATTCATGTTCTTATTTTCTGTGTCATTTGATTTACTTCAAAAGCTTACCTGATATGCAGTTATTTCACTCTATAACGTATTAATGCCTCAACTGCAATAGAAAGTACTGATTAACCTTAACGAAGCAATAGCATTACCTAAGCCAATGTCTGTTGATAAATCATAGAAATACTGCAGACATCTATAGGCATTGCATTTTTTAATGCAAATTGCGTTTTATCAGTGAGATAAAATCCATATTCATTCATTGATATCACCCAAACTGTTGAGAGACATGTGTTTGTCGGAACTACTTGTTTAACTTATAAAGGGAGATAATTGTGATGCCAGGTATATATGCTTGTATGCAGATGATCATGATGGCACAGGACCGAATACATAAAATAATTCAAATTTTACGTTATCAGTAAGCAAAAAAAATGTATTTATTATTATCTTTTTTTAGAGGAAATGGTATAAATCTCATCTCGAAGTGATACAATTTTAAGATTTTCATCACTTCTCGAATAGATATATTCTTCCACATCTACTCAAAAAATCAATTATCCTCTATCAGAAACTACATGTATTGTCTATAGGCAAATTACACGGATACTTTTCTAACTCATATACTTTTTACGTTTTACTCAATATAATTTGTGTCATTTTGAATGCATCATAGACATTTTGATGTGGTATTGATTTTTAACAAAGCAACACCATGACTTAGAATACAGAACGCGTACCGTTTTGATTTGTATTATATATGTAACGCCTCACGGCGTGTGAGTTCCTCTTGGTCTGCAAGCACACAGATTGGGGGTTTTATAAAATAAATAAAACAGACAAAGGTAAGCGTACGGCTTTCGCCATTTACGATAGAAACAAAGTGCATAAAGAAAATGAAAGAAAATGAATAAAATGAATGAAATGTATAACAGAAATGTATGAAATGATGAATGAATGACATGGCACACATAGCAAAGCAAATAATTACCTGCAAGCACACAGATTGGGGGTTTTATCAAATAAATAAAACAGACAAAGGTAAGCGTACGGCTTTCGCCATTTACGATAGAAACAAAGTGCGCAGGCGCCCCGGTGCAAAGGTGGGAGGTTACCAAAAATAAAATGTAGGGGTATAACTCTACCAATTGTGATGGAGCATGCAAAGCAAAGGCCGTGAGATGAATGATGGTGATGAATGATTAATATGAATGATATATAAATGAATGAATATGGTAATACTAAATGAGAATAAATATATTTAACTACTAAGGAGGGTAATTAAAAAAAATGACAAGACATGGACATACACAAGGACATACAAACTGACAAGCACTAACAAAATGACACCGTTACATATACATCAGCAACCGTACAGATAACTATTCTGTGTATAGCAATAAATCCTTTGAATACATCGTATCACCCTGCATAGCTCCACATACGAACTATTAATTGTCGTTAGATGTCTTTTATATGTGCCGTGCTTGTCTGTTTGAC
>CM037790.1:6906338-6956338 GCA_021229015.1 Solen grandis | reverse complement strand
GACATAAAACGATCGTATTAATAGCACTATTAATCCTATTCATTTTCACGGATCTAGATATATTGGTTTAGAGGGCTGTGAGTTCGAGCCCCGGCTACTGACTATAGTTTTGTATGCAAGAAATTTTTTCGAAGGATGTGAGTCTAGTACTGGTCTTTCCCGAGAAGGTTGGTTAGTAATACAACAATTTCCAACAGAGCTGACATTCGTGCTATATTATTAATTTCCAACAGAGCTGACATTCGTGCCATATTATCTCGGCCTATTGATATGAGGGCAAGAGGTCTTGTCAAAACGAAACAAAAATAAGAAAATAAGGTATATTGAAGTTGATTTTAGGGAGCAAAAGCTTTAAAAAAAACGCTGATGCAATAATTTCGACCCCAAGCAATAAAACTACTTAGTCAAAAGCTTTGATGTCAGTATATATATATTATATATGTATTATATATCTAACTTTTAAAAAAAATCTATCATATTTCCCCCAGATACTCCTCAGAATGTATCTCCGTCATCCTAGAAACATTTTCTTCCGGGGTGCATGCCCCCGGACCCCCCTAGCACTGACATCACAATCATGTTTTGAGCACCCCAGTTGAAAAATTCTGGATCCGGGCCTGACATTGGTGATTCATGACCCTGTTGTTCCGAATATGCAAACTAAAACATGCATGCACACATGTCTTCACGGGGAGAATGCTATTAACGTCTTAGTGCGCATCATCAATAATCAGTCAGACTTGGTCGAAACTTGGTAATGAATGACCGAATAACACGCGCGACCTCAGTGAAACCTTTGAAACCTCTATATCTATGTGGGAACGCCATTTCTTTTTTTTTCCCTTATCTTTCTCTTTAGGTCACCCACAAGTCACATCGCCGTTGTAACTTCCTGTATGACTAGGAACAATAAGAAACAAATTTCCAGATATCCGGCCCCGTTTTTAGTTAGTTATAAAACGCCAGGCACTCTATTTATATTGTATCCGTGCGTATCCCATAAATTTGTTGTACATTTACTTAACCTTCCTTCTATTGACTACTAGTAGTTAACATAATAGCGCGACATTATTTTTTACAAAATAAATAAATAAATAAATAAATAAAATAGTATGGTCAATTATCTTTTTTTTGTGTGTGTGTAAATAACTGAATTATGAATGTTTATGCATGTTAGCACCCTAATAGCCATATTCCATATGTTGCCACTGGATGGTATATTTCTTTGAAACTTTGAAGACATTAAACAATGAAAATATTTCACCAAGTTTTTTTTTCAACTTTTATCTAATTTGGGGGAGATAATCTGCAGTTAAAATTGAAGCCTATGGGAAATATATATTTTCTGTGAATATGAAAGACCTTAATCAGCAAAGCCATTTGAGCCACTTAGACTTCTAAATAAAGAAATATCGCATTTACTGTTATTATTTATTATCGTCTGAATAGGCCAACAATATGACGTACGATACGATCTGACGGTACATGACGTCACAACATCGCACTGTTTCAAACTCAAATGCACGCTTACTGAGAAGGAAGGTACAACTACTTCGTGGAGTTTGGCACGGTAAATGACGCCACATAATTTTCCACTCGTGCAAGGTAACAAAACATAGCCTCTGTCCCCGTGCTACCTCATCACAAGCATGAGTCTGAGTTAAAGCCGTTTTCATCCACTCTGAGAACTATCGATATACAGGTTTAAAGTCGTAATTTACCGTCAATGCGATTCGCAACAACAGAAGACATTGTCAACGCACCATGTCAATATATCCCAAAAGTGCATATGTTAAGTAAATAAAAGTAGAGATAATGACAATGTTAAACAAAAGTTTAACATTTTTTTCTAAGTCCAAAAAGGGCCATAAATATGCAAAAATATTTGGAATAGTTACTGTTTCTGTTTTTACTTGAAGTTTGAGGGACACCCATCGAGTAAAAGTGGAGATAATGGCAGTGTTAAACAAAAGTTAAACATTTTTTCTAAGTCCAAAAAGGGTCATAAATATGCAAAATTATTCGGACGAGTTACTGTTCCTGTTTCTACTGGTTGGTCCGATGATGATAAACACATGTGTAAACTTTGAGGGACATCCATTGAGTAATAGTGGAGAAAATGGCAATGTTAAACAAAACCTTAATATTTCTTGGGACGCTGACGCCGGGATGACTCCAATAGCTCATCCTATTCAATCTACGTCGCACGCGTTTTGCAACAACCGTATGTAAAATTTTAATATTTTTCTAATCTTTATGATTTTCTACGTAACATTTCACTTAGAGTGAATCTAAGAAAAATTCTAATGTTTAAGGAATCGGATCATAATTTGATATCAAAACACTGTATTACTGGATTATTTTTAAACTTCATATAGTCAACTCCGTGGGGGGTGGGGGGCATGCCTCTTACCCCCGGGGGCGGGGTCATACCCCTTTCCCCCTCTTTGGCATATTTAAGGCTAGAGGCCTGCGATCCCTTCGGTCTTCTATTGTCTGCAGAAATACCTTGATAGACTCTTTCCTATACATGCATGTAGAAATCACCCAAAATTTGTGGCAAACACTTCATCTTGCTAAATAGGCCTACTCTTAGATAGATCTGTTAAGAACATTATAAATAGAAATGTGTTCTATTGAAATAAATCGATGATAAATTTTAATTTTTTGAGCCGGTTGGCGACTTCAAGATTATATTAGTGTACAGAACAGTTAAAATCAATTGTGTGTGTTAATCATTTACTGTTATCAAACTTTACCGCTTGTACATTTTATATTTACAGATCTATGTTAAACATGCGCATCTCACCTAGCTGTTACCAGATCAGAACATGCCTTTATGCCACCCAGATACGTACAAATTTAGACATCTGTTTGGTTTAACGTCCAACCGACAGTATTTCAGTCATTTGGAGACAGATATAGTGATGTCACGCTGCACTATCACGCCGTAGGCATGTGGCATATGATACAACACCCTGACACCGGGTCTTTATATGCTGAGCGCCAATCAAGGGGGGCTATATATGCCAAGACCATATTTTACGACCTTTGTATGTCGCGGCCGGGGATCAAACCCACGAGTCCCTCTCGCTCCCAAGGCCACTCGGCCATCGGGGACGGTAGACAACTGAAATATTCATTTTGTAATAGTAAGCGTGTAGATCAACTAGTTTACTTTAATTGATAAAAAAAATAACAGTGCCCAGTGACACGCCTCGGGCAATAGGTAACACGTTACATTTTTTTTAATGAAAACAGGTGTTTAAAGATGCCAACAGATTTACTATTCAGCACTGATTATGATTTCATGCGTATTATATTGGAAACACTTTTTATAACCTCATGAATAGCTCATTTTTTTTTCTTTTTGAACTTTTGGAAAGCAATATAATAACCTATATATTTAATGTGTGGACATTGAGCAAATAATGTTCTTTTTTTTTCAAAGTTAAGTCACAAGGTTACTCTTCACTCGAACCTTAAAATATAAAAGGTTGTCAATCACGCATTTATGCACGTAGATTAAATATATATATATCGACAATTTGAATTCCATCATATCTAATAAACCAAGAGTCCCAGAGAAAGAGAGAGAGAGGGGGGAAAGAGAGGGTCAGCTAACCATGACGTAATTTTGCCGCGCTTATATATTTGAAGTGGGGAATCCCTCTAGGCCCCTCCAGAGTGTGGTTGATTTCAGACATCTGAGACGTAAAATTTCATTATCAAATATATCCCTAATATTTGTAAGAGAAATATCTAAATTGTAGGCTAACAAAATATATTTTTCAACAGTTTTATAATTTCGTAGAGTTAGAGCAAAACATGATGACGTAGACAGTTTATGTGTAGGGAGTTTCCGGTTTGACATGTGTAAAGAGCAGGTCCGAACATGTTCATCATTAATAGACCTTAAGTAATAGTAGCTAACAAAAGGTTTAACCCAGCGGATAATCTGTACATTTCGTTTTACAGGTAGTTCAGTTATCAACTAGGAAAACTCTATATTCTGAGTAAGTTAATTTTGTTACAATTCAATTCCACACCTTCAAGAATTGACCTTTGACATTGTTATTTATCAGTTTTTTAATTCCGCGTGTCATATCACGCGTGTTTATTTTTCTGTAGACATTTAATAATATTCAGTATTGGGAATGTATTTTAGTAATGTTCGAATCAGATTGTTATAATTAACTCGTTGTGGGGTTATTTGTGTACAGTATGGTTTCGGGACGATTCCGCAAATTCGCTCCAGAGACGAATCGCCCGTAAATTATGCATGTCTGTTGAAATAAATTTAAGCGGTCCATATGTTTTCTACATCGGTTGATTATATGTGGAAGTGGTCCAGAGGAGCACTTGCACTGTTAGCTAGACCCAGGTTTGAGTCCTTATCTGGTCGCCACACAGTTTCCTCATTCAGTTTTATTTTGTGTACAACATTGTAATCTCTACTGAAATCCACTCCAGCTATTTTTTTTCGTATTGGCCTCTGCTGGATCTCTTCCCAGGTCTTATATAAAAGCTTTGGGAAATTTACACCGATACCCTACCTTGTTTTGGCCGTTCAAATTGATTGTTTTAGGAAGCACACGTAAAAATCCACGCAGATATAGTAAGTAGATATATTTTTCTTTCGACAACATCAAAGTCTTTGCTTGTCAGTTTCACCAGTTAACAAGCTACAGACTCTTGAAACCTCCAAACTCGCTGTTTAAACCGCCATATTGTTTACATGCATAGGTAATCACATGACTAATCCTTGATTGGATAACTACAGTTAGGTTCACCTCATGGGTTATGCGGTATAGAGTGAGTGTGGTTTTCTCTATCCATAATTTTAAATCGAACATATTTCACATAAAATTTATTTTGAAAAATGTTTTTATATAGCAAAATTTCTTTGATTTTGCCAGGGCTGATTTATTGGTAAAGTGCATTTACCTTTTGTTGTTGAACAGTTGTAGCTGAACCGAACTGTAATTTAAATTGCTTCGCCACTATTCACGTGATCAGTATTTACAAAATGTCTGTTTAAAACTATGAGATGAGCGGTTTGGTGCTTTCCGTCGCCATATTTCATGAAATCGGTAAGCTTAAAGACAATGATGTTGAAAGAAATGGAAAGAAAAATATGTCTACTTACTATATCTGTGTGGATTTTTATGTGTGTATCCTAAAACAATAAATTTGAACGGCCGAAATGAGGTAGGTGTATGGGCGTACATTTCCCCAAACTTTTATATAAGGCCTGGGTAGAGATCCAGCAGAGACCAATCTGAAAAAAAACCATAACCAGAGCAAATCTCAGTAGAGATTACACAACATTGGTCAGTTACAGCACATCGGTGCGAGCAGTATCCATGAGCAAGTACATGTAGTATCTGTGGTTTGCTTATAGTATCGGCAAATATGCTTTGTGGGAAAACATTTGGTTTCCACACTGATGTTGACAAATTTGGAGCTAGAGAAACTTTTTCCAACACATATTTATAATTGACAAGATTAACATTATGAGTAAATCATGAATACTACTCCTTTACAGATACTGCTAGCTCCTCAATATACTGTACTTTACAGGGATGAATCTTTCAGAAGTTTCTATGATGGCCACTTTATGTCATAAGGAAACTATTCTAAAGTGAATTGAAAGGTCCTTAACCCTTTCCCTCATATAGACTCATTTTGACGCACTCAGTAGGTACCACATAAAGCCTGATCTGCAGAAAACCACAGTTAAACCTTACCAAATTTAATTACAAAATCCTCATTTCAAGACCACTGAGGAGCAGCGAACAGCATAAAACCTGATCAGCCTGCGAGTTACTTGCAGGCTGATCTGGTTTTATGCTGTTCACATGTCTTTTCATGGTTTCCTCTATGAGGGAAAGGGTTAAACATGGAATATTCCCCTTGTGTATAGTACTCAGCTGATAAGCATACTTCTTCTTTATTGTTATTGCCCAGGACTTTCGCATTGCGGGTCATACAAAGTTGACTCCATGTCAGGATAATGTGGTTGGGTGTGTTGTTATTATGCCACTTGTCTTTGGATTGATATGGAAGTGAGCAGCTCTTTCTCTGTCTTACATAAGTATCATCCAGTTTAAAATTAATTGGTCTTACAATATTTAAAATACACTGGCATTACCTGTTTTTGATTGTTTAAGAAATGGCTATTTCTGATATTGCAGAATCGATAGAATACATTGTTCTGTAAAGTAAATCCTATCTAGAAGCTATACTCTTAATACTAACAAAACATTGTGATGGCAAAAAAAAAAAAATTACAAATTGGAAAGTGCTTGTACATGTACCAACTGATGAAGTGGAGTCACCTTTTAAATTTTTTTGCCCTCGCATTGATAAATCGGTGGGCATATTGTTTTTTATCTGTCTGTTTGTTTGTCTGTCTGTCATAAAACTTTAACCTTGAACGTAACATGGAAGTCCTTCCACCTACAACCTCCAAACTTCACAAGTGCTTGACTCCAAAGGCATAAGGCCCCCTGTGGGGGAGGGGTTGGGGGTCATAGTGTTCATTCGAATGTAGCTTGGTCTATCTTCATTTATAACTTTTCAAAGAGCATGCTGTCCAAGATGCAACTATTTGCAGACGACTGTATCCTGTATGACAAGATCAGGTCTGATGAGAAATGGCTCATCCTACAAGTGAATTTGTACAAACTTGGTGCATGGACTTTAATCCCCTCCATGTATCCAGGTCAAGACACTCCTGTTGTGCAGCCTACTTGCTTTCAGGTACCCAACTGTCAGACAAGCAAACGTTAAAATGCTTGAGAGATGACATGGCAGATAAATTTGATATTATCTTACCAGAATGAAATATTTTGATAAGTGCGACCAGCCTGTATATTTTGGAAACTGAAAGTAATTTTCCAAAAATGACTGAACATGTTATCTGACCTAGTATGAAGATCTGACATTGACAGTAAAGCCAACAATGTGTTAGGATTCCTCCAATGAAATTTGCCCTCCACAACTCAGTGATCTTTTTCCTTGAAATAAGAATGGGTCTGGTATCCCTTCATTTGTGAAAAATAACGTTTTTTTCTCAAAATTGTGATAAAAAAAAGTAACAGCATTTCTGCTGATATTATGAGGAGAAAATGTGGGCTATGGCAGAATACCTTGCAATGTTTTTGTAAAATGGTAGGGAATGGTTTATATTTTCAAGAAACTGAGATATTGTGGAAGGGGAGCACCTTTGAAATTAATTCAGCTGAGAAGAAAGCATTTAAACCATGCCTCTATCAAAAAAACAATTTTGAACTGTGAATCAATTTGGGTCCCTTCTAAATTGTGAATGGGTCCTTTTATGATAACAGTTATAGAAAAAGAAAAATCGCTGCAACTCCCTTGAAATATTGCTGCAGAGTACTCCCATCAGCAGTCTAATGACAAAAAAAATCAACTGGAAACTCAAGAACTTTGCTTGGTATCCAATAGATACCCAAACACCAGCTGTGTCTTGGGATATCTTTTGATTGGAAATTCACTAGAATTGAGATGAAAAAACCTACAACTCAGCATGTTCTTTGAAATTCTCAATCACCTAGGTGACATATAGAATTTAATTAAGACTATCTCACTCCATCTGTTTCCCAAACAAAATCTTTACATAACACATGGTTCCAACCTAATCTTCTAATTTGCTTACTCCAGGCATGTTAAAGAACAAGAGGTCTATTTGAAACAAGCTAGGGTAGCACATCCGGATCCCTTGTATCTGTCTCTGTGTTTAGATGCACATGTCTGGAGGTGCTAAGGGAGGGCAACCCTGACAGAAAAAGTCCAAGAGAACAGAAGTAAAAACCCGCAGCACCATGCACAATATGCCTTAGCGCAAACAGCAACAACAGCTTCTCTTTCTTAAAGCTTCTCATGTTGAGATTCTCTTCAACTGAAAAATTGGAAGGTCTTCAATTCTTATATATTTAATAACTTAGAAACAGGGGTTTCTCTTATTTTTTCCAAATTGGGTGGGAGTGGTATCCAAATGACCCCTTGATATTTAGATACTGACAATTTCAGAGTATTAGATTGTCATTTAGGTAATTTCAGGGTCAAAATAAACAATTTTGTTTGTCATGGAAAACAGTGCTACAGATGAAAAGTAGTGAGTGTCGCTGTGTTTTACCACAAGCACATTCTGACAGAAACTGGCCTTCCACTTATTCAAAATTTCTTAATTGCAGTGATATAGAATTTGAGGTATTTGAGATGAGGAATATCTCAATTTGGGATGTTTAGTTATATACAGTCCCTTTTTCCTAAATCACTGCAGGCTAAATACCGGTAACCACTTTTACCAGCCATATGGACTGTTCCAGTGTCTGCAATCTGTGTAACTCCTCCCCCTTTTGTTGTATTGACAGTTTACCTAGGTCAAGTGCTCACAAACTGTATCACTTATAAAAAGCACATGTTCATGTAAGTAAATTAGGTTAACTGTTCACCATCTTCAACTAACAGTAATTGGAGAATTCAATTTATGCATTAATTGACAAGTTTTGGAACTGTCCATTGTTTAAACAATCAGATTGGTGTCAATGGCCTTTTTTCTTTTGAAAAAAACCAAGCTCTATCTACTCTCAACACAACAGGTATAATTTATTGTTGTTTATCTGTTTGTTTTTCACACAATTATATCATATGCATGAGTCAAGGTTGAGTATAACTAGGCCAGGACACCTAACTCTCAAGAGTTCTGTTGAGAAGAATGAGAAAGAGGTCAGTCTTGATTTTCAAGTATTTTTGCCCCATCTTTAAGTGATACAATTTTGTGTTAAAATATTAAAACAATGCTAAGGATAAATGGAAGTGTTTGAGATTACTCAGCAGGCCTGACATGACCAATTTATTTCCAATTTAGATGCTACTTATGCGAACCCATAATATTAAGATTCATTTTTAACAATTTATTTTTACTCCATTCTTTTGCAGCACTATATCTGTCTCAAGTAGACATTGTCTCATACTGTCAGTGGTATGTTTAACCCAATGAAAAACAAACTTTGCTTTTGCTTTTATTTCCTTAAAATGTTCATGACAGTTAAGTGGAAAATCCAGAAATGCGTAAAGGGTGGTTAAAGGCTTGAGTGCCAAGGTCACTGTAACTCTATGAGCTTAAAGCCAAAGGCCCCTTCCTCACTGTTCTATAATTTGCTCTGTCAAACAAATCTATTTGGCTCAATATATACACATAGTAAAGGTCAAACAAGAAAAGTGTGCCTAATAAACTTAACATGGGTACCCGTGTTTAATCAGCCACTGTAGAATCCAGTTACAAAGGTTGTTGTAAACTTGATAGGTATGTGTATACTATTATTACATTCTTTCTAATGTGATTGAAGTAATTGTATTATTTTAGCAGCTGGTAACTATACAGGCATGATTAAAGACAGCCCTTATTTTAAATGTTTACCTTGAGATTTAATCATAGGAGCTGGTCAACATCTTCTGGCCATTGTATTACCTCAGGAGGGCATTAAAGGGTCAGCCTCTTTCATCCAGAAATGACCAGAGGTCAAGTGGTCACAGAGAGAGCAGAATGTCCTTGGACCTTGTCCTTCATCTTCTAGTAACAAAAGAAAAAAATAAATAAATACCTTTTTTTTCCCCCGATCAGAAAGTTCAGCAGGTTACAAAACCTGTATGGGCTTGATTGAGCGAGCACATCGTGTCTGCTAAAAATAGAAATGATGAAACTAGCCCGGAAATTATTTTGATTGACTTTAGGTATTGTTGGATATGCTAGTAAAGATAGTAGAAAGCATGTTGCGTACTGTCTTCTATGCGCAGATTTTGGGCTGTCTTGTCAGTCCGCTGTCTGGGTCATTACCGCCATGTATTAAGAAAGTCGGGCGGAATTTCATTTTCTGCTGAGAATTGAGAGTGAATGGTGTCTGAAACAGTTAGTTGGATAATGAAAATGAAGGTAATATATTTACATTCAAATTCTGGGTTGTTATGTGCTTAGATATTAATAATGTGTTAAATATGTCAGTGATTTTTTTTTAGAGATCCTGAATGTTATATTTTAACCTTTTAAAGATTGATTTTTCTACATCTGAAATGACTAGATGGATTTCAGGGATAGAAGTCATTATCGTAGTAAGGAGAAATGTAGTTTTTATTTATTTTAGCTAAAAGTTGCATTTCTATAATTTATCTATCTTCATTTTGAAAAAAAAAAGAAGCTTGATAGCTGTTAAATATATGGAAAATCAGTGAGTTAAAAAAGGAGAAATTAATGAAATGTTAAGATATTAGATTGATCAGCCATATTTTTGACCATGGCTTTTTTCCCTTCTTTATCAGGGGCCCTTCATAGGTGTCTTCCTTCCTGAAAGATTTGCTCAAATTATTTATTTTTCCCTGAAAATGCCATTTACCAGAGGAATTGTCTTTCCTCATCATCAAAATAATTGCACATTTTTCCCTAAAATATCTTACAGAGGCGTTTCCCAATCATTATGTCGAAGAAAAAGCCAGATTTATTTCCTTTTGCAGAGGCTGTTAGTATAAAGCGATCAAGTCTTTCATAGAATGGTTTTAGCTGAATTGGTACTTGTTTTTTAGCCCCTTGTAATTAAGAAACAAGAATTAAGACTCAAAACAACAGTAAAATTAAAAAAAAAATTTTTTTCAAATGAAATAAATTTTGGCATCTTGGTAGAAGAATTTAGCTTCTGGTGATCTCAATCTCCAAAATGAAATTTCAAAATCATATGAAGTGTTTGCTCATGTAAGTCTTAGGTTAGTTAATTGAATCACTTCAGTTATGATGTTAGAGAAACTACACAGTGTAGGGTTTAAAAAGAGACTAACTCTTGGCCTTGGGGGTACCATTTTGATTTTATGATTTTATTCTTGGTTATAATGGTATATTTAATTGAAATAGCCAGTAGCATAAAACAAGTAAATGTGATTTTAGCTGATGAAGCAGTTATGACCAGTTGTTTATGGCGATGATGAAATGTCGCAGTCTGCTCTGGTATGGTTACGTCATATGCAAATGGGGTGTGGCTTGTGCGCGCTCAGTGACAGTTTTGAATGTGGAGGGAAAATGCAATAAGCGCTAGATTGTAAAAGTGGATTTTGACCATCTAGCACTTATTGCAGTTTCCCTCAACATTCAAAACTGTTACAAAAATATTACTAAAATGTATGACTTATGTTAAGTTAAATTGAGCAAAATACATAATTAGGAAAGGGTAAAATCATTTTTGTTTCTCCATAATTCTTGATTGTTTTAAGATTCCATGTTGTAAGTTTGTTTTTAAGATTTGAATATACAATGTACAGGATATGTCCTTGCAATATTTTTCCTTGTTGTGTGACTTTTGAAGATGGCATCAATTGTACAAAAACATTTGAGACTACTGTTAAAATAATTTTTTTAGATGGAAAGGGTAAGTGGAACACAAGACCAAACATTGGTTAAGTAGACAGATTTTATTTACAAGCTAGTTTCGACCATCATTGGTCTTCATCAGGATAATATTTTTTTTTTAGACCAAAACTAGCCAAACTTTGCTTGTTAGTGTGATTTCTGAGGGAAATATTTGCAGATTTCATAATTGTGACCAAACTTTTCAATGATTTGTGAAGATATATGATTTTATGAATTTATCATATTGGCAGAGAATGAAAGAATTGAACACCCATCTAAATGAATAAGAGTCTTGTAACTTGTAAGCAATGATATTGATGGGTTGATCTCCAGCTGTGACATACCAGAGTTGTTAAAATGATTCTGGTTTATCTTTGAGGTGGACAGAATTACTGTGAAGTATAGCAGTAAGGAATGTTTTATTACCCTTTCCCTCATAGAGGACACCATGAAAAGACCTATGCGAACAACATAAAACCAGATCAGCCTGCGAGTAACTCGCAGGCTGATCAGGTTTTATGCTGTTCGATGCTCCTCAGTGGTCTGGAAATGAGGATTTTGTAATTAAATTTGGTAAGATTTAACTGTGGTTTCCTGCAGATCAGGCTTTATGTGGAACCTACTGAGTGCGTCAAAATGAGTATATGAGGGAAAGGGTTAAACAGTAAAGATGATGATGATGAATGATTTTACTTGGTGTATTGAATATTCCTGACAGGACACAAAAGATTGTGATATTCAGGTATATCTTAATCTTCTGGACTAACTGGAAGCCTAGAAAATTATGTGTTCAAAAGTAACCTTGATTACAATGAACTCAGAAGTAAAGTAATTGATGTAATTGATTCCTTTTTTAAACTAAGAAATGGTGACATTGAGACAGCTGTCTTGACATCTTGTCTCAGGTATTGTCTCCAAATGATTGAAATACTGTTGGTGGGACATTAAACCCAACAAACAAATAAACAAACTTGTCTCAGGTGGTTAGAGTCTTAATTGACTAAAATATTGTTGGTGGTATGTTAAACCCAAGCTATTAACCAAAATTATTTACAATCAAACCTGTCCTTTAAAAGTGGTCAATCAATGGAACTAGAGAAAATGGCTGCTTAACAGAGGTGGCCGCTAAACAAAGGTTAAACATATAAAATGCTAATTTGGTGGTATTAAAACTGACCGCTGAATGCAGGTTGACGGTTTAATACAGGTGTCTGCTAATACAGGTGTTTGCTAATACAGGTGTTTGCTAATACAGGTTCAACTGTACTTAAAAAAATTAAACCAATGTGAAAATATCTGATATCGGATTGTTTCAGATCGAGACCAGTGTGACGTTTCTATCGATGGAAAGAGATGGAGCTCCAAGTCCCCCAAGCGAGCAGCCATCCCACTACGTGGTAGAGGAGGAATATGTGATCGGGGTGCCACTGGTAGGTTGATCCCTTGTTAATGATTCTTTATGCATGAATTTTACACTTAATTTACAACATCCAAGAAAAACACGTGTCATAGGCTCAGCCTGCTTTATTTATTTATTAGTTTATGTTGATGGTAACTGTTTTGAAATCTGCCTTTTTTTAAGTTCATATTTATGTTCTGAAATGCCATCTTTTGAGAATTTTTACCATTCTATATTGGGAAAGCAAAGAGTTTTAGTAATTTGGATGTTGCCTTATAGAGGCCTATATTATATCAACTGAAAAGTCCCTGATGACTCCTTTCTTAAAGAATTAATGTGGAACACAGCCGTGCAATTTTTATATCTTAATTAATCTTACTATTTTATATTCAGGTAAGACCAAAACCTGCTTTCCTGAAGGTTTTGCGTCTGGCGGGGGCAACAGGTGAAGCCTTTACCAAGAAGGAGGTTTGTATTATTCATTCTTTAGTCTTATTAGTACCTTGTATAACTGTTTAAGGTAATCAATCCATCATTAAATTTTGATCATGGTCCATCAGGTGATTATAGGAATTTTATAGTAAATGCAAGCCTCAATATAATTTGAGCGAAAGAGCCCATGGATCATTGCACCTGCACTAAGTCTTTTTAAGCATTTAAAGGACCATGATTATAATTTATTGATGGATGGACTACCTTAATGAAATAACAGTTGAAATAAGTAAGTACTATCAACAGTTGATATTTAATGGGCAGTTGGCAACTGCGGACAAACAGTATTTTAAGAAAACCATTTGTTCTTTAATGTTTACAATTGATGTCAACCCAGGGGCATGCAATTCCACTCCCTTGCTTGACATTGTGAGTGAAATTTAGTGCAGGGCAGTGAAAAGTCTGAAAATTTCCTGATTTGATGAAAGGCAGGTAATAATTTAGGAATTTTACACCCCTGCAAACATTGATCTATACAACTATCGGATTATCTGATAATTCAGTTTGAAAATATTCACAAACATTCCTTTGGATACAAAGATCAAAACTAAAACTTTTGTATATGACTGTGTTTAGATATGCAGCTTCCTGAAGGACTACATCAGAAGCCGGAAGCTGTATGACCCAGAGAACCCGCGTGTGGTCAGGTGTGAGGGGGACCTACTCAGCCAGGTGTTTGGGCTCCAGTTCTTCACCGTCGACGATGTCCTGTAAGTCATCTGACTCTTATCTGTTTGACTCTTTTCAGAGATTTTATGTATGCATGTTTTGTTTATCAATTCCCTGTTTCTGACTCGCTGTCTCACCTCTTTCTACCTGTCTTACTTCTGCTGTTTTTTCCCTCTTTTTCAAATTTTCATATTATTTCTGTCTTTATCTCTCATTTTCTTTCTGCAGCTTTTGCATCCTCAGTCTCTCTGTATGTTACAGTGGTTGAAATGCCAATACTTGACAGCTTATGAGATTGGATGGAAAAGTGTCAAACAAATTAACCGGTTATTTCCTGGATTTATACTGCAGTAAAGTTGTGATAGTCCAGATTATTGGGGAAGATAAATTACTCTGATAATCGCAAGGCATGGAAAACCAATAGTGTTTCCTGCTTGATTTTATCATTTCTCTGCACATAGACTGGGAATATTCCTTGAATTATTTATACATGGGATAGTCTCTCCTGTGGCTATCACAATGTTACTGTAATATTGCATGTTTTCCTGGGCACTGTAACACATGTTGCACTGTTTTTGTTTCTATCCTTTGGGAGCTTAACCCTTAGTTCATATAGACACGTTTTTAGAGTAGAACCAGATCAGACTCCTAGAGTCTGCTCTATTTGCTCATTCAATATTGTAGCACGGATTCTACACTTTCTACACACAGGCCTTTTTTTGTGTTTTGAGGAAAGGTGGTGGGTCCTTTCAGGAGGGAAAAGTATATTAATCAGAGGAAAATTTAATTACGAAGAAAACATTAAAAAAAACCCACTTATTATGCTGTAACTGAAACACACTTATTTTTATTTCATATTATGATTAAATTTACAATAATATGTCTCTTGCTTTCCTTGCATGTCATTTTTTTAAAGATGAAAATACATTTTTGTCGGGGGAAGTTTTAGATTCAAGCAATTGGTGGAAAAAAGTATACTTTTTTATGAGGGAATGAGGCCGAATATCGGCCCCAAAATCGGCATAATAAAGGCCTGACACAGCAAAGAAAAATATACTTAATGAAATCGTGAAATTACAATTCCTTAAGTCATGAATTTGTGCATTACTATTTATGAGGTTAATTGTTAATAACTGAAACCATGGATTTTACTTCATTTGTTCAAGCTGTGTATGCCAACTTGTATTCGAAAGCAACTGCCCATGTGTGTCACTGTTTCTCACTAGCATGTGCTGCGTGTATGTAACGGGTAGTATTAGCAGTTAGTGACAGTTTAGTCTTCAATCTATCCATTAAAGCCATAAAGTGTTAAATACTTGAAGTTTCTGTAGAGTTGGGAGTCAAATGAATTTCTAATATATACAGGTTAGGGTACCAGTTAATCATCTGTATGTAGATAAAGAGAGGAAATTGTTGGCATCATTTAGACAGAATTGAGGGTCAAAATGGACCATTTTCTGCATCATTACAGACCCTTTGAAATGTTAAATTGGAGAATATAGAGAAGCAAGATATTTCTGCCTTGTATAAAAAAAAAATTTTGCCTATCCAAATTTCTATGCCTTTAAATAATCATTTTAGATTACAGTAATATATAATTATGTAAAATTTATTTGAATTGTTTATTTAAAAAAAAAAAAGTGTTAAACATTATCAATCATCAGTAGTCTATCAAAATTAAAAAATACCACAGCATTTGATCAAACTACATGTTATCCATCTGTGGTCACATGACATAATTTGCTCCTAGCAATTATCACTAGGGCAACAGTCATTTACAGAATAGCACTAAAACGTTGTGTGTGAAGTTATTACAGTAAAACCTGATAACAAAGGCTACTCAATGGAAACTGAAAACTGACCATTTGGCTGTTATTCATGAAATAGATTAAATTCCGTATGAATTCAGTGCTGGGGATCCAATCACTGGCCTTTTTTCACAGGTTTTGGATGTAAATCAGAGGAGACTTTTATCACAGGTGTGACAGTATGAAAGTTATTGTAAGATTGAATGGGTCATTTGTGTAGGTCGAAGTAGGTTTATGCATTTCACCAGCACACCCCTCAGCACCAAACTGTTCCTTTACTATTTCAGTGGAAGGGGCAGGTAGGTGTGAAGCAGCTGGCATTCTCATGCCTGTACTGTATGGTGCTGTTGTTGATGATGCTGTTGTTGATGATGGTAATCAGTGTGATGATGATAAGAGGTAGAGCCAGTAGAATATACTTTGTGCAGGGAGAACTTAGATTTGTAGGGTATCATTCCCTACTTGTCTAGTGCAGGACAAAAGGTATGAATTTCAGTACCTCCAGTGTAACATATTCACTTGATACATGGGTATAACACAAGTACATTTATATGTATTCCAATGCTTTTGCTTTGGAATTAAGTAAGTATTAGATATTTTGACAAAGTGATATGGTAACATTCAGTATTGTGGAAAGATATATTTTATTTAGTAAAAAAGAAAGTAAGTATCATTTTCTTGAATCATTGGATTCTGAATCACAAAATAACATTTCTTGTATTAAAAAAGGGAGACAACTGTATTATGATTGATTTCTTTTCTTTGCTTTCAGAGATCTCCTGGCAAAGAATTGCAACCCAATGCCAGATACCTGCCTGAAGAGAAAGCGCCATCTTGTGGCCAAACCTCTCCCTCCACCGGTCTCCACACACGGGCGACATGGCTCTGTGACCATCGCCGTATGCAGGGCGATGCCTCAGTCAGCAAATCCAGTCATAACCAGCAGTACCTCATCCACCTCAACTCACAGGCCCGACAGATCATTTGAAAGACAAACAGGGCCAGTGCAGCAGCCTAAAACACAAGCTCCATCATGTACCAAGAGCAGAAAGTCTTCCTCAAGTTCAAGCGAAAACCTGAAGGTTAAAGAGCAAGATAATGTTGCAAGTATGGGTACCAGTCATCAGCTTCAGACAGGAAGTTCAGATGTAAGCAAGGGGAACCAGGCTGTAGATTCTAGTTCCTCTTCCTGTAGTCAGGTGAAAGGAGATGGCAAGGATTCCAAACAGAAGAAACGAAAAAAGCGTAAGTTCCAGTTTGAATTTGACATCTTGATTTGCAATATGATTAGATATTGAGAAGCAACAGTAAGAAATAAATGGAAAACATGGCTATTGTATTCTATACACTATGATATTTTAATTTAATATAAACTGAATGCAGGACTAGTGGCCTCTTTCAGAGGTTTTAATGTATTATAGTTGGCTGATTGTATATCCCTGCATGGCACTTGTATTTTCCGGTCACATTCAGTCCCATTAGTTCCCGTCCTGTTCTACACTCACATTACATGAAGACAAAATGAGGTGCAGGATGCAAGATAATTAATCACCCAAATTGATAGTTTAAGTTTTTTTTGGACAGGGGAAGCCAAGGCAGCAGAGGCCAAACGTAGACGGCATCACACGGAGCCATCTACCCCAGAACAGGGCACATCTAGGTCCAACCGACGAAGGGGGACGTCCCTCAGTATCACGTACGGGGACACTAGTAATCAGGATCACTACCCCTGGTACTTCGAGGTGGAAGTCAACAATGATGAGGATGACAAGAGTGAGGTCTTAAGTGTACAGGTGTGTCACTTTTAATAGATGATTGAAGCATTTATAGCAGGAAAGAGGTGGAATTGAGAAATCTCTATTTGAATAGTTATATTGTGAGCTCCTTTTTACTCATATAAAACTAGTTGCCTTCTCCGTTTATTTATTTTTTTTAGTCATTTTTAGTGAACATTTTATTTTTAGGAATTCATTGTATTTCTCTCTTCAGAAATTTTGCTGTTGAAAGGAATATTTCTGTAAGATAGGGATATATTTTTTTGAGCTCTATAGAAAATTTGGTCACTGAATTAACATTAAACTTAGACCACTGCTTCACAAAGTGAAGTGCGGGCTATATAGATATTATATGCATTGTTCCATTGCATCATTTCCTGTCTTCTCTCATATTGTTGAATCAAAGCAATGAAGTGGGGTTATTCATCAGAATTGTGATGGCTCTTAGTTTTTTAAAGGAATACTCCCTCCTCCCCCCCCCCCCCCCCGGATCAATAGATATAGATGGTGGCATATTGTTTTTGGTCTGTCTGTTTTTCACATAACTTTAACCTTAACCATAACATGTAAGTCCTTCTACCTAAAGCCTCCAAACTTCACAGGTGCATACACCTTGATGAGCTCTACCCGCCATGTGACCTTGACCTTCAAATGACCTTGACCCCCAAGGTTTAAGACTCCCCAACCCCACCTGGCATGGCATTCATATGAACGTAGTGCTTGTTGTACTATGTTACACTTAGCATTTCACATTTCTCAGAAAAATCCATGTAACATTTATGATTTAAAGATACCTCCTAAAAGTTTGACTGGCACAGGGTCACCTCTTTTCTGAGGCACTGATGGTTTTTGTTTCACCAGCTGTTAGAGGTGACACATAGGGATCACTTCTCTGTCGTTCATCTGTCTGTCACACTTTGTCTGTCACGCTTCTTTCAGTAGGTTACACGTGTTCAAAGGCACACTTTGAGTTATTGTGAAGCAAAAGTATGAGACAAGTATATCCAGCTTGAATCAAGACAACACCAAAAGATAAACTTTCTTGAATTCCTTTACCTTAACTACATGTGTATTTATCTCTGAGAATATGCCTATCTAGAGTTTTCCTGTATCTTGTGTTTGATCAACCCACAGGGCCGAGAGACCGTATCAGTCCATGATTCCACAGATGATCTCTGGTTCCTGGAGGAAGACTCCATCCAGGTGGAAGTTGACTCTGACACAGAGTTTTCTGTCGAGTATGACGTCGAGTCTGATAACTCACCCATGTCGGAATCAGACATAAGCTCCGTCCGGTCTGGTCAGGTAAGTTGCCTAGCAATGAAAACCCAAACAGATTAGAGTTTAACTGTGTTTTTGAGATATAGGTGATAATGTAAATCAGTTTGAAGCTCTGCCAGTATTGTTACCCAAGTTTGTTATGAGTGGAATGTATTGATATGGCTTGTGTTGTATCCTGTTCCTTTATGTCTTGTCTCCCAGGGTCAAACTCAGCATATACAGTTAAACCTGTATTAGCGGCCACCTGTACTAAGCGGTCATACTGTGTTTAGCGGTCAGTTTTAATATTACCAAACTAGCATTTTGTTATATATATAAACTTCATTTAGCAGTCACCTCTGTTAAGAGGCCATTTTCTCTTGTTCCGTTGACTGACCGCTTAAGACGGGTTTGACTGTATATATAATTAAATCCTAAATTGGGGTATAAATGAATTCCACTGTTCCTGTTTTGCAAAATGTAACTATATGACTAGGTTTACCTAAATTATTACTTTTGGTACTAGCAATATTAAGAAATTAAATATTTTGGTATTTTTATTATAATGAAATAGGCCACAGAGAGTATAATTTAGCATTGGTGACCTCCAGGTGTTATCATATGTCTGGTTTCATGTCATGACTGATGTGATTTTGTCTCAAGACATACATTTTTCAAATGATTGACTGTTGTTTCTAACAGGGATTGCTGGTGGTGTGTCGGGAGAGTGATGTCGAGTTCTTTGCCGACTACAGTGACTCTGACAGTAACCCAGGCGACAAGGAATTGACAGATGCAGTAAGTAGAGTGGTTCTATCAACATTTGGAAAATTGCCTTTTAAGATTCATCACACAGTAGTATTTTAGTTTTCTTATAAGACTTCTGGTACATTCATGGCTTTTGTCCCCGATGGGAATACTGTAAGTGGGACATTAAACCCAACAAAGTGAAAGGACAGAGAGTTATTATCAATAATGATGTGAGGAAGTCAAAAAGTTGTGAATAGAAACAAAGGATTGAAAATATTTGCAGAAGATGGAAATAAATGTGAGTAAAGGCATTTTTATTATCAGAACAGAACATAAGTAACTGAATATATTTGAACAACATTAAAAAGGTTTGTTCATCGTTTCACAGAAACCAATAAATACTTATGTATAAAACAGCAATTTGAGGGTAAAGAAAAAGAGATTGAAAAAAAAAAATCAATTCAGAATGACAACATATTTTCAAATTTAGTTAGATTTTTAAGGAATAAGTCGAAGCCTGTATTTTATAGAATAAGATGATGTTTCAATCTTTTTGAAAGATGATAATTATTAAAATCCTTTACAAATATTAGCAACACCAAAAAGTTTGTAATAATGTCAGTATATCCAAATAAAGTAGGATATTTTGTTTACTATTTAACCTACCATATGATGTACCTTAGAAAGGATGAGCAGGCAGAAAATGATATTCAAGTCTTAGCAGGTTAACACTAAACTGCTTATCTCAACTGATGAACAGCAGAGGGCATACCACTTGAGTCCAGGCCCCATGTTTTCAAAAAATACCTCCGGCTCAAACTCAAATGGTTTGCTCAAATTTGAGTCCTAGTCATATGTTAATTGGTGTAACTGGAAAAAAAAAAGTATGTACTCAGGCATAAGTTTGATTGTGACTGATAAACTCTCATTTTTTGAAGCGTAATTGATAATGAAATTTCACTTAGCTGACAATGTGCTTATAAAACATTGTATATATCACTCATTGATCAAATGTAGTTGAGCTTGATAATCATACTAAGTCTTAGTACTATCTTCAATATCTTTGAGACTTTTGGGCCTTGTCTGATTTTATGCTTGTGAAAACATTAGTTTCAGATTATCTCATGCCATGCAGTAATGATTTTGTTTAATTAACTCCTTCTTATGCAAATTTTGAAAAACGTTCTTTCAGCTTAATCTTATCTGTCTTGTTGGCTTCTTTGTTGGACCATTAATTTGCATCTGAGAAGGCCATGAAAGATTGACCCTAATGGTGTCTGAACCCATGACTTTAGGATATGCTGTCATGTACATCAACACTGGATCAGTTAGTGATACTTGGTATTTAGTTAAAACATACTATATTTCTTTTTCAGGATAATTGGACCTGCAACGAGTGTCAACAGAAAAACGAGCCACTGTTGCGTTACTGCAGCCGATGTTGGAAGCTGCGATCTGATTGGCTCCCGAGTCACATACCTGTTGGGAGAATATCATCGGTTTCTGAGGGAAAAGACAAAAAGAAAGACCCAGAAAAAGTCTCAGGTTTGACTAAAAGTGCTGAAAGGGTTTCTGAGTTACCTAAAAGTGTTCCTGCTGTTACAGATTGCTTGGATTCAGGAGTTGGAAGCTTGAGCTCCACCCAAGAGACGGTGTCTTCTCAGATCTCAATGTGTAAAGAGGATTCCGTGTTTGATAACAGTGTGCCACTGTCTGTAAAGAAACTGGAACCTCCTTCAGTTAAAGACTTTGACATTAGCCATAAATCGCTGTTGATGGAAACCCAGGAGACTGAAACTAGGTACAGTTTTTCAAATTTCCAAATCAAGAATTCCTCTAGTTCTTCTTTGGAGTTATCAGATTCGCCTAAAAAGAGTGGTCAAGATGAGAAGCCGGGTCAAATGTCCACATGGTCCCATATAAATGAACCCTGCATCATATGTTTGACGAAACCCAAAACGGCAAGTTTGATACACGGCAGCTCTGGACATCAGGTGTGCTGCTTCTCATGTGCCAAGCGACTGAAGAGGCGGGGCAAGGTGTGCCCGGTCTGTCGACGCCCCATCCAGAAAGTTGTGAAAAACTATGTTCTGTAGATGGCTCATAAAAGAAAGTGCTGCATTGTGAATCATAGAAAAAAGTCATGAATCCTGTCATAGATTAAATGTGATATTGTGTAGATGTATGTATCTTTACACTGATTTTTATTATAGTGTGCTTGAGAGGGGAGTATTCTGTTATGATGCATTTTAAGATAGAAAAAACAACAACCGATTTTCAAATACCATATCACTATCATAATGTTAAAGAAATGACTTCAGAGGAACAGATAGGCTGCATATTTGATTTGATTACTCAATTAAAAATGGACAAGTACTGAATTTTCAAATTGATTGGTAATAAAAATTGGATAAAATTTGAGAAACTGAACTAATTTTGTAAGCTTTGCACAACATTACTTCTGTCCATACAAATATACAGGACTGCTGCTACTCAAAGTATATAAAAAAAATTCATGCGCCCCTCATGTAAGAGGAATTTTTAACTATTTTAATTGACTTGACTTTTTGAGTTTAGCATCGCTTCAACACTATTTCAGTCATAGCGACGTCCAGCTAATTACAGGTGAAGGAAGACCCCGAATGCACGGAGGCATGTTTTAATTTAGTGACTCTTTGATTTCTGAAAACTTGTGTACACACTCCCTGTGTCATCATTGTATTTAAGACTCCAGGGTTTTGACCATAGAAATTTCATAAATGGTGCCTTTTGACCCTTGAAAACTCATGTTCAGGGATCAGATTTACATTAAAATAAGAAAGAGAAGATCCACAAAGTCCTCAAAATATTTTTCTAGTCACAGTTTGGGTACATTTTGATCCTTAACCCTTTCCCTCATAGAGGGAACCATAAAAAGACCTATGCGAACAGCATAAAACCAGATCAGCCTGCGAGTAACTCGCAGGCTGATCAGGTTTTATGCTGTTCGCTGCTCCTCAGTGGTCTGGAAATGAGTATTTTGTAATTAAATTTGGTAAGGTTTAACTGTGGTTTTCTGCAGATCAGGCTTTATGTGGTACCTACTGAGTGCGTCAAAATGAGTCTATATGAGGGAAAGGGTTAAGCTTCACTGACTTTGGAGAACCATGAGACACTGTATATCATGTTACTCAATTCAGTTGGAAAGGACAGAGTAACATTTGCTAGCATACTCAGTTATGTATATGGAGACTCAATTAGTGCTGAAAGTAAATAGTAAGACTCAGTAAAACTTATCTGTTCCTCTGTTACATGACCTCAATTTTTTTATTGCTGTTATCTCTATATTAACCCATGTAATATCTGGGACCCGTGTTCTCGAAAAAAAAAAAAAAAATGTACTTGAGTATGATTTTTATTATCAAACTCAGTTATGATCCCTACTTTTTATAGGGATTTGGGTATATTAAAGTTGGAGTCTGAGATTGTACTTAAATATTTTTTTAAGAACTTGAGGGCTAGTCACGTTAGAAACAAAATTAGAATGCCACCAAAGTTCCCGTTATGGTTTCGAGATATGATTTCTTAAAGAGTAAAAATGTTTTAATACCTGTATATATCATTCTGTTGATTTTTTGTTTGTTTGAATAACTTAACTTGGGATACTTAATTACTTATGGATGTATAATTTGCTATGTTGTTATTTAAAACATGTAAAATGTTCTGTATTTTGGCCTTTGTCCAGTTGTTATGGTAAATGTCCAGTTGTTTTCTGCGAATTTTTTCTTTGCTATTTGTTTAATAAATGTTATTTAAACACAGATTGTGATGCTATAGTTACAGAATATGGTATTTGACTGAATACAGTTATAGTCAACCAATTGCAGCTCTAATCTATATTTGGGACAAAATATGAACATATGAAATGCACCTTAACTATAAAACAAATCACAAAATGTATTTTTAGGGTTTAATGTTGGGCAGTGTATTACTGGATTTTATGTAATACTGAAGCAAATTATAACTATTTATCCAGTATGTAGCATGCATGCACAATAGCTTAAAAAAACTATTTAACCAGTATGTAGCATGCATGCACAATAGCTTAAAAAAACCCTGGGTGGCTGTGATTCTATGTAAATTGAAAAATTATAAACCACCATTGAAACAACATTTTGGCATAGGGTTTGTGTTTCAGAGATGAAACCCACCTTAGAATTTGCCAATTCACATTGCTAATAAATCCTCTATTCAAAAGATTTTTCTCTTACACTCGAACATTCTAATTTTCATACACACCATTTATGTGTGTGTTTGGATATGTGAAGAGAAGGGTAGATCTATTTAGTATCCTTCTGTATACATGAACTTTAAGATTTCTCCCAGTTTTAAAACATATTCTGAACTCATTTGTTAAAGTTTAAACATAGGAAGGCATCAGGAATTTTAACTGTTCCAATGAATAGACTATCTCCCTCCGAAATGAGACATTAACATACGTAAATTAATGAGCGCTCCCAGAATGCCTGATCTATATGCTGATGTAAAATTCAACACATTGTTCTGTTGGTTATAAACATACACATGAGATTTTGAACCAGTCACTAATTGGTCAATTTGACTCAGGAAAATGAGTATTGCTGGATCCCTGGTACTTACTGTATTTTCTTGACTATTTTCCCAAATTTCAAACATCTTTACACCAAAATGACCAATATGGGGAGTAGGGATCATCCCCTCAAACCAGGGAAAAAATCCCTTGAAAATAATGCTATTGAAGCGTGAAATGAAATGTGACAGTGAGCTGAAGAGTTAAAATGAAAGCATATACATAATAATTATGTATACAGTACAACGCCGCTATATCGCGGTTCTTGGGGTCCAAGCCCAAATACCGCGTTCTATTGGTCTGCGTAGTAAGTTTGAGAATGCTATATTGTGATAGTCGTAAATTCTTGAAAACCCCTAATATAAAGCAATAAACATTATTTTATTTATAGAGTAATTTAGTTATTTTAAATAATTCCATAATCATTGATTCTGGGTTTTCTTCCTCTTTTTTTTTTTTTTTTTTCTTGTACTGTAATTGCTGATGATTCAGATTCAGAGTGTAGTGTGTACGGTATAGTGATTGTGAAGTGGTTACGTAACTCTTCAGCATATCTCATTATAATAAATTATACGCCGTCCATTGTATATCAAAACAATGTCGGTGTGAAAATTGCCATTCCACTACAATTTATCGCTATTTGAAATAAAGCTGAGGTGTACTTATGATGTATTGATATGAGGAGCCTTGTTAATGTTTAAATGAAACAAATTACCAGGTAATGCTGATTTAATTATCATTTATTGTTTACTTCCGGTGAAAAAGATTGGCTATTTTCTGGGACTTTTTAATCCATGGTAAAATTATGCACGATAGCATAATAAACAAAAATACCATTATTAAGGTTTATGCAGTGGATTTTAGACAATGTTTGTGTATTTTATCGAGTATCTGCTTGGTATTGAATATCCATACCAATTAAATGCTGATTACTGTGGTTGGATAATTATACCAACAAACCTGCATTGTTGCCGATCATTAACACTCGATTGCGTAATCATCAACTGCCTCCAAACACAATAGCTTACCACCTGGGGTGTTTAATTGTTATCACTTCCGCGTGTCAGTGCACTCGCATGTTAAACACTGACCGCAAAACTCATTAAAAGATATAGAAGGAGATAGATTAGTTTCACGGTAAGCCTATGCAAATGACGCGATATATTTTTTGGGTCCATAGATCAGCCGCGATATATTGGTCAACGCGAAATAGCAGTCCGCGATATAGCGCCGTTGTACTGTATTTATTAAACTGCAAAATAAAGTTCTCTCTTATGATTGGTCAATAAGCAGTGGACATATCGTCAAGTAAACTTGGTATAGGTAAACAACTGAGGAAAGTCATGTTACCCTTGCCTAGCAGCTCAGGTGATATGTTTTTCTACAGCTGGGAGTAACAAGTCATGTATTCTGTCAAGAAACTATAAATAATGATGATGATGTTAAGAAATTGTGTATGTATGTTTTATTAGGAAATTGGCACCATTTTTGTGTAAGTATATTCCACCATATGTGTTCACAAAATTGTTCAGTATTACATTACTAAATATTCTAAATGTATTACATTACTAAATATTCTAAATCATTGGTTACATTTCATGACTGAAAAAGTTAAGGCAAATCTATACTGCTGTCTGCACACCATACAAAGAAGAGGGAGCATGTTGTATTGCAGATGTTGGTTGGTCCGTCGGTAGAACACTTTGTTTCTGATCGATAACTGGAGATTGCTTGGGCACACATTCCTCAAACTTTATAGGGTGATTGGTCATGACTAGAAGATGACCCCTATTGATTTTGGGGTCACTTGGTCAAAGGTCAAGGTCACAGTAATCTGAATTTTGAAATCATCATTTCTGATCAATAACTGGAGCATTCCTCAAACTTCAAAGGGTGATAGGTCATTACTAGCACTTGACCCCTAATGACTTTGGGGTCACTTAGTCAAAGGTCAAGGTCACAGTGACCTCAAATGTGAAAATCGTTTCCGATCAATAACCAGGGAACACTTGGGCTCACATTCACATAATAGGGTGATTTGAGGATGGGGGTGGGGGAGTGTAGTGGGACATATGTGTCATTGCGACAACTCTTGTTTACATAGGCATTGGTTTTAGTGAATATTACCATCTGCATAGGCAGTGTATGTTACCGTTTACATTTGTAATGGTTTCAATGTATGTTACTGTCTACATAGGCAATAGTTTCAACGTATGTTACCAATTTTTTTTTTTATGGTTTCAATGTATGTTACCGTCTACATCAGACAGAAATCACTTTTTATAAAGATTATGGTTTCAGTGTATATTTCTATTTACATAGGTTATGGTTTCAGTTAAGTTCATATTACAAAGTTGTTGGTTTCAAGGTATATTGTCATTCACATAAGTGGTTGTTACAGTGCAATGTAAGGTTCATTATTCCATCTAATTTAACTATTTAATTACTGTTTTTAGTTTCTTCAGTGTTATCTGTGAATATCATTTTCGTGTGATTATTGTTATAGGAATTAAATTTTACCAAGGGCATTCTAATTTCTCATTGATTTGATAGAAAAAAAATGCATGACCTGCATTTTATCCTTTTAATCTTAAAGTATATTCAAAAGTATATTCAAAAGCAGTGCCTCAAGCAGAAATGTTAACAGTGAAATATTCAGAATGAAGATTTTTTCCCACGATAGTGGCATAACAGATAGTGTACAGGTTGAGACTTCTCTTTTGTCAGTACAAAGTAAAAAAAACAACATTTACTGATTTTACTTTAAGGATTTCATGGTTGAAAAAAATATTATTTAACCCTTTCCCTCATAGAGGACACCATGAAAAGACCTATGCGAACAGCATAAAACCAGATCAGCCTGCGAGTAACTCGCAGGCTGATAAGGTTTTATGCTGTTCGCTGCTCCTCAGTGGTCTGGAAATGAGGACTTTATAATTAAATTTGGTATGGTTTAACTGTGGTTTTCTGCAGATCAGGCTTTATGTGGTACCTACTGAGTGCGTCAAAATGAGTCTATATGAGGGAAAGGGTTAATAAATCCTTTATATATAAACAAATATATTCTTTCTCATTAGTTGGTTAAACATAAAGATTGATCAGATTTTATGTTTGTCACTGAATATAGATAACTGTTTGGTATCATTGAAATGTTTGTTTGGTTTGTACCATATTGCCAAAATACAAAACCCAAGCTTTTATTTAATAATTTGTTATTTGTATTTCAAAATAAAGGTTCAAATGTGATCATATTTAAAAACTTTTTTTTGTATTCCAGAATCTTGTATTTTACACTGTGATACAAAAGGCCCTTTGAAGAACCTTGTGACAGAGAATGGCATCATGCCAACTGTCTATACAGCGATAACAAAAGCAGTAAGCAGTTAAAGCCTAGCCCCGGTATCTTAATGGAGTGGTATCATGCCACTGCCTACAGGAATATATCTGCCACAGGCAGACAAATCCCCTAAGCATACAATGTTTATCAGACAAAAGAATTTATTTTTGTGGAAAATAATGGTGAGAGAACAAAACAAATTGGCGTTGATATGAAATTTATTCATATTTATTGTAACTTCGTTTTACAAAATAATTTATCAAAACTTAAATATAAAGAGATTCACAAAAGGAAGGAAACACTTGACAAGGATACAAAAATCTATGTAGAAATCAAATGTTCTTCTGTTGAAGATGGATTGTTACAATTTACTTTACTGGAGAGACTAGCCTAATGTTATTCTTTCACTGAAGACAACAATCATAACCTATAGGTCCACTTTTAAAAATGAATGACTAATGAATGAAAATATAATAAAAAGCTTGCTACCAGGAAATTAAAAAAAGGGTCAAATCATGTCTACAAATTGTATATGAATTATAATCCTATAAAACCATGTTTGCAGTGCTAAAATGCACCAAAATGGTCTCAGTATAAGAAAATACAATGTACAGTAAAACCTTGTTGTCAAGACCAGTATCGATTCCAGCAAAAAGTGGTCTTAATAGTGAGGTCTTTATAGCGAAGTTTTACTGTAGTTTGTGTTCATGTATGCACACCTGTCAGTCCACATAGTCATCCTATAAATAATTTAATGTGATTATTCAATACCTGACAAAATCATTCTGGCATTTGAAAACATACATAATGCAGATCCTTTACATATATATGGGCATAGTATTGAGAAATACATAAACAGATCTGTTGAACACACTATTGAATTCCAAGCTTACTCAGGGCTATGGTGTAATACAGTGCTAGTTTACCTCTGAAATCCGAACAGTGCTACTAGCTCGACAGGTAATCAGACCGGAAACTGTAAGCCCTGTGGCAATTTTTCCTTTATCAGCGGTGATCGTTATTTTGACACAAAGATCACAACATGTTTGCGCCTCCAAGTTTGCGCTGACAAATACATAGGCAATTAGATAGTAACACATTGTAAATGATTAACGTGGTGATAAGTTGATTAGTTGATATGTTTTGCAACAAACATCTTTAACAGTTTAAGTGTAATTGCGGTATGATGTTAGAAGCGTAATTAATTAGGCTGCATCGGACAATGTGTTGGTTTTCGTAAGTGGCAAAAATTAAAGTTGAGAGAAAGAAAGGAGATGAAGACAAATAATGCTCGGAATCAACATAAGCATAACCCATTTTGACATAAAAATGGCAAACAGAGAAAGAGAGAGGGAAATACAAGGCAAGTAGAGAGAGAGAGAGAAGAAAGAGGAAGGGGGGTAGAAAGAGAAGATAATTGATTATGGGAAATCACATTATCATAACCGTTTTGCAAAAAAAAAACATTGATACATATGTGCTAGTCTAATTCAATCCAGACTTCTGAATTCCGGAAACTTGCAAATTTCGAACTTTTTGGTCGGTCCCACAGGTATTCGGATTTCAGAGGTTACACTGTACTTAGAATTTCATCATTCTTGTTTCTCTAGTAACCCATGTACATATATTTAATTACATACAAAAAATTCTTAAGGTATTACTTGTACAGACTTAATGTTAAGTATTGTTGGTGCATTTGAAGCCAGGATACATACTCTAGCAGTGTTGATACATGGTAATCACATGGCATTCCTGAGCTTTAAAGACCCTTCAAACAATTTGAAACTTACATTTTGCACCTCATCTTCCTTACCACAGAAATTCATTTACAAAACAAGATTCCTTTCCTTGGGCTATTGTTCTAATGGCTTATGAAACAAAATTTCAATTTTAAATAACAATTACTGGAGTGGCAATAATGCTCACTTCAACTGATATATTGTTTGTTGTGATAAATGGTAAAGAGACAAAAATCTCTGCTTATAGCATGTGACAAGAATGTATTACATATACGTTGAAAATAATCTGTTTATGACTTAAACTGGTTACAATTTGTTAGATATATTGTACAATTTAGATATGTTCTATATAGAAAAAAATCTATTCATAATAATAAAAAATAAGTAACGTTTGAATGTCTCCACAGGGGCCTTAGACCTTGGGAGTCAAAGTCATTTGGCCAAGGTCACCTGATGTGTAGAGCTCATCAAGGTGCATGCACCTGTGAAGTTTTGAGGCTGTAGGGGGAGGGAATTGCATGTTACGGTCAAGTTTAAAGCTTTGTGACAATTAAACAAACAGACCAAAAACAATATGCCCCCTCATCTATTGATGCGGGGGAATAAAAACTGTTTCATCTTCGTATTTTCATATTGTCAATTACTTTTACTGTAAACAGTATAATATGACAAAACAAAACAAGTATTGTGTCTCAAAAGAAGCAAAAGTAAAGTTATTACATACATGTATTACACACTTTATTTAATTGAAATATTCTTCCTATATGTATTACTACCTTGAATACTTGTTTTGTATTGTGAGGCTATAAATGTGCTGTTTTATGCTGAATAAAATATGTTACATACCATCACACATTTTAATCCTGAATTCAAAGGTAAATTTCTTTATTTTCTTTAATATCTTTTGCACAAAATGTAACTATTTCTAAAGTTTCAAAATTACTGATAGCTTTAAAGGCAAATAAAAACAATGACAGAAAGACAAGTTTTTTCCGTCCAAGTCATGAAGTAGTTAACCATCACCTGTGACTTCAGTAAAATTTATTTCTATGACTTAAGATTTTCTAAAGCACTGTGCCATAAATAAGTCAAGTTTCTTAATGGAGTCACAAAAGTGTGGCATATGATCTAAAGTTCTGACTTATTGCCTGCATTTACATATAAAGATATACATGTATTCAGTGTGTCGAAAAACATATTCTAAAACAGGAGTTTATGAAAGTGGATTAGACTGAATCTATTTTCTTTTCTTATTATTTGTCATTTTAAGATGACAATGTACTGTTTACGATAGGTCTTACCTATTCATAGAAATGGTTTTCTGTCCAGGAAAGAGATGGTCAGTGTATTAAATTCACCACTTCAAAAGGCTGTTCCTCTGACACCAAAATGCCCCTAACCCCTTTAAAAATGTAAAATCCTAATATTAGTTCTATGGATGGAAGATCTCAAGAAAATGTCATGAGGTTGTGCTGTCTATAAGGTTCTTCTCTTGTATTCTTGAATATTAAAAATATAAATGTTCTGAGAAGTGTAATTAAGGAATGAACTGCTCATGGTAAATCAGGGTTTGAACTACATTGAGGCTGTTCAAGGAGGGTGGAGTCCAAGCTGACCTAGCAATGATAGGAAAATCATCCTTGGCAATAAAGTCAGGATTTTAGATTTCACAGGAAAGAACTAGAGGTGCAGTATGTATGAAAACCACACAGTTCTACAATGCTTCCTAGCAGCTTCTCTGGTCTTTGAGACTCAAACTCCAGATAAACTTTGATAACCACTTCCACTGAAATCCACACAATTTGATTTGGCTTAAACTTTTTTCTTTTTTTTGGTCAATGATTATCTTTCTAGCTGAGATTTCTGGATGTACTCCTCCACTATGTTGCGCATATAGTTAATTGTCTCCCTGGGATTGTCACTTTTAAGAACGGCACTGCCTGACACAATCATATTGGCACCAGCCTGTAATGAAAAATATTTTCCTTATATGTTACTGATTTAAAAACAAGAGCACTGCACGCAGATGCCAACACTCATCTGTTAAAAGTGATTGAGTAATGGGCTACATTAATTTTTGCACAACGATGACAACAACAACAATGACCTAGCGATCATTATAGACCTTTTCTTCAAAACAGATGAGCTAAAAATAACATTTTTAACATCCATATTGAAAAAAAATCTAACAACTTTACCTTCTCAACAGTTCATGGGTTGGACCAGTACTTTGTACCTGGGAAAGTCATAAACAGTTCTTACCATCCATAGGTTCGAACTTTGTATCCACAGTCATGTATTCTAACACTAGACCATGGTCCTCTAACTAACTTTTTTGCACATTGAAAAATTGTACTTTTCTGGTACTGCATCATTGAAAACAAAATTGGCATTCAACAAATAAATATTTATGCTAATATCTTGACTTGACTTCTTGTAACATTGGAACATAACTACCTCTCTTAGATAAAACAGATAAAATATAACCGTGTTTTTATACTGTTAAATATGTTAAAATGCCAGAAACTACTCTGGTTCCCATTTCAATTATCTACCCATAACGGAGACGGAAACCAGACTACTGGCAAAATGTCTGTTCTCCGTGCCTGGCCAAGTGCTGATATACAACATTGCTGTACATATAAAGTAAGACCATGGAATAAAGACCAATCTACAACATGAAAAGCTTACATCAGCACATGACTGTATAGTGGAGGGTCCAACTCCTCCATCTACCTCAATGTCGATGTCTCCAAAGTGTTCCCGTAGGTACTGAATCTGAAAAGTTTGAACGTCTTTTAAAGCAATGATGTAAATTTCTTAATGTATTTGTTCAAAGTTATAGGTACATTGCAGGTTAATTGCAGTGCTGTAGTCGAGTCCGAACCTAAATACTGCAGGGGTGTAACGTTCACTAATAATTTATTTGACCAACAAAATTTGTGTAAAATTCAACATCCTTGCTGGCCATGGCAAGTGAACATCAGTACAGGGCCAGTGATTAACCAGAACATTTCTTATTTTTCTTTACTATCTCAAATTTTGGAAGAGTGGGTAATAATATTTGAAATTTTACATCCCTGTGCTAGTCTACATTGTATTAGATTGCACTGTGACTTCACTGCTCCATTAAAAATGAACACATTTAGAATTTAATGTCCATGTTTTGAACACCTTGTACTTTGTGAAATTACAGTAATTTAAGTTGCTTCAAATACATATAACTGATCAAATTTGATTATATAACAGTAAAAGTGCTCTCTCTCTCTCTCTCTCTCTCTCTCTCATATATCAATTGCAAGAATAATTAAGGTAATCCATACATCATTAAAATGTGATCATGGTCCATAAAGTTCTTGTTGGAATTTTATAGTAAATGCAAGCCTTTATGACTCCTTTATGGAGAAAAAGAGGCTATAACTCAAAGTCAATGGATGCTTGCATCTGCAGTAAAGTCTTTTTAAGCATTTGAAGGATCATAATAATATTTCATGATGGATTACCTTACCTATTCATTCACCTGGACCCAATATATATATTTATCAATATAAACTGCTCACTGAGTAAGTATTATCTCAGCTTTTTTCACATCTTTTTCTTGTAAATTAAGAGACAAACTTGATAAAAAGAACCTTGAAAGACAATTAAAATTACTTAATTTACCACAGTTTGTACCTCTCCCTGAATTATTTTTCTTTTACACTGATTGGGTAACAAGACTTTACAGTTTATATTAATCTTTCTTGACGGTTCCCAGAAATTGTGCCTGGGATGGTCTTGAAAAATTCCTCCCCCCTTGTGACATTCAGATTCTTACACAACCACTTGACCATGTCACTCTTACAAAGAAAAAAGTAATTGACATTGGCATATAAGAAGAAAGTAAATTTTTAAAACAATACCTTTGGCATCATGTCTACCATGAATTTCTGGCCTCCAAATCCTGGCTCTACAGTCATTATCAGCACCATATCTACCAAATCAACAAATGGTGCTATATCTTCAACTGCTGTGTTTGGCTTGATTCCAATTCCTGCCTGAAAACCAATTACAAAACAATGGCTTTACACAGTGGACATGTACTTTATTTGAAAAGATCTGTATCATAAGATAGAGGTTATTTCATGGAAAATAATATTTTAAAAAATGAAATTCAATGTGGGTCAAAAAAAGAGAGGCTGATAACCATTAGAAACAAGCTGTCAGAGGACAGCATGCTCGACTATTCAAAATGCTTGTTGGTAAATCAAATGAAATCTATTTCAAGTTTAATACCCATTAATAGGTTTATGAAGTCTTAAATTAATCCCATGCCTAGTTGGGGGCCATAATTTGCAATATATTCCATTAAGTGTTATCTACTTTGGTATTATGATACCCCTAAAAATATTAAAGATGCTTTAAATCAATCCCATGCCTGGACTCTGAGATATAAGCATGAAAATACTTTGCATGCAAAATTTAAACCAAAATTTCTAAGTTAAAAAGGGCCATAACTTGTAATATATTCCATCAAGAGTTATCTACCTTGATAGTATGATAAACCTAAATGAATTAAAGATGTTTCAAATCAAACACATGCCTGGATACTGAGATATAAGCACGAAAGTACCTTGCATGCAAAATATTAACCAAAATCTTTAAGTTAAAAAAGGGGCCATAATTTGTATTATATTCCATCAAGAGTTATCTATTTTGGTTGTCTGATGCCCCTAAACATATTCATAAACTTTCAAGTCAATACCATTATTGGTTATTAAGATACAAGCTTGATAGTAGCTTGCATGCAAAACTTTAACCAAATTTTCTATTGATTGCAAAACTTTAACCAAATTTCTAAGTTAAAAAAGGGGCCAGAATTTATATTATACTCAGTCAAGAGTTATCTATCTTGGTTGTCTGACGCCCCTGAACATATTCATAAACTTTCAAGTCAATACCATAAATGGTAATTGAGATATAAGGTTGACAGTAACTTGCATGCAAAACTTAAACCAAAAGCTGCAATGCTGACGCCAGGGCGACTACAATAGCTCTCATATTCTTCAAATAGTCAAGCTAAAAATATTTATCAAAACACAGAATATATCTCATAACATATTACAATTGTTTGTCTGGATTTTATTCCTACTGACATTATTTCATTTGCTGATGATATTTGATGATACTATCCAGACATCGAGCCAATCAGTCCTGGAACTACCTTTATATGATGAGTGTCAAGCACAAGAAAGATACAGATATACCAGTACCATTTTTCATGAATTTGGTATACTCAGCAGGGTATTGGACTCATGACCTTCTGTTCTCCAGGCAGAGGCTTTAACAACTAGGACAGTCTGTTACATTGAACCAGAACATTTTAAGTGCTATGTATATAACACCTAAATTTGAAGATCAGTAAACTTTGGTTTGTTGAAAATTTTAAATAGATAAAAATGAAATGAATTATGTACCCATTTGACCTTCAACCTCAAAGTTTACGTTGGACCTTCAGAACAGTGATATGACCTGCTCTCTTTATCATCATGTTTAATGATTGTGTTAAGCTTTTATCAAAATCACTCAATGCATGAAGAAGGTACAAAGTTTATTGTACCCATTTAAGTTTGTCAGTGTTAGAGAGCAGACACTGTTAACTTTGCAATTTTTCATCAAATGAATGGCCATAACTCTGGGATGTTCAAGAAATTTTGGCCGTTTATCAAATCTGGTTGAGATATTGTTCCAAATCATATTGTCACCAAGTTTGGACAAGTTCGGTTCATGTTTGTTAGAGTTGGAGAGTGGACACTATTAATTTGGCATTTTTTCATCAATTCAAGGGCCATAACTCTGGAATGTCAGAGACATTCAGGTTGGTTATCAAACTTGGCCAAGATATTGTGACCAATTTTGGCATTTGTTAGAGAGCGGCCACTGTTAATTTAGCAATATTTCATTAATTCAAGGGCCATAACTCTGGAGTGTCTGGGATATTCAGGATGGTTGTTAACCTTGGTTGAGATAGTGTGCTCATAAACATTGTGACCAAGTTTGGTAAAGATTGGTTCATGTTTGTTAGAGTAAGAGAGGACACTGTTAATTTAACATTTTTTCATCAATTCAAGGATCATAACTTCAGAGTGTCTGGGACAATCTAGCTGGTTATCAAAAGAATCCAAGATATTCTGCCCATATACTTTTTGACCAAGTTTGGTAAAGTTTGATTCATGTTTGTTTGAGTTATAGAGCCAACAACATCTGTGGATGCCGCCTAAGATGAATCCTTACTACATCCAATCTTCAATGAGTGTATAAAAACCTATGTACCTATCTTGCAATTTTTGGCTTTGTTAAACCCAGTTAAAAATACATGTACAAAGATTTTACCTTCATCCCAGCTTCCTTGATTTTCCTTATGCATTCTTTTGGATCATTGCTTGCTTCATAGTGAAATGTATACTGATCAGCACCAGCATCTTTCATCCCTTCTATCCACTGAAAAAAAAAAGAATATGTAATATTTAATGAACTTTTAATTTTCATAGGAATACAATAAGTGTTTCTTGGAACACACGAGTCACCTGCTGAAAGAAGCATGGCAGAAAAAGTGTAACAGACAGGAGGACTGACAGATGATGGAGAAGGGATCCCTATGTTTCATCTCTGCAAAGAGCAGGTGACACAATATGAATTATATATTATCATAGTACATGTATATATGTGGGGAATTTTTGTCATTCTTGATCAGAGGCTATATTAAAGCATTTTCCCCTCTGAAGTTTTTTTTTAATTTCATGCAGTTTTCCCCAAATTTGTTATACTCCAGGATTTTTCTTTTACCTAACTCAAGAAAATGATATACTCCTGAAAATAAGGTATTAAGGCCCGTTTTCCATGATACAGGGTTACAGATATGGTGCGTTTTTGCGTAATTTTGCAAATAAAATAGATAAAAACCCAGTTCTTTTAAATTTTAGCGTATTAAAAAGCAATTAAAAAATAAGCTACTCAAATATCCAAAACATTAAAGCGTATTGGTACGCAACATTATGAAACCGAGTGATGTTTACAAATACTCGTATATATTTGACTGGTTACTTGGGAATCCGCAAAATAGACTGCAAACAATTTCTGGTAATTTCCTACTTTGGGTCAAAGTTCGCCGCAGTAGTTACCTCCCCTTACAGTTGTCGATAACCACTGCCACCACAAATTGATTCAGCTGATATAGGACGGATTTAATTTTATCACTTTTGCCTTTAGTTTTGAATATATCATAGCAGATTCGTTATATTTCACGAAAATAACATTCATTGTTATGAAAAAAGAAAATCAAATAACATTAATTTATATAATTATGAGTATTGGTCACATGGTTTCAACTATCATCACATGACTTGTGTGGTGGCAGTGGCAGTAGCGTAACATGACGTAACCAGTGCGCGGAGTTTGACTTTGGGTTCGAGTCAAATAAAACATAAATCCAGTCTTATTTGTTCATCTGACGCTTCTCTATTAGTTTGCTTCAAATATGGGTACACAAGGCAGGAAGGAACAGGTGAACGTTTAAAAACAAAAAAAACTTTGAGCAGATAGCGGATACCTGACACTGCATGAGAACCAAACGTCAGGCATTTGTCACGCAATCATTGACAATCTGAAGTTGAGATTGTCTGTAGTGGCACCAAGGTTGTCAGAGGTATTTTAGACAAAGTTTTGGATCGTGTTTACAAGTCAAAAAAGCATAACAGCAGTAGAGTCGATAGCATCCAATTCCATTTTAACTGAACATGTTAACCAGTAAATAGTTTAATTTAATAGTTAAAGGTGCTAAATCTTTGTATCAGGAAGAACAAAAATGATTGAATGTTTTTAATTTAATTGTTGAGGAACTAATGATAAATCCTGCATATGATAATTGTTAAATGGACATTGTTGCATACAAGAACAGCAGGCGCATATACCAGTAAGTACATGTACTGTTATTTCAATTCCAAAATTAAGTTGAGGAATAAAAGCAATTAACTTTATTTTGATGGAGTTACAATATTTTCATTACTCAATTAAAGTTGTGAAACCTCAATTCCTTGAAAAGTTAATGAGTAAATACCCAACTGACCTATCTGTAGCCCTGATAATAAGAAGAAAATTGATATGTATTGAAATACAGGCTTTGACAAGTAGCATTGCACTATGTGGCAAAAATCTTGTTTCCTTGTTTCTGTATGATTACATAAATTATAGTTCACCTCTTATTTACTTACTGGTTTATTACACATATATAGTAACAATGCATGTCTACAATCCCACTGATAATAGCAGTGTTCATACTCCTCATGTTGGCATTCATAAAGATAGACATGTCAACAGTTCTTTCAGAAAAAATGCCAGTATTCCATGCCTAGAGTTTCATAAAGTTCATAGTACATGTATATCTCTTATCATGTATGGGTTGGTTGCTGCAACAATGGAATGTGAGCTTGGTTATCAGTGCAAGAGCAGTGTAGCTAATAACTATTGATGTTCATCACATAGGTGGGTTTTACCTCAGTAACAATCTCTCTATCATAAATAAAGGTCAATCTGCTGCATACTGGAGTAGACACTGTTACCGGTAAACTGTACTGTGAGGTAATTAAGAATTTAATAGATTATTGAATGTTGTATTAGTTATTTGTTTGATGGATTGTTGGATTTCACAGAGCTCCCAAGTAAATGCTCCAAACATTGATTGCAAGTTATTGCCATTTGAAAGCTGCAGTAACTGAGTTAGCATCTTATCAGTAAGGCAAAAGAGTACCTGAAAGAGACTGGGCAGTTTATTTAAAAAAAGTAATACCCTACCTAAAACCCATATTCCATATCTTGCGAATGGATGGAAATAGTTCTATGAAACTTTGTCACTTTGAAGACATCCAAAAATAAAAATGTTTCACCAAGAGTTTTTCCAGGTTTTATTAGATGTAGGGGAGATAATCTGTATTTAAGTTAATATCCAATTTCTGTGAATATGAAAAACTGAACCTGATTTTCAAGAAAAAATCAGGGTAGAAAGATGCATTATATGATCTGATTCAAATTTCATGAACACATCTGAACTTAACTGTAGGAAAATGGAGAAAATTTACTTTTTGTAGTTTTCAGGAGACATAACTCATGACAACAAAACTTATTAAGGGGAGGTAATAAAAGAATATCTGTCATATGTCATAACATATCAATTTGCCTTTAAGATTTTCATGGTTTGACATTTTAAAAGCTTATATTGTAAAGTTATATGCATCATGGCTTTGATGGTTGTTATGGGGCATATACCTTCACCAGAAGTGAATTACAATTGATGCATAAACCTGTAAGAAGAAATGTTAAGCTATTAAATTTCAGCTATTATTTACACAGCACAGAATTCTTAGAGTTAGAACTTGTGTACATCTTGTTTATATTAATACAAATACATGTACTTTATTTTATTACCATAGTAGAAGTATATATTTTATCTATAGCACTTGACATATCAAGTTAATATTTTACTAAAATCAAAGCTACTGACAACCTACAAGAATGCATGAAAACTTTTTTTCACCCACCCTCTAAATAAAAAATTAGTAGATCTGTACAAGGAACTTTATTCACTGTCTTGGGAAGATGACCCATATCTTCCTTACTGGGATTTTAATGGGGGGGAAAAGGATAGAAATTGGGGGAAACTCGTGGATTTACAATAAATCTAACACATAAATTAACAAGTATATCAATCAGTTTATCAACATTTGCAATTTATGAGCTGTGGAAACATTTCTTAGCCAAATTGAACCTTTCTCCCCCCTCCCCCTTCTAAAGTTTAAGTTTAAATTTCGAAAATACAATAATATATCGTCGGAGGTCCTAACTGCGCCTCTGTCCTAACTCCGCCTGTGACCTTCCTTTTTTATATCGTACATAGTCTCGCTAGATTTTGTTACACGCGTATGCGACTGTGAGATTTTTTTTTAAATATGTTTCTGTGAATAAACTCAGATGATTTTTGTACGAAATTTTAATTCAAACAGATAAATATTGCAAATTTTTATCTCGCACCACTCTTTTTATGTGTTTTTCTTAATACAAAATGATTGCCACGCAGAATGGCCCTTTTAAACTCAATTTTTTAAAATAAAAGTATCTCAGAAATTCCATCTGCTGAGTTTACACATTTATAAATGGAAGTCATATGTGTACAATTAGCAACTGCTATGACGTCACCTAGGGGGCGGAGTTAGGACTACACAAAATGATTGCATAATATTTGACTCGTAATGTATTAAATGCTATTTCTGAATGAATAATTATTTATAAAAGAATTATTTAGGGGGTTTCAATGTGAATTTGATAGAATTAATTGGTATGTGAACAGTTTTTATTTTATATATTTTATTTATGTTGCATTTCCTAATTAAATCTTAGAGGGGCGCAGTTTCGGCACTTGAGGATACTCTCTGGCATTTGGAATATAATAAAAACAGCTATTAAAACTGTACTTTTAACGAAAACAAATCACGGCCAGGCTGCCAATCTGTTTCACCTTGTTACCCCCCCCCCCCATACATGCATTTAGAGCTGTGCACATTTTTTTGTAATTTTCTATAAATTTGTTGGATTTCTGCTTCATCATTAAATAAAAAGACAAGCATACTTGTTCTGGAGCTGCCACCATCATATGCATGTCGAAGAACACACCCGGTAACTTTGGTCGGAGACATTTTACAACAGGATGTCCGAACGTCAGATTTGGGACAAACTGTCCGTCCATCACATCGAGATGCAGGTAATCTGCGCCGCTGTCCATCATTCGCTGACATTCTGACGCCAGTTCAGATAAGTCAGAGTTCAGAATTGATGGACCAATTTTACAAACACGTCCTCCACACTTGTCCGCCATTTTGACTGGCACGTGACATTTGATCTAAATCGTTGAAACGGTTGAGCTTTCATTTAGGGTCAAGAATTAGATCTCTGTGCGTGCGATGTTATGGTTTTCAATTGATATTGCGTATTTAAATGTAACTTAACTTCAAGCGAGCGTTTTGATTCAGTTAAAAGTGCTAAACCAAAGATTATATTTTCGCATAATATGAAATTGGGTGATCACGTGATACCTCAATCTAAATCACATGGTATACAAAATGGCGTCCAGCAGAGTAAGTAGTGTCTTTCGCAGGAATTTGTTTAAAGAAAAGGTTGCCATAGTGACGGGAGGAGGGACAGGGATCGGAAAAGCAATAACGCAGGAACTGCTTTTCCTAGGTATGTTGCAAGATAAGTTTGGATGTATTTCTCTTCAAACATACACCATTTAGATACTATTTTTGGTGGAAAAATGGTTCAAATTCTAGGACAGCGACATACATCACTTTTGAACGGAGTTTTCAACGAAAAATTTCGTCCTGTAAATTGATCATGTCCGGGCGGGCGTCGTCGGATGTCGTCTGGCGTCCGCTCAGGTTGACCTTTTTTTTTTTTAATTTGCTATATAACTTCTATGTCCTTCATTGGATTGCTTCAATATTTGAAAAGTTGCTGAAGTGAATGGACATATACATTATGCATTTGACCTTGTGACATTGACTTTTGACCTTCTTTTGATGAAAAAAAATCCATAATACCATTAGGTCTTGCAATATATATTTTTGAATTTGAGTGAGCCTCTAGCTACAAAATTTGTTAAAATCATGGCATTTCAGTCAAAATTAGCTCCGCCCAAAGGGTCGCTTGGTTTTATAAATACTTTCAACTGGTGTGATAAGAAGCAAATTAAGTCCTTCAAGATGTGTGTCATTGTATATATTAGTGGACCTCATCTAAGTTTGTTCAAAGTATTGCTCTTGCATCAAATTTGGCCCTAGGGGTCAATTTATTTTATATAGGGGGTGAGCAATATATCACAATATATATTAATCAATACCATTTGTCTGCCAATATATTGTAATATGATTTCACATGTCGCAATATATTGTGTTTTAGTAGCTGAATAATTTTCAAGTATTAAGTAGAACTAATAAATAGAAAGAATTGAATAGCAAATATGTTTGTACAAAATTTATGTATTTTAATTTATTCCACAACTTCAGGAGAACAATTGCACAATGGCTATGTAGTATAAACAAGCTATTATGATTAGTGGTAATGGTTACCATACTATATAAGAATGAAGAGAAGTCAAAACATCAGTTGAAAGAGTTGGTTCCTTACACAGAAAGCTTATATTATGAAAATACCTTAAAATAACTTAAAATAAAAGAAGCGTCCATATCTTTATTTATGTTTTGATATTCAGCAATATTGCAATGTATCACAATATTAGGTTCAAATATCACAATATATTGCAATATCATAATACATTTTTGTCTGCAATACCCAGCCCTATTTTATATAGACTCACAAGGAAAAACTTTAAAAATCTCCTTGTTAGAAACCACAAGGCCTTGGGTTTAGATATTTGGTGTGTAACATGGCCTAGTGGACCTCTTCCAAGTTTGTTCAAGTAATGTCTCAAGGGGTTAAAATTGCCCTCTGCCCAGGGGGTCACTTAATTTTTCATATACTTATATGAAAATTAAAATCCATTATTGGACTATAGGTACTGTTTGGTGTGTGGACTTGAACTTATTGACCTTGTTCACGACCTATTGACCTACTTAAGCATTTTTCAAGCTATGTTTTTCAAATTTGGACTGCTGGTACAGTTTTGAGAGTGGATGTGGCTAGTGTAAATCTTTCAGGCAGATCAGGTTTTATTGTTTAAACTGATTCAGAAAATTATTTCTTACAATTTATGTGAATCTTTTAAGATGATTCCAGAGATGGACTACTACTATGCATCGTGATGCCTTTAACATCAATCTTTCTCAGCTGAGTGACACAGGGCCATCTTGGCCCTCTTGTTTCTGCTTGTGGTTTAATTGATAGTAATTTGATTGTGGCTCTCAATAGGTTGCAAGGTTATTGTTGCCTCACGCAATGTTGAAAGACTAACAAAAGCTGTAAATGTGATGAAAACACAGATACCTAAAAACAGCACAGCAGAATTGGAACAGATCCAGTGCAACATTAGAAAGGAGGACCAGGTAAGTTGAATAATCATGTTTATTGATTTATGGTGATATGACAAGGTCATTCATATTATATTTGGAGTGTTAAAGTACCATTTTTGTCGAGCCTGCTTGCGGTGAGCTCGACTTAGTTGCCACAATGGCAGTTTGGTGTATGTATGTGCGTGCGTGTTTGTGTGTGCGTCCGTCCTGATTTGGTCTTGTCTGGGCTATAACTTCATCATGGATGGTAGACTCTCAAATAATTTGGCACAAATGTCAAGCTCTTTGAGACGGTGTGTCATGCACAAGAACCAGATTCATAGCTCAAAGGTCAAGGTCACAGATGAAGGTCAAAGTTAAAAAATATGTACTTTTTTGCTTGTCTAGGCTGTAACTTCATCATTGATGGAAGGATTTTCAAATAATTTGGCACAAATTTCAAGCTTAGTAAGATGAAGTGTCATGCACAAGAATCAAATTCATAGCTCAAGGGTCAAGGTCACAGATAGAGGTCAAAGTTCAAAAACATGTACTTTTTTGCTTGTCCGGGCTGTAACTTCATCATGGATGGCAGGATTTTCAAATAATTTGGCACAAATGTCAAGCTCAGTGAGACGGAGTGTCATGCACAAGAACCAAATTCATAGCTCAAACTTCAAGGTCACAGACTGATGGAGGTCAAATTTCAAAAACATGTATGTTTTTGCTTTTCTGGGCTGTAACTTCATCATGGATGGAAGGATTTTCTAATAATTTGGCACAAATGTCAAGCTCAGTGAGACGGAGTGTCATGTACAAGAACCAGATTCATAGCTCAAAGGTCAAGGTCACAGTTGGAGGTAAAAGTTCTAATAACATTTGCCATTAAATTTGGTAAGGTTTAACTGTTGCTTTTTGCAGATCAGGCTTTAAAAGGTACATATTAGGGGTGTCAAAAAGCATATGTATGAGGTAAAGGGTTAAGGAAACTCTACGTTCTGATTTATACCCACCTTAAGTGAATAATATTTATCTCTTTAGGCATATCTTTGGCTGAATTAGTCACGTCATTTTCTGTGGCAGGAATTAACGATTTTATTATGACATACCCACTACATACATAATGTACCTTTTGTAAATTTGACTTGAGAAACTGCAGTTCACATCCAGGATTATATATATAATGCTGTAATCCGCACAGATCAAACCTCATTAAATTTTAAAACAACAACAACTTCTACAATGCCTCTCGTAGGTATTCTGTTCAATATGGTATCCTTTGGGGGTCTTGACATGTTGCCCTTGGGCATCTAGTCTTAAGTTTAGGGAGAGAAAATCCTAGGGGTAAAAGCTTTTTACTGACACACAAAATTGCCCATTTTCACTCTCAGGCTATCTTAATGACCCTAAAATATTTCAAAAATTGTATCTTTAATCATATATAACAGGGGGTGTATGATAATGTAAAGCTTACTTTTATTTCTCTTTTGATAAACAAGATGACAGGATGGTAATATCAAGCTGTTAACAGTTGCATTTGATTGATAGGTGAAAGATCTTATAGCAGCTACGTTGAAGAGGTTTGGAAAGTTAGACTTTTTAGTCAACAATGGAGGAGGCCAGTTTCCAAGCCCTGCAGCAGACATCAGACTGAAGGGCTGGCATGCTGTTATAGAGACTAATCTTACTGGCACATTCTTGTGTTGTAGGGAAGGTAGGTTCAGATGTATTTTGCCATTGCAGGCAGGGTTCTCTGATCTCACCAACTCCTAATAATCAGGAGTCAAAGGCATTGTGGTCCAGTGGTAACATACCCAACTGCGGATCAGAAGGTTATGGGTTCGAGCCCTGTTGGTGGCAAGGATTTTTCATAATCTCTCCAGGTGGAAGGCACTGGTTTAAACCAGGAATCATTGAGAGGGATTAGTTTCAGTTGTTAGTTTGCTTCCCAATCAATGTAAAATAAATAAGTTTTAACTTAAACTACCGGGTAATTAGAATTTCTGTAAAATGGACTCCTATTTTCAGGAGTGGCATATCAGTATTTAAACATAAAGGGCTTGGGAATTCAATTTTTTGGAATAACATTGTTAAGAACTCCATTTTTCATAATCATAATGAGAAGCCTGACTTCTTGTCACGAGATAAAAATGATTTCAAAATTGAAACAAGTTTTATGCTTAATTAGAAAATAATTGAAAATAATATCTTTTATATCAATAATGAAACATTATTTCAAATTAAATTAATTCCTCATGAGACAAGTTGGACAAGTACTTACCAAGGGTAAGATTATAAGTCTCCTGCTGGTTCAGCAGAGGGGACATCAAGTTTGCTCTCCAGTCTGTCCTCAAAAACTGGATTCAACAAGACTTAGGATATTTTCATGAAACTTGAAATATGGATAGATGGCAATATGGAGATTATGCACATCATTCTATTTTGTCCATATGTTGAGAAATGTGGTTGTTATGACTACAAGTAGACTTATTTGATCTCTGTCCATATGAAAATCTGTTAAATAAAAATATACCTTCATGTATTATTAAGAACAAATTATTGATTTCAATTTATTTTTTGTCAATATTTGAATTTTAGTTCTATTTCAATTCTAGTTCTGTGACTGTCAAATAGCTGAGGTATTTTAATTGATTTAATCAGTTCTTTAAGATTTGCTATTAACTGTATTTGTCCACTCTTTGTAAGTAAATGTAGATACTGGTACGTAAGTAAGGTATATCAACACTGATAGAAATAGAATATATACCATAACTCTGCCATATTTGACAATACCTCATGTAGACATTTACTGATGCTTTGGCAAACTGAGGCTGTCTGATCAGGCTCATACAATATTGTAGCTCATATTATACCCAGTTTTTCATGCAAAAGGAAACATTCATATACCATTTAACCCTTTCCCTCATAGAGGAAACCATGAAAAGACCTATGCGAACAGCATAAAACCAGATCAGCCTGCGAGTAACTCGCAGGCTGATCAGGTTTTATGCTGTTCGCTGCTCCTCAGTGGTCTGGAAATGAGGATTTTGTAAATAAATTTGGTAAGGTTTAACTGTGGTTTTCTGCAGATCAGGCTTTATGTGGTACCTATTGAGGGCATCAAAATGAGTCTATAAGAGGGAAAGGGTTAAAGTTCAATAAATTGATATCCATCAAGTCATTAATTTTTACATGAATATTAATGAGGTAAAGGGTTACTATTTTGTTTTTTGTCATATTTGATTATTTTCTACTTTGTAGCACACAATCAATGGATGCAAGACCATGGAGGGGTGATTGTAAATATTATTGCAGATATGTGGAAGGGATTTCCGATGATGAGGTTAATTATCATATTTTTGTTTTAAGAAGGTTGGGGCTATAGGTTTGTCCTTTATTTGTGTATTACAAGTTAAAATTATTCAGGGTTTTTTCCTGCCTATTTTTAGAAATCGCACCTATAGCCCCCATTTGGGAAAAAGTAATCAACTTATGTCACCTACTTGGGAATTTTTAAGAAGCAGAAAACATATTGCATTTTCTTTTATAAACACAACTAGATTACAAACAAAACAACGCTTATTTGAAGAAAAAAAAGCCAATTGTGAAAAATATTGCCTATTTTCAATTGGGAACGAGGCTGATCGGCAAAAGAAAAAACAAAAAAGAACTGGTTTGAATTTCTTTAAAGTCAATATTTATAAAATGACCTTGATCCTGTGGTATCTTTTTTACAACAAATAAGATGTATAATTAAGATAAACTACAGATTGATGTCTTTTTTATGTTTTGCTAATGAAACCAAAAGAGGAAGAAAATTGTACGAGAAAAAAAAAAGAAGCAGACAATGAGCCAGAGGGCCCGGCTTTTTGTAAAATAACTTACCTGAGCGTTGATTAAAAAAGGGAATTTTGGGTATATTACAGTCACACGGGTGCAGCACGTGCAGGAGTGGATAATCTCACGAAGTCCCTGGCAATTGAGTGGGCCCAGAATGGTGTGCGTATAAACAGTGTAGCACCTGTAAGTGTTGTCCAAATTACTTTTTGTGTCACCTGCTGTAAGCAGAGGTGACACATACGGATCACTTTTCTATTGTCTGTCTGTCACACTTTTTCTGTCACGCTTCAGCAGGTGACACACGTGTTTCAGAGAACACTCTTGTTTTTAGCTCACCTGAGCACAAAGTGCTCAAGGTGAGCTTTTGTGATCGCCCTTCGTCCGGCGCCCGTCGTCGTGCGTCGTCCGTCGTCAACAATTTGCTTTAAACGACATCTCCTCTGAAACCGCTGGACAGAATTTAATGAAACTTGGCAGGAATGTTCCTTGGGTAAGGCTCTACAAAAGTTGCTAAAATAAAGTTGATCCATGAAGAACTCTGGTTGCCATGGCAACAAAAAGAAAAATAATTTGAAAACTTTAAAAATCATCTCCTTCAAAACTACTGGCCAGATTTCAAAATAATTTGGTACAGATGTTCCTTGGGTCAACCTCTACCAAAGTTGCTAAAATTATTCCGATCCGTAAAAAAACATGGCCGCCAGGGGCGGGGCTTATTTGCCTTATATGTATATAGAGAAACCTTTAAACAACATCTCCTCTGAAACCACTGGACAGAATTTGATTAAACTTGGCAGGGATGATCCTTGGGTCAACCTTCACAAAAGTTGCTAAAATAAACTTGATCCATGTAGAACTCTGGTTGCCATGGCAACAAAAAGGAAAAAAAAATGAAAACTTTAAAAATCATCTTCTTCAAAACCACTGGCCAGATTTTAAAATAAATTGGTACAGATGTTCCTTGGGTCAACCTCTACCAAAGTTGCTGAAATTATTCCGATCCGTAAAAAAACATGGCCGCCAGGGGCGGGGCTTATTTGCCTTATATGTATATAGAGAAACCTTTAAACAACATCTCCTCTGAATCCACTGGACAGAATTTGATTAAATTTGGCAGGAATGATCCTTGGGTCAACCTTCACAAAAGTTCCTAAAATAAACTTGATCCATACAGAACTCTGGTTGCCATGGCAACAAAAAGAAAAAAAATATGAAAACTTTAAAAATCATCTTCTTCAAAACTACTGGCCAGATTTTAAAATAAATTGGTACAGATGTTCCTTGGGTCAACCTCTACCAAAGTTGCTAAAATTATTCCGATCCGTAAAAAAACATGGCCGCCAGGGGCGGGGCTTATTTGCCTTATATGTATATAGAGAAACCTTTAAACAACATCTCCTCTGAAACCACTGGACAGAATTTGATTACATTTGGCAGGAATGATCCTTGGGTCAACCTTCACAAAAGTTCCTAAAATAAACTTGATCCATATAGAACTCTGGTTGCCATGGCAACAAAAAGAAAAAAAATATGAAAACTTTAAAAATCATCTTCTTCAAAACTACTGGCCAGATTTTAAAATAAATTGGTACAGATGTTCCTTGGGTCAACCTATTTATCTCAGGTGAGCGATTTAGGGCCATCATGGGCCTCTTGTTTCTTTAGAGGCTTAGGCCACATCAGATTGATCTCTCAATCATCAGATTTATTTTTTTAATTTAAATGGAAAGGGCAATTTTTTTTTAATTTTTAAATTTTTAGGGGCAAATAAATCCAATAACCCAAAAATTAATTTGGCATGGCCTTGTTTTTTTGGGTTTTTTTAATGAGAACTTTGTGAAAAGAAGACATTTGAATCTGTTGTTGAGTGACATAAAAAGAAATTTATTGACACGTAGAATGCGCCTGTCTGTTTGGCTCTTTTGATCTTCCATAGAATCTAATCTTTGTATGCTTTATTTGATGGAGCATACTATGTAATACTGTCTATAAATCAAATGGGAAGGCTACTACTAGATGACTATATTGTGGCTCCTTTTTGAGAATCTCTGTATTATCAAAATATAAACAAGAGCAATAAACATGTGCTCAAAGTTCTAAAGCAATGTCTCAAAGAGTTCAGTAAAGAAGTGAGTTAGTACAAATAGATTAATCAAGTCAGAAAAGGGGAATAATTATGTCAAATTCCAAGACAGAGTTATGTACTCTTGCCATGTACAAGTAAGGGTGATGGTCATAAACAGGTATTCAAAGTTTCGAAGCAATACCTCAAATAGTTAAGTGAAAAAATGAGGTGGTGTGAAAACCTTAAATGAGATTCTAAATAAAAAAAGGGCATAACTATTTAAAAATTCATGACAGAGCCTGACCCCCAACAAAGGTTATGCAATTCATGAATTATGAGGGACATCCATGGAAAGAAATTGTAGATAATAGCAATGTTAAGCAAAAGTTTTAACATAAATATGCAAAAATATTTGGAAGAGTTACTGTCCCTGTTCTTACTAGTTGGTCTGATGATGATGATCAAGCCTTGTGTGAAGAAATTTGAGACATCCTATGAGTAAATAGAGAGATAATTGTGATGTTTAACATAAGTTTAACATTTTTCTCAGTCCAAAAAAAGGCAAAATATGCAAAAATATTTGGAGGAGTTACTATACCTGTTTCTACTGGTTGGTCTGATGATGATCAAGGCATGTGTGAAGTTTGAGAGACATCCAGTGAGTAAAACTGGAGATAATTGGAATGTTAAACATAAGTTTATACTTTTTTCTAAGTCCAAAAAGGGCCATAAATATGATAAAAAATACTTGAAAGAGTTACTGTCTCTGTTTCTACTAATTGGTCTGGTGATGTTTAAGGCAGGTGTGAAACTTGAGAGACATCTAATGAGTAAAACTGGAGATAATGGCAATGTTAAACAAGTTTAACATTTTTGCTAAGTCCAAAAAGAGCCATTAATATGAGAAAAAAAATGGAAAAGTAACTTTTCCTGTTTCTACTGGTTGGTCTGATGATGATAAACACATGTGTAAAGTTTGGGGGACATCCATTGAGTAATAGTGGAGATAATAGCAATGTAAAACAGAAGCTTAACATTTCTTGGGACGCGAACGCTGATGTGGACGCAGACGCCAGGGTGACTCCAATAGCTCATCCTAATCTTGGAATAGTCAAGCTTAATATAGTAGACAAGGCTTGATAATAATGAGTTACAGAGATCAAACATGGTTTCTGAGTGCAGTAATCTGCATGTAGAGGAGTGTTGGGATAGAATTCTGGACTTGCAGTTCAAGTAACTTGAACTTTTGTTTATTTACACTTGTAAAGCATCGTCAGACACCAACAGTCTGTTACTTTCCATTCATTAACTGAGGAATTTCAACCAGCAAGTTGAAGCACTTAAGTGTTAAGCATAAAATATTTAAGCCAATCAGAATGAAGTTTGTTAAGCATAAAATATTTAAGCCAATCAAAATGAAGTTTACATTTTGAATACTATATAAAGGACAGCTGTTTAAATCCATGAAATATTGCCAAAGATGATTGCGATACAGCAGTCATCTCTGAACTATTTATTTTTCAGGGCAGTTCAATATATTCCGAGACTGCTGCTAATAACTATGGTAATCCAGACATTTTCCTCAGGGCAATTCCAGGTGTTCCAGCCAAGAGATTGGGCACAGTGGAGGAGGTAGGTGTCAATCTTGAAAAGATTTATCAAGGGGAGAAGGTGCATTTTAATCTGTATAAGATTTTAATCTTTAGTTAATGAACATTCATGTACACATTTATAAATTTATGGATATAAGAGGTGGTAGCCCAGAAAACAATTTTGATAGCCCACCTGCCTTGGGCAAAGGATTTGTCGGATAATGAATTAT
>CM037790.1:6851766-6901766 GCA_021229015.1 Solen grandis | reverse complement strand
GAATTAATTTTATTTTTTAAAGTTAGCAGAAAAGCCCTTCATTCGAAATAACGAATGAAATCAAAGTTTTTTTTTTTTTCCCCAAATGAGCTTTAAAATTTTAAAGCATTTTGCAATGGCCCCGGGGCCCCAAAAAAATTTTAATGGCATTCTTGATGCGATGAAATTTTGATTTCTATGATTTTCATATGCTATGACGTCTTTGACGTACATTTGAAATATGCTAAAAATTTTTGTACGGGGGTTACAGCCTTGTTTGTGAACCGATTTAAAAAAATTTTTACAGATTTGTATTTTAAAGTTTAGTTGTGCATCCCGGTGTTTTTTTTTCCAAAATTCGAAAAGTATGGTTTATAGCGAATAAGTTCAAAACCAAAGTGAAAATTTTTTTAAATGTTATAAAATCTGTTATTTAAGATAAAAAGGGGTTGTATTTAGAGTATATAGGTCTCTGGGAAGTTTTAAACATTTTTTTGGAAAATAAATGCATATGCGTCACGTGAGTCATTTAAGATATTGTTTTTTAAATATTAAAAGAGTATTTTCTAATGTTAAAATTGTCGAAGAGTTTAAAAAATTTAATGAAAACTGTTTTCAATTACAAAAATTTTGATTTCTATGATTTTCATGTGTATGACTTTTATGGGTAAACATTGGAAATATGCAAAAAAATTTTTTGTCCGGGCCCAGAGCCTTTTTTAAAGAACCGATTTTCTTTAAAATTTTAAAGGGAATGTGTATATTAAGTTCTGTTGTGATGGTGCCCCTTTTTTTTAAAAATTCAAAAAGCCCAAGGTTTTTCTATGCGTTTTCCAAGATTCAAACCCAAGGGGCGAAAATTTTTAAATTCTTATAAATGGTCCTTTTGAGATAGAAAAATGTTTATTGGGTCAGAATATAGGTCTTTTGGGAGTTTTAAAAAACTTTTTGTGAAAATAAATGTATATAAGTCCCGGGGCGTCATTATAGAAAGAATTTTAATTTAACAAGATTATTTCTATATGTTGAAATTTTTGAGGGGGAATGAAAAAAAAGAAAATATGAGGCCCCCGAATTTCGTTTAAAAGTTTTTAAAAGCCTATGCTCAAAAAGACTACCTTTTAAATTGAAAAAAAGTTTTTTACAGGGGCCAGACCCCTTTTAAAAAGGGCCCTTTTTTATAAAATTTTTCCCCAGAGTGTGTTTTTAAATTTTTTTTATTGGATAGGTTCCTTTTTTTTAAAATTAAAAAGTCCCAAACAAAATTTGGGGGACCCAAAAATTTTGAACCAAGACTCAATTTTTAAAAAGCTTAAAAAAAATTCCCATTTGGTAGAAAGTTTAAAAATTTTTGGGTTTTTGTTGGTCTTGGGTGTTTAACAATTTTTGAAAAAAAGTCAATGACGTAGTCGTCTTTTTTTTTATTTTTTTATTCTTTTTTTCCCAAAAACCTTTTTTTAAATTTTTCAATAGTCCCGGGGCGTGAAATTTTTTTTGGATTTTTGGCAGTGGGAAAATTTTTTATTTCACCCCCAAATTTGGGGTATAAGTCCCAAAATTTAATAAAAATCAAATTTTTTAAAATTTTTTTAAAAAAATTTTAGCGAAAAATTGGGCTTTTCCCCCGATTTTTAATTCATTAAAATTGGGGTTTTCGCAATAAAAAATTAAACAAAAAACAAAAAGAAAAAAAGGGGAATTTTTTGGGTAATTGTGTTTTTTGAGGTTTTTAAAATAAAATTAGAAAAGACTGAAATAAAAATTTTTAATTTTGCGGTTTAAAAGTAGATTTTTTAAGAACTTTCTAAAAGGTACCCAAAAAATTTTTTTAAAAGGACTTAATAAGAAATTTTCATGGGGGAAAAAAAAATTTTTTATGCAAAAAAATAAGGAAAAGGTCACGGCGGGTCCCCCAAAAATTTGTACTTGGGGAACGACAAAAAAAAAAAAAAATATAATATCCAAAATTTAATTTTATGGGTTTTTCTTTATTTTTTTTTTTTTTGTCGAATTTACTGTTTTTTCCCCCGCAGCCCCCCCTTTTAAAACCCCCCAAAAAATGCATTGTTATGCTTAAAGATATTCATAATTTCATCAGTTTGTGGTGGGTTTTTTCCCTTTTAAAATTTTACCCTAGTTCGAAATTCGGGGAAATTTTTTTGGGAAAATACGGAAGCCCCAACCGCCAAAATGTAAAAACGTTTAAATACGTTACAGGTGTCGAAAGGATTAGACTAACCCCCATTAATACTTTTCCCATGAGGCTAAAAAATTTAAAAAGGTTACAATGAGTGGAGTGATGGAAAATTTATGTGTGATGAAAGTTAGAAATTACATTTGAAAACTGTTTCTTTTTTTTCATGTCTATGAACCCTAGTTAAAAATTTGTATGTAAAAATACTTTTTGCAAAAAAAATGGGCGGGGGTTTTATTAAATTACAGAATGTGTTTATTTGTGCTATTTTATTAGAAATAGGGAGATAGAAAGTTGCAATTTTGGACTTTTTAAACTATTAGTCATCTTCTATTTTATATACTATATAAAGAAAGATGTTGCAAAAAGTTATCTTCTTTTTAAACGAAGGGACATCTAGTTTTTTTTAAAGGTTTGCAAAAAGGGTAAAAGAAAATGAAATGTTACCCGTGGGGGTTTTTCTGGTTTAGAAAAATTTTATAATTCATCGAAAATTTCGACTCTTATTTAAAAAATGTCCCCACAATTCATTATTAACGCAGGCATCTTTCCCTGCAAAAGAACAATAGTTTGCTAAACCCAAACCCCAAAAACCCCGCTTAAATTTCTTTCTTCAAATTAATTTTTTTTTCATGAATTCCCCCTTTTAAAGAAAAACTAAATAATTTAGGGTTTGAAAAACCGTAATCACTTGAATTTTCTGCGATGTCGGGGGCGGCAATATTTTTTTTAAAATTTTGATATGTCCAATTTTGTTTTTTTAAAAAGGGTATTTTGTTAAAAAATAATGTTCAAAACCCGTGAAAACTTTAAATTTCCCCTTAAAAGGTAGCTTTAGATTTCCAAAATTATTTTGAGTGAAGGGGCGAAAAAAAAATTAAAATGAAATGATTTTTAATATTTAAACCAACGGAAAAATAAGGACTAAAAAAAAGTATTTTTTTTGGAAGGACATGATTAGTAAGTTCTATTTCCAAAAAAAAATATCTTCGAAAATTTGTGAAAGGTTTGTTTTTCATTTCAAGTAAGCGTTCCATAAAAATGAATATTCCCTTGTTTGATGACGTAAAAAACTTAAAATTTAACCCCTTATGAACGTATAATTTTCGACATTCTTGAAAATTTCAAGTTCATTGCCTAATTGGCGTTTTTAAATTTTTTTTTTAAAAAAAAAATATTCTTGCTTTAGTATTCATGCGTAAAAAACCAGTGACAAATCAAACATTTCTTGAAGTATGCATCATTCATTTTAACTCTATCAATTTAAGGGATTGAAAATTAAGATTGATTCAAAATTATGATATCAGAGAAGGAGAAATTTTTAAAAATGCCTTTTTGTCTTTTTAGGGACGTCATAACCAGTGAGAAAAAAAAAAAATCATTCAAAAAAAAAAATTTTTTTCCCGATATGTTTGTAATTTTCCCCATTTTTAAACGCACAGGGGGCTTTGTAACTTTAAAAATGAAATTTAAAGGGGACCTAAGTTCGAATTTTCAAATTTGGGCCATGATTTTTTAATTTTTAAAAATTTTTGAAAATTTTAAACCCCCAAGGGTGCAAATCTTCCCCCGGAAATAATCTTTGTGAAAATTAAGTAATTGACCAAAATTGAAGGCTTGAGCGCAAAAAATTTTTTTTCCCGTGAGTAAAATTTCTGACGTCATTTGCGTCTTTTAAAAATTTAAAAAAAAATTTTAATAAATTTAAAAAAATTTAAATTTTTAATTCTGAATACAATTTTCAAAAAGATTGTGCAAAGTACCAAAGCAAAAAAAAATTTTTCAAAACATGTTTTTTGTAATTATTGACGTCAAAACCCCGTGATTTGGGATAAAGTCCTTCAGGAAATGAAAAGAACCTCTTGGCCGATATGGGGGTTTTTTTATGGCGAATCCAAGATTCAAACCCATTGACGTAAAATTTTAAAAATAAAAATAAAATCTTTTTAAAAAGGCTAAAAGGATGATATTTGGACAGGATAAAAGTCTTGGATTTATTTAAAGTAAATGAAAGTGAACCGAAAATTTTTAATTTTTACGTGTTAATTTTTTTTATGTTAAAAAAGTTTGAGCACCTTGAAAATTTAATAGATATGCTTCAGAAAAAATTTTTCATTTCAATAATTTTTTATTTGGGCCCATGAGTTTTTTTGACGTCAAAAATTGAGTTTCTTAAAATTTTTGTAGCGGTCTACAGCCATAATTTCTGGGCCGTTTTCATCAAAATTTCACAGAATGTGTAGTTAGGCTTTGTTGTGGGTTTCCGGTGCCCCTTTTCAAAATTCAAAAAGGTAAGGGTTTTTTTGGCGAATCCAAAATTCGAACCTTTTACGTTTAAAATTTTAAAAAGGTAAAAATCGCTTACAAATGAGTAGAAAGAAAAAGATATTTGGAAGGATTAAGTCTTAAAGGGTTTTTTTACATTTCAGAAATTTTTAAAAATTAATGGGCGTCCTATGACCCTCATGAGGTGAAAAGGAAAATTTTTTAAATTTTTTGTGTTAATTTTTATAAGTTGGGAAAAAAAAAGAGCCCCTTGAAAATTTAATAGCTATGCTTTAGATAGAACATTTGATTTCCAAAAATTTTTATTTTTTTATGACTTTTTTTTGACGTAAAATTGACGTAAACTTAAAATGTTTGTACGGGTCTACAGCCCTTTTTTCTGGGCCGATTTTATTTAAGTTCAAAGAATATGGTTTTTAGCTCTAGTTGTGTTCCCGGGTTTTCCTTTTTTTAAAATTCGAAAAAAAAAGGGTTTTTTTTGGTAATTAGGGTTGAACCATTGAGTCAAATTTTTAAAAAGGGGTAAAAATCGCTTACAGATGAGTAATAAAAGAAATTTTGGGGAAATTTGTAAGTTTTAGAAATTTTTTTAAATTTCAGAAGATTAGTCAAAAGCGTCAATTTTACATCATGGGGGGAAAAAAAAAAAATTTTTATTTTTTTCGTGTTTAAAATTTTTTTGGGGGGGAAAAAGTAAGAGCCCCCTTAAAAAAATTTTAAAACCCAAAGTTCAGATAAAATTTTTGCATTTAATAATTTTCTTAACTATGAAGTGTTTTGCGAAAAAAATTTTACGTCATTTTAAAAAATATTTGTACGCGGTTACAGCCTTTAAATTTTGGGCCGATTTTCTAAAAATTTCACGAATTGTTGTTTTGGGTCTTGTTGTGCCCTTTCCCGGTTGGGGGTTTTCAAATTCCCAAAAAATAATGGTTTTATGGCGAATCCAAATTTCGGGAAATTGAGTAAAATTTAAATTTGGGATAAAAAACGCTTTCAAAGAGCTAGAAAATGTATTTGGAAGTTTTTAAAAATCTTAAGGTTTATTCATTCTCAGAAATTAAACGTTAAATGACGTCTTTTGACGTCATGAGGTGAAAGGTAAATTTTAATTTTTTCGTGTTAATTTTTATTGTTAAAAACGTTCGAGCAAGTAAAAATTTTTAAATTTCATATGTTCAGATAGAAATTTTGCTTTCAATAATTTTTCCCCTTTGTCTAAAAACTTTTGACGTCAATTGAGTCGTCTTAAAATTTTGTACGCGGTTACAATTATTTCGGGGTCGTTTTTATAAAATTTAAGAATGTGTATTTTAGGCTCAATTTATGCATTCTGTGCCCTTTTTTTCAAAATTCAAAAAGGAATGGTTTTGGCGAATCAAGTTCGAAATGACGTTAAATTAATTTTTTTTTAAAAATGTTCCCCTGAGATTTTAAAAATTGATATTTGGATAGATATAAGTCTCAAGCTGCTTTGATTTTTTTAAAGTGAGGTAATTTGAGTCAGAGATTTTTTAAGGTCAAAAAGAATTTTGTAAAGGTTAATTCAAATATGTTGTTAATTAAAGGAATGGAAATTTAATATTTATTCATCAATCAAAACTTTAGAATCAATTTTTCCCATAATAATAAACTTTTTATCACTAAATTTGATTACGGAAAAAATTTTTACGCGGTGACAGTCATTATTTTGGGTCGTTTTTCATAAAATTTTTCAAGGGGGGATTTTAAAAAGGCCTTTTTGTGTTTTCCCTTGCCCCGGTTTTCCAAATTCAAAAAGGCAAGGGGTTCTATGGTGAACCCAATTTTTTAACCTTGACGTAAAATTTTCAAATACGAAAAAAATTGTTTCCCAGATGATTTAGAAAATTGATTTTTTTGGTGAATTTTTTGTTTTTAAAAATTATTTCTTTTGGAGGTTAACTATTTGAGTAAAAACGTAAAAGGTCTAAAAGAATTTTTGATATTACGCTTTAAATTTTTATTTTATTGAACATGTCCCCTTATTGTCAAATTTTTCACTTTTTTTTTGATTTAGCCATAGGGGGGCAATGATGTAATACTGTTTTGCAAATAAAAAAAATTTGAAATGTTTTAGTGCGGTTTTTACATAAGTTCCTTGTTGACAGCCCAATCAAATATGATGGATATCTTATCATACGGGAAAAAAATTGTTCTGGAGAGGTTGAATGTTCGAACTAAAGGGTAGGTCTACAAAAAACCCTTTCCCACTTTTGTTAGAGATCAGATAGAAGAATTCTGTTTGCTGCATACGATTTGCAAGCTTTACGCACAAAATATATGGGTGGCGAATTTAGGAAATGCGTGGTTTGTCCTCTAGAAAGGTCAAACTTCACAAAATTTTAGGAAAAATTAAAATTTCAAAAACATTTTTTTTGTCGCTCCTGACTTTATTTTTCTTCATTTTTCTGATTTTTCACACAATATGTATTGTTATGTTTGAAAGGGCTCACAATAAAAAATAAATAAAGAAATTTGAAAAGGTCAAGGTCATATTACGATTATTGTGTTTTTATTCGGCCACAAATAGCTCAAAAAAAAAATATTTAATTGAGAGTTATGAACAAAGTTTTAGTTCTTAAAGCTCTTTCAAGTGATTTTTAGTTTTTGAAGATCGGACTTGTTTTGTCATTATACGACAGTCCAAAGTTTGATCCTTTTTTGGAATAATTGTAAATCGGGTTTTTTATGTTTAAATTCTGATACCAAGAATAAAATTTTTGACCTTGTGCGACTAGATACTTGATTAAAACTATTTGCTGCTTTGCTAGGTCCAAACAGTAAAATTTTAATCAATTTTCTATCGATTTTGCCGTAGGGGGCGGTTTTCTTAAATCATTATTTTGCTTATAACTCAAAAATTGAAGCCTGATCCAAATGCGGTTAAATGAATTATGTTCCCCTTTTTGATAGCCCAATAAAATATGAAAAATTTTAGGTTGAGTGGCTGAAACTTTTTTGGCGAGTAACGGAAGGTTGAAAGTTGAATCTGTAAAAAAACTGAAAAGAGGGAGGTTTTCGAAAAACCATCCATTTTTTTTTAGAAAACAGATAGAAAAATTTGTTTGCTGAAATGATTTGCAAGAATTACGCCAAAAAAAATTGGGGGGGGAATTTAAAAAATGATGGTTTTCCTTAGAAAAAAATAAAATTCAATAATTTAAGGGAAAAAAATTTAAAAAAATTTAAAAACATATTTTTTGTCCCCTTTTACCCCTTTTTTTTTGTTCTTTTTTTATGAAATTTCAAATTTTTGTATTGTTATGTTTGAAAGGACCCCCAAATTTAAAAATTAAAAACATTTAAAAGGTCAAGGGCATATTAGAAATTGTGTTTTTTTTGTCCCAAAATGCTCCAAATCTAAATATTTCATTTAGAGTATATGAACAAAGTTTTATTTAAATGTTCTTTCGTATAAGTTTAGTTTTTGAAGTCGGCTTGTCTTTTCATTTTAGCAAACCATGTGCCCTAATTGGGCAAAAAATTTTTACTTTATTTCTGAAAATTTTGCCCCTGGGGCGCAAAGTGTAAAACATCTTTTTCTAAACTCAAAAATTTGAAATGATTAGATGGGTTTTTTAATAATTTCCTTGTTCAGAATCAAATATGATGGATCTTTTTCATGAGTACGGAAAAAATTTTTAGGGGAGGTTGAAAGTTCGAAAACCCCTTGGAAAAAAGTGGAAAATGAGGGAGGTTACAAAAACCTACCCACTTTTGTTAGAGATCAGATAGAAGAATTTGTTTGTGCATACGATTTGCAAGAATATACCCCAAAATATTTTGGGGGGCAAATTTAGGAAATGATGGTTTGTTTCTAAAAAGGTCAAACTTACTAAATTTTAGGAAAAATTTAAAATTTCAAAAACATTTTTTTTGTCGCCCGGGTTTTTTTCTGTTCATTCTTCAAAAATTTCAAATTGATTGTTATTTTTAAAAGGGCCTCACAATTCAAAAAATAAAAAAGAATTGAAAAGGTAAGGTATTTTTACGATTATTTTGTTTTTATGTGAAAATAGCCAAAACTAAAAAATTTAAATTTGGGTATATGAAAAAAAGTTTTAGTTCTTCAGACTCTATCCGGTGTTTAGTTTTTGAAGATGGATTGTTTTGGGTCATTATAGGCAGCCCAAAAATTTTGACCCCTTTTTGGAAAATTGAAAATCGGGTTTTTAATGCTTCAAATTTGATAAAAAGAATAAAAAGTTTGATTTGGCGATGTATATTGATTAAAATATTTGCTGATGCTAATACCAACAGTAAATTTTAATCAATTTTTTTCCATTTTGACTGGGGACGCTTTTTTAAAATCTTTTTTTGCTTATATCAAAAATTTTAACCCGACCCAAAGCGGTTAATTGAATTATCCCTTTTTTGATACCCTATTAAAAAGATTTTCTGGGGAGGGTAGCTAAACTTTTTGAGGGAAACGGAAGGTTTGGGGAAAATTGAATTCGAAAAAACTGTGCAAATGGGGTGGGTCTAAAAAAAAACCTACCCATTTTTTTTGAAATAGATAGAAAAATCTGTTTGCTGCAAATGATTTGCAAGACATATACGCAAAAAATATATGGGGTGGCGAATTTAAAAAATGCATGGTTTGCCCTTAGAAAGGGTAAAACTTCATAAACTTTAAAAAAATTAAAATTTCAAAAACATATTTTTTTGTCGCCCCCGACCTTTTTTTCTGTTATTCTTCATAAAATTTTTTCAACGATATGTTTTTTTTTTTTTGAAGGGCCTACAAAAAAAATTAAAAAAAAATTAAAAAGTAAAGGTATATTTGAAATTGTGTTTTTATTTCCCCCCAAAGTGCTCCAAATCAAAAAAATATTTCTTTGAGATATATGAAAAAAAATTTTAGTTCTAAATAGTTGTTCCGTATAATTTTTAGTTTTTGAAGTGGCTTGATCTTTTCATTTTACGACAATCCAAATTTGACCCTTTTTTGGAAATAAGTTTTCATTTTTTAGCTTAAAATTGTGATATAAAGAAAAAGAATGTTCGTTAGTGCGACTTTTACTTTTTTGAAAATTTTTCTGCTTTTTTAGGTACCTAATTGTAAAATTTTATCAATTTTTTTTTCTTTTTTCCCCTAGGGGGCTTTGCTTAAAAAACTCTTTTGCCTATAATCAAAACGTTAAAGTTAATTGAAATGCGGGTTTTTAAACATTTTGTTCCCTTTTACCCCAGAATTTGATGATTTCAAAGGTGGTATGGGGAAATATTTGGCTAGAGGAGTTTGAATGTTCTAACATTCCAAAAAAAACCCCCCAAAAAAAAACAAACAAAAAAAAAAAACTGTGCAAATGAGAGTAGGTCTTAAAAAACCTTTGGTTTGTTTCATTTAAAAAATTTTGGGTGAGTTGAAAAAAAGTGTTAAAATTGATTTGGTTTAAAAACGAAAAACCCTGAAACCGCTTTCGGTTCTAGTTATTTTTTTTTTTTTGAGGTTGTAATTAAACAAAGTTACAAAGACAGGTCTTTAAAATTTTTCCCGTGATCAGCTAAATGGTCCCTTTCGATCTGCCTTGTTTCAATATTTGGAGCTATGACGTCTAGTGAAAATGCACAAAAAATGTGTTCGTGGTCTAAGCCCACATTTTTTGACGGATTTCATGAAATTTTCACAGAATGTGAAAATTAGGTCCCAATGTTTTAAAATAACTTCGTTTCCCCGAGGGGACTAGAAACCTGAAATTGGCAGCTTTTTATCCCGAGGTTTCCTTTTCATGCGAGAAGTACGAGTCCATAACGCAAAAGACGTCATAAATGCAAAGCAAACATTTTTTTTTCCCTTTTTTTGGGGGGGTAATAGAATAAGGTTACCGTTTGGGGTAGAACGTTCAATTTTTTTTTACAATGACAGCAAAAAAGAATACTTTCGAGCTGCAAAGTTTTAATTTTTTTAGTGACGTCAAATGACGTCATTTCTGAAAAATGCAAAAAATTTTTTTCCGGTTCAGCCCACATTTTTTGACGGCTTCATGATTTTTTTTTTAAGAATGTGTACATTAGGTCCTAGATAATATTCTTCATATTTAAAATATGAAAAACCAAAACTATGGCTGAACCAAAATTCGAACCAAAAACGTCAAAATTAATTTAAGCATAATTCGCTTTTAGAGTGCTAGAAAGCTGAAATTTGGGGTGAAATTTTATCTAGGTTTAAATTTAAATGTGGAAATTCGCGTCATTGACCTTTTTACAAACAATTTAAATTTTAAAAAAAGGTTTTAGCCTACAGGGGCTCTTTTTGAGATTGCATATTTTTTACAACATGTGAGACGTGTTCCATTGTGAAGGTAACTTCCGTTTCGGAAATATGAAAGGCAAGGATATTGTCAAATTCGTTTTTGCTCACCTAGCACGAAGTTATTGATTTGATTTCCGCCTTTGTCCGTTTCCAAAAGATACCCTTTAGAGGCCACAGGTTTTACCATTCTTCACCAAACTTGGTCAAATGTTAATGGCACTTTTGGAAAAAAGGGCCATGTGGGTTCAAAAAGTATGCATGAGGTCCAAAAATGGTCAATTTAAAGTAAATCCTGTTAACATCTAGAGCCTTTTTTTAAGCATTTTTAAGATTGGCGAGGTTACTGCAGGGAGAGCTGGAAACCGTCGAACTGGTATGGGGGGTAAACAACAGGTCACTGGGTCAATTCATAAAAATTGTGATAGACAATCAGTTTGCTGTAAAACCCAATGCCATATTTTTATCCAATCTTCACCAAACCTTACAAAATTTTATCTGCTTTAAAAGTTTGAACAAGTTCGAAATGGGTCACGTTGGGTCAAAAATTCAGGTCAAATGATGTAAAATTTGTTTATTTAAAGGCATTTTTAGATCCATCATACCAAATTGGTCAGATGTTTATTAGCATGAAAGCTTGACAGTTCATTTGGGGTCAAAAGTAGGCCATTGGAACATTGTTTCTCAGTAGCGTTTTTGGGGCCTTCTTTTCTTTGGGCTTATACCAAAAAACGAAATATATTCCCATCAAGAGACTAGGGGTATTATTATTAGTGCTTTAAAAACCTTCAGATGAATGGTTTTGAAGATCAGGCTTGAAAGGGTTTATTTAAGCGGGAAACCCTAATAAATAGTGACCCCAACAGCATTTCCAATGTATGCGTAAAGTATTGATTTTGGTTGATAATATATGCGAAATATTTTAGAGACATTTTTTTTCGTGTTTGTGGGCATTTTAAGATCGACAGAAAGATATTTTTTCTATTGCAAATTTCATTTTTCCCGATTTTTTAACAGCTTTTTCTAAAACATTAAAAACTAATTTCTATATAAAGCGTAAGAATGTAGGATGAGTCTTCAAATGGTACCATTTTTATAATTAGATTCCGAAGAAATTATTAAAAAAATATAATCGCCTAACCATTTTGTTTGCTTTTCTGCTTTTTATTCTTACGTTTTGCCATGGTAATGTTTTTTTTTAAATAAAATAGAAATGTTTGAGCACATTTGTATTTAAATAGGAATTTAAAAATCAGTTCGTATGACAAGTTAAGTGAAAAAACATATGACATGGAATAATTTTGCGCTCTTTGGTGTTTTTCAGGATAAGCCCTTTTTTATTTTCGATAACTTTTAAACATCATTTTTTTAAAGGGTGAAATATAGATAATTTGAAACCTTTTTAAAGGTACCTAGCATTTTTAAAAATTTGACTTTTTAGAAAGATAAAATGAAAATAATAAAATTTGCATGCAAAAAGAGGGAAGCTGCATTTAACTTGGAGACACATTTCCTCCACGTTTTTCATTAATTTTTAGTGATGCAAGTAACTACTTTTTTTTAAATATTAAAGGAGAAAATTAAAACAAGACTTTTGCCATGCAGGGTTCTTTCCCTTGACTTCACCAGAATTCAAAGAATGTCACAATTATGGCTTACAGCTGATATTTTTGTATGTTCATAAATTTTTTTAAAAATATAGATATTTTCTTACAGGTGGCTGTTTATTTCACATTGTCACATCCAAGATTTAACTTTCGAATTCTGCGGGAGAAAGTCTATGTTTGTTAACAACGAAATTTTAGTTATTATTTTCTTATTATTCTTTTTCCTCTTTTAGGTTGAATTAAAACAGTTACAATTGAGATTTGCTTTAATTTTTTCAGGATCGCAAACAGAGTTCCCTTTCGATTCAATGTTTAACTATTAGTGGGCGTATATGGGGTATAGCTGAACTACTACAAAAGGTTTGTTCGCGTTACAGCAAAGGGTTTGAACGATTTTCATCAAAATTTAAAAATTGTAATTAATATTGTGTGCATGGGGTCTTTTCAAATTCGAAAAGACCAAGGGTTCTATAGCGAATCCAGATTCGAATAAAAAGTCAAATTTTAAAAGCGTATAAATGTTCCGATCTAGAAGGGTGTTTTTTTTTTGAATATTAGCTCTGTCTTCTTTACATTCTAAAAAAAAACGCATATGACGTACATAATATAAGCTAATAAAACTTTGTATTTAAACTTACGTTTTTTAACCCTGTAGGCTTATTTTTGTTCTTGTTGAAATTTTGTTAAAATGAGTATTAGTTTTATGGAACAAGTACTTCGTTTCCGGAAAATCCAAAATAAGGTCATATACAATTATGTGTTTTTCTGGCCTTAAATAATCAAAAAAAGGTAAATATTTATCGAGACACTATGTTTTAATTTTTTAGTTCTTAGAAGACTTTCAGATTATATTTAGTTTTGATGATCGGGGTTTAATCGGTTGAGTTATGAGGGGGGAAAAGAAAATTTTGTAACCAGTGTGTTTATGTTTACCTCCGAAAAGCTTTTACTTTGAAAAATATATGATGATATTATTGTAAACATGTTTGGCGTTTTTTGTGTTTAAGGTTAATGTTAAATAGATTTGGAGTATGGGGGGAAAAAAACGAATTGTGTATAGCTTTGGGGATTTTTTTATTTTTTAGGAGGTTAAGACTTGTATCTCAAAAATATTAAAAAAAAATTTTATAGCGTGTTTAATGTAGAGATTTTAGGACGAATATTTTGGTACCCAAATTTGAAATTGAACCTTATAAGGGAGTTCCCTCAAAAATAAGAATTTAAAATGTAGAATTTCAGGGTTTTGCCTTTTTGTAGGTTTCAGGTTTTATCTTTGATCATATTAATAAGTCAACCTATTAAGCAAAAGTTGTAGATTTAAGCATTATTTTGGTACTAAGTTTTGAAATTGTAAAAGTATAGGAATTAAAACAAAATAAAATTAACATGTATAATTTCACCCGATTTTGCTCAGGGTCGGGTCTTTGGGTTTATTTTAAGAATCATTAGAAAAATGTTATTAAGAAGTGGATGTGGGGAAATTTAAGACATTTTTTTGGGGCATGGGTTTGATTGATAATAGGAGTAATAAAACCCCCAAAATTAAACTAATTGTAAATTTTTCTTTAAAAATATCTTTTCGTTTCCTTCATTAAAGAAATTTTCGGAAAATTTAAGTTTACAGCTATGTTTTAGTATAGGAATTGAAAATTTTTTTTTACATATATCATATTTTATTATAAGCTAAAAAAGTGTACCGTTCCGGGGGCCCGAGGGTTAGAGGTTCCGCCTCGGGAGCGGGGAGGTCGGGGGTTCGATCCCAAAGTCGTAAAAAGGTACTGTTATAGTCCTTGTTTGGGAGCTCCGAATAAGGGTAGGGCAGGAAAGGGTTTTGGCTCTGTATCAGGAAAAATGTGACGGGGTGTGGTATCGGGCCAACATTGTCTAAGGCGTGATACTGCAGTGTGGCGCATATAACTGCATTAAGTAGACATGTCTCCAAAGGGATGAATACTGTCGGTGGGACGTTTAAACAAAAACAAAACTAAATAGTGTTGACAATGATTTAATTTTTTGTAAGTATTTTATTTACGTTAACTTAAAATATTAGTTGCAGCATTGCTTACCCATAACCCTTTGAGCGTTTTGGACACATGTCATTAGAGTGTTGAAACATTGCAATTTTTTCGACTTTTTGTTGCATCAATGAAAAATGTTGTATAAGCTATATTCCAATTTTTGATAAATGAAAACCAAATTTTAAAAATATATGTTATGTAAAATGTAATTAATTCCCAGTTGAGATACCATGAGGTGTATAAGTGTAGACGTTTGAAAAAAATTGATAACACATTGTCATCCGTTCAAGACGTGCAACTAATTTGTCTTTAAAGCTAAAGCGCAAATGAAGTAACTTGGTGTAATCAGTCGTTCGATCGTATATACATCGTAATTGTATTTAATAGAGCTACCCGGTCCCACGATTTATGCATGTTAGTGTTTGAAATTATATTTTGTCATGAGATATTCCCTTTTTCAATTTTTGTCTCGGTTTAATTCATTTAATCGGCATAAATTTTTCAATAAACACTATTCCGTTAAATCAGCTGATCAGTTTAAACCAGCTTCAAGCACCTTCAGTGCGCATTGTGCGGCAAGGGGTGTCGAGAGGAGGAGCTTTATGTGTTTAACAATATCACGCATGTGTAACGTGTTACAGGGATTTTTGGTGGGGACGCTTGAAAATCGAATAAAAGAAAAGCACAACAACCATAGTGAACCAGCCCGCTCACAACGGGCAATAAAACCCTAATTAAACAAAGTTTCCATGGTGGAACAATTAAGCAATCTGATTTATCCAAATAACAAAAGAATCTACCCTTCTACTTTGTTTTGTTTTGGGCATATTTTATTGGGCCCAATTAAATGATAACAAAATTTAAGATTTCAGAAAATAAGCAAAAGGGTTAAACCCAAAATTTAACAAATTAGTATCGGCTCTCTTTAATAAAGTATTGTATAATTTCAATGTTCTACATATCTTTTCATAGAATAGGCAAAAAAAAACTAATTTCTAACAAAAGCAATTAAGTAAATATCTGATTTAACATTAAAAAAAAAATATTATTTTTATTTTTAAATTGAAAAAAAGATACTATTTAAAGAGATGAGATGTGTATGATATGAATGAAAGATTAAAAAAATTCAATTGCAAAAATATAAATAATTAAGAGAAGGGAAAAATAGGTAACAAACAAAGGTTACTAAAACGGAAAAAAAAATAATATGTCCAATTTTCAAAACAAAAAAAATAACCCCACATATATAATGCATATATACGTACTTTCTAACACTAAGATAATATATCTTTTATCCACTTTTGCCGAAGAGATCAAAGTCTGGGTCCTTTTAAATGCTCATTTTTTTAGCCCCCCCGAGCGAGAGTTTTACTACACAGCTAGAGCAATCGCATTGACCTTTGACATCTTGTTACATGTCACCCAGGAACAGTTGGATTTGGGCGGAGGTCTCAAAATCATACACAGCTAGAGCGACGCATTGACCTTTGACAAAAAGTTACAAAGTCACGTGATGTGATTTACGCCGGGATTGGCTGAGTCACAAAAATCAATACTATATTTGGAATGTGAGCTGCGTTAAGTTGCAAAACATAATTTCAAACACTAAGTAGGTTAGTGTTATTTAGAAAGTATAAATTCCATTAAATGGGTCGCGCGGCTGCGCCGCGCCAGACCGATTAATTTCATTAATGCTTACTAAAAACACTAACCTTTTACGTAGCATTTACACGGTGCATAACATATCGACGGGCTCTCTGCGGAATCGCTATATCGGCAGGCTCTATGCGTTCGCACCGGTCATTCTCTGCCATAAAAACTTGCAAACCGGGACGAAGGAAAGAAACAGACCAATGGTCACTTTTCAAAGGTAAAATTTGCTCAATATTAAGTATTGCACGGAATATTAGAGTATTTTAGCTATGTATATAATTGAAAAGTTTTACACGCATATACATAGCTAAAATACTCTATATTCCGTGCAATACTTAATATTGAGCAACTCACCTTTGAAAAATGACCATTGTCTGTTTCTTTCCCTTCCGTCCAGCGTTTGCTAGTGTTATGGCAGAGAATGACCGGTGCGAACGAGAGAGCTGCTAATATAATGATTTCCGCAGAGAGCCGCCGATATGGTATGCACCGTGATTACTTTTTTATTCCCGCGCTGTACACGAAAATAAAAAAAAGAATTTTGATATGCAGAATTAAGAGGTTTAAGTTTAATTGCTTATATTTTGAATACCTATAAACTAGAATATGCTACAATGGAATTGTCGGGATTTCAGGCCATTTATTTGGTACCTAGAATACTACAATTGGTCAAGTTTATAAAAAGCGATATCAAAATAAAGATTTATTTATTTTTGCCATATGACTTATTTCACAAATTATGCATGAAAAGTCCATACGAAAAAAGTTAAAGGTAGGGAATTTAATATATATTCTTTCTAAGGGTATTAATCTTTAATTTTTCAATGTTAGCAGAAAGTCCTATCATTCGTATCACCGAATGAAATCTAGTTATTATTCTATTTTCTTCCTAACTAAACGCTATTTTTATATGTGCAATGGACCTAGGACATGAAATTTTTTATTGCTTATTAGTCACGTGAGGATATTTGATTTCAAGATTTTCAGCACCCTATGACGTCACAGCTAAAAATAGTGAAAAATGGTGTTCGCGCTTTACAGCCGTCATTTATGGTGGGATTTTCTTCAAATTTTCACAGATGGTACATCTTGAAACTAAAGTGTGCATATCCTGTCAGCTAACCGAAATTCCGAAAGACCGAAGTTCTGTGCTGAAATAAGATTCGAACATAGGACCGAAAATTTCATTTAGATTAAAGAGCTTCAGGATGAGATAGAAAGTTAAACTTACACAGTTTGCAGTTCTGCAGAATTCCTACATATATCTTGAGTCGTGACGTAATATGACGTCATGTGACGTCATTAGCATACTTCTTAATTTTCATTTTAGGACAATGATTTGACATGATGCCAGTTGTTCAGAATATTGAAAATTTCAGAGTTATGAGAGTAAAGTATGCGCTTTTGAACAAAAGCATTCTTCAGCACCCTATGAAATCATGTGACGTCAGGGCTAAAAATGTGAAAATTGGTTTTTGCGCTCTACAGCCGCCTTTATGGTCGGATTGTCTTCAAATTTTCACAGATGGTACATCTTGAAACTAAGGTGAATTTCCTGTCAGCTACCGAAATTCCGAAAGACCGAAGTTCTGTGGCTGACAATAAGATTCGAACATAGGACCGAAAATTTCATTTTAGATGAAAGGACTTCATGATGAGATAGAAAGTTGAAACTTACACAGTTTTGCAGTTCTGCAGAATTCCTACATATGTCTTGAGTCGTGACGTAATATGACGTATGTGACGTCATTAGCATACTTACTTAATTTTCATTTTAGGACAATGATTTTGACATGATCAGTTGTTCAGAATATTGAAAATTTCAGAGTTATGACAGTAAAGTATGCACTTTGAACAAAGCATCTTCAGCACCCCTTTGATGTCATGTGACGTCAGAGCTAAAAATAATGAAAAAAGGTGTTCACGTTTTACAGCCGCCATTTATGGTCGGATTTTCTTCAAATTTTCACAGATGGTACATCTTGAAAGTTAGGTGTGCATATCCTGTCAGCTAACCGAAATTCCGAATACCGAAGTTCTGTGGCTGAAATAAGATTCGAACATAGGTCCGAAAATTTCATTTTAGGATTAAAGAGCTTCAGGATGAAATAGAAAGTTGAAACTTACACAGTTCGCAGTTCCTCATAATTTCTTAATATATTTTGAGTCATGACGTCAAATGTCGTCATGTGACGTCATAAGCATACTTTTTAATTTTCATTTAGGGCAATGATTTCGACATGATGCCAGTTGTTCAGAATAATGAAAATTTCAGAGTTATTGCAGTAAAGTATGCGCTTTTGAGCAACAGCCTTTTCAGCACCCTTGACGTCACCTGACGTCAGAGCTAAAAATAGTGAAAAATGGTATTTGCGCTCTACAACCGCCATTTATGATCAGATTTCTTCAATTTTTACAGATGGTACATCTTGAAACTAAGGTGTGAATATTTTGTCAGCTAATCTTAATTCCGAAAAACCGAAGTATTGCGGCTGAAGTAAGATTCAAACATAGGACCTTTAAACTAGAAATCAAGTTTGCAGTCATGTCCTGAATCATATGACATCATGTTACGTTACAGACTAATACTTAGTTCTTATCATTTGCACTTATTTCGGAATATAATGTCAATTGTTCAGCATGAACATGAAATACTACAAGAGGTGAGTCATTAAATGAAACTTCTATCTCCTGCTTTTTGCATTAACACAGCTTGCAAAAGTCCTATCATTCGTTTTCACGAATGACATCTAGTTATTCTTCTTCTTATTATTCTTTTTTTCTTCCTCTTATATTTATGTTAATTTCGATATGTTGCCATTGACTCATAACAATGGAAATTTTATGGCATATATTTCAAACCATGAGCTTCCGATGCAATGAATATCATATTTATATGAATCACATAACGTCAGATTTGACGTAAGGTGAAAAAGTTTGTACGCTGTCTACAGCCATTATTTATGGGCCGATTTTCATCAAAATTTCACAGAATGCGTATGTTAGGCTCTAGTTGTGCCTTCCGGTGACCGCTTTTCAAAATTCGAAAATGCAATAGTTCTATGGCGAATCCAAGATTCGAACCATTGACGTCAAATTTCAAATGCGTATAAAATCGCTTACAAATGAGCTAGAAAGATGATATTTGGACAGAATATAAGTCTCAAGGGTTACTTTTACCTTCTCTGAAGATGAACGTCATATGACGTCATATGACGTCATGAGGTGAAAGGTAATTTCTAATTTTTATGTGTTAATTTTTATATGTTGTTTACGTCCGAGCACCTTGAAAATTTATTAGCATATGCTTCAGATAGAACTGTTTCCATTTCAATAATTTTCATTTGACTATGATGTGTTTTGACGTCAAACTTGACGTCGTCTAAAAATGCTTGTACGCGGTCTACAGCCATTATTTCTGGGCCGATTTTCATCAATGTTTCACAGAATGTGTATGTTAAAGTCTAGTTGTATATTCCGGTGTCCGTTTTTCAAAATTCGAAAATGCAAAGGATTTATGGCGGATCCAAAATTCGAACCATTGACGTCAAATTTCAAATACGTATAAAATCGTTTCCAGATGGGTTAGAAATATAATATTATATTTGGATAGTATATAAAGTCTCTAAGAGTGCTTTACATTCTATGAAAATGAACGTCACATGACGTCATATGACGTCATAAGGTCAAAAATAATTTCTGATATATACGCGTTAATTTAAATATGTTGTTAACTTCCCAGGACCATGGAAATCTAATGGTATGTACATCAATCCATGTGCTTTAGAATGCAATGTAATTCATATTAATGTGACGTTATATCACGTCAGATTTGACGTCAGACAAAAAGGTTTTACGCGGTGTACAGCCATTATTTTTGGACCGATTTTCATCAAAATTTCACAGAATGTATATGTAACGCTCTATATGTGTCTTTTTGCAAATTCGAAAAAGCAATGGGTCTATGGCGAATCCAAGTTTCGAACCATTGACGTCAAATTTCAAATACATATAAAATCGCTGCCAGATGATTTAGAAAGTTGATATTTGGACTGAATATTAGTCTTTGAGACTTATTCATATTCTGTGAGGATTAACGTCATTTGATGTCATACGGTCCAAAAGAATGTTAATATATCTACGCGTTAATTTCTATATGTTGCAAAGTTGTAAGGAGCATGAAAAAATTACTTGATATATTCAAGATACTTAATATTTCATTTCATTGATTTTCTTATGCCTATGACGTCACATGACATCAAACTTGACGTTGTCTACACAAGCTTTTTACGCGGTCTTCGGCAATTATTACAGGATGAAATTCGAATTGTAAGCATTTTAAATAAACTTGATTTGTAACATAGATTATAAAAATAGTCCAAGTTAAATAAATCGATATAAAAAAAATGATTTTCAGTAACTTTTGCCATATCCTCCAAATTAAACGGTTATATTTTTCAAAGTTTATTTAAGTTATGGCCATACAAAAGCAAGTTAAAGGCTGGAATTTCATATCCTTTTACTTTTCTTGATTTTAAGTGTTTAAAAGCAGAAAGTCCTATCATTCGTATCAACGAATGAAATCTAGTTCTTTTTTTCTTCCTCTTATATTTGTGTTAATTTTGGGGTGTTGCCATTGACTCAGAACAATGAAAATTGTATGGCTTATATTTCAAACCATGAGCTTTCGGATGAAATGAATTTCATATTCATATGACGTCATATAACGTCAGATCCGACGTCAGGTGAAAAAGTTTGTACGCGGTCTACAGCCATTGTTTCTGGACAAATTTTCATCAAAATTTCACAGAATGTGTATGTTAGGCTCTAGTTGTGTCTTTCCGTATCCGTGTTTCCAAATTCGAAAAGGCAAAGGTTTTATGGCGAATCCAAGATTCGAACTAATGACGTCAAATTTCAAATGCGTATAAAATCGCTTCCAGAAGAGCTAGAAAGCTGATATTTGAACTGAATATTAGTCTCTAAGTCTTCTTTACATTCTAAAAAGATAAACGCCATATGACGTCACATGACATCATAATGCTAATAAAACTTTCGTATTAAAACTTAACGGTTTTTAAGCCCTGTAGGCTTTATTTTTGTATGATTTGCTTGAAATTTTGTCTGAAGATGCAGTATTAGATTTTATAGAGCCATGTCACTTTCGTTTCCGGAAAATCCCAAAGATCAAGGTCATATATCAATTATCGGCTTTTTCTTCGGCCTTAAATATCTCAAAAACGGTAAATATTCTATCGAGACACTATGCATGTAATTTGTAGTGTTTAAAAAGACCTTTCAGATGATATTTAGTTTTTGATGATCGGGTTGAATCGGTTGAGTTATGGCGAAAAAACAAAAATTTGGTAACCCCCATTGTGTTTAACAGTTTATATATCGAAAGCCTTTGATTTTTGAAAATATGATGATGAATATTATTTGTAAAAATTTCTGGAGTTTTTTGTAAAGTTTAAGTATTTTTTTTAAATAAGTTACATCAAAAATAAGAATTTGAACATGTAGAATTTCAGCGATTTTGCCGTTATGTAAGAGTTTCACGGCTTATATCTTAATACTCATATGAAATAAGTCAAAACATTAAGCAAGTGAGATGTAGAGAATTTTAAGACATATTTTGGACCTAAAGTTTTGAAATTGATCAAATAAGGAAGTTACATAAAAATAGAATTTAAACATGTATAATTTCAGCGACTTTGCCGTCATGTCAGAGTTTTACGGCTTATATCTTAAAAAGAAATAAGTCCATACATTAAGCAAGTGAGATGTAGAGAATTTTAAGACGATTATTTTGGCACCTAGAGTTTTGAAATTGATCAAAAATAAGGAAGTTACATAAAAAATACGAATTTAAAGGCAATTGTAAGAATTTTCAGAAAATATCCTACTTTCGCTTTCACCTTAATTGAAGCAATAAGTTTACAGATATGTTTTAGTCATATAAATTGCAAAAAAATACTTTTTACTTATATCATATTGATATTACTAGCTAAACAAGCGTACCGTTCCCGGTGGCCGAGTAGTTAGAGCGTCCGCCTCGGGAGCGGGAGGTCGTGGGTTCGATACCAAAGTCGTAAAAAATGGTACTGTTATAGCTCCCTTGCTTGGCGCTCAGGGTAGTTGCAAGACTAGTTGGCTCTGTATCAGGATAATGTGACTGAGTGTGGTATCATGCCACATGTCTACGGCGTGATACCTGCAGTGTGACAGCACTATAACTGCATTAAGTAGACATCGTCTCCAAATGACTGAAATGTCCCCAACAAACAAACTAAACTAGTGTTGACAATGATTTAATGTTTTGTCAAATCATTTTATTTACGTTACTGATACATATTAGTTGCAGCATTGCGTTACCCATAATCCTTTGAGCGTTTTGACACATATCATTTAGACCGTTGTTGAAACATTGCAATTTCCCGACTTTATTGTTGCATCAATCGATAAATGTTGTATAAGCTATATTCCAAATTTATGATAAATGATAACCTATGTGAAAATATATGTTATAGTACAATGTAATTTAATTGCCAGCTTGAGAAACCATGAGCTTGTATAAGTGTAGACGTTTGAAACAAAATGATCAACACATGTCATCCGTTCAAGACGCTGCAAGCTAATTTGTCCGTTAGCTAAAAGCGCAAAATGAAGTAACTTTGTGTAACACAGTCGTCTCGATCGTATATACAAGCGTTATTGGAATTTAACTCACGAGGCTACACGCGTCGACGATTCTATTGCATGGTAGCATTTACACGGTGCATAACCATATCGACAGGCTCTCTGCGGAAATCGCTATATCGGCAGGCTCTATGCGTTCGCACCGGTCATTCTCTGCCATAAAAACTTGCAAACCTGGACGGAAGGAAAAGAAACAGACCAATGGTCACTTTTCAAGGGTGAAGTGCTCAATAATAAGTACGGAATATTAGAGTACCTTAGCTATGTATATGCGTGTAAACTTTTCAATTATCAACGACTGCAACCTGAAACTCGGCCGAACAGTTAAGTGATGTACCAACATAAACACAACTTCGGCACTTTCTACAGGCTTCAGCAGGTTATTGCTTTGATTATGTCTATAATATGACCATCGAATGTATTCTTTTAAGTATATTCTTCAAGAAGATACCGACAAATTGGCCGATTTTAATGTACATTTCCTGTAAACCCCCTACTTTCGGTTTTGTCGTTGCACGGGAGATCTCTCTGCACATCACTTTTTGAAGCACAGGCAGACTATAAAACTAGACCCAAATATGCTACAATGGAATTGTCGGGATTTTCAGGCCATTTATTTTGGTACCTAGAATACCAAAATTGGTCAAGTTATAAGAAAGCGATATCAAAACAAAGATTTATTTATTTTTGCCATATGGCTAATTGCATAAAGTTCATGCATGAGAAGTCCATACGAAAAAAAAGGAAAAGGTAGGGAATTTAATATATATTCTTTCTAACGGTATTAATCTTTATATTTTTCAATGTTAGCAGAAAGTCCTATCATTCGTATCAACGAATGAAATCTAGTTAGGACTTTCTGCTATAGCAGAAAGTCCTATTGAGTTTCTACTGTTTATTATTCTTCTTCTTATTATTACGGCTTTCCGCAACCTGCGGAAAACGTATAGGGTTTGTTATGTTTATTCTTCTTCTTATTATTATTATTCCTTTTTTTCCAACCAATTCTAAGAGTTAATTTCGGTAAGTTGTCAGTGTCTAAGCAACATGAAAATTAAACTGCCTCGACAAAATAGTATAAATTTTTAAATTCAATAATTTTTAATTTTCAATGACGTCAATTGACGTCACATTTGACGTCAGCTTCAAAAGTTTGTTCGCGGTCTAGACCCTTTATTTTTTGATATTTTATCTTGATATTTTCACAGAAGATGTATGTTATGATGTAGATGGGCACCTTGTCTTTCAAATTTTTAAATTCGAAAAATTTAAGAATTTATGGCAAAACCGAGTTTCGAACTTTGGTCCTAAAACTATTATTTAATGTTACAAAGGCTACTGATGATATAGAATCATGAAAATTAGACAGCATTTTGGCCCAGAGGTCTACTTTCTTTTCTATGAAAGATTTTATTTTTAGTCACGTGGTTATGACGTCATTTAAAGGACAAAATCCTATTTTTTCAAAGATTTCCCTCGCTCTGGCATCATACATTTTGAGTCAATTTTAATGAAATTGAAACTGCAGCGATAAAAATGTATCTTTTTATACATTAAATCATTTTCAATTTTCATTGGTGTCATATGACGTCAGATTTGACGTCAGCTTCAAAAGCTTGTTCGCGCTCTAGAGCCTTCAATATTGGTCCGATTATCTTGATATTGTTACAAAAGATGTATTTTAGGATGTAGATGTCCACCTTGGCATTCAAATTTCCAAATTCAAAAGATTAAGATTTCATGGCAATACCGAGTTTCGAACTTTGGTCAAAAATTAAATTTAATTGTTACAAAGCCCCCTGATGCGTTACAAACATGAAAATTGGACAGCATATCGGCATAGAAGTTTACATTTTATTTTCTGAATGATTTTCTCTTTAGTCACGTGGTTATGACGTCATAAAAAAGACAAAATATTCTTTTTAAAGATTTCTTTCGCTCTGGTATCATGAAATTAAAGTCAATCTTAATTATATCTTCAAAATTGATAGAGTTTAAATTGAAGTGATGCATGCTGCAAGAAATGTTCGTTTTGTCACGTGATTATGACGTCATGCATACTTAAGCAAGAATTATTTTGAAAAATCATATAAAATCGCAAATTAGACCAATAAACTTAAACTTTTCAAAAATGTCGAAACTTAGTACGTTCATAAGGTCTTGAAAATTTCAAGTGATTATGTCATCAAAAATGGCAGTTATTCATGTTTGATGGAATGCCTATTTGAAAAAGTGAAAACAGACCTGTTCGCATTCTCGAAGATACTTTTTTTTCTTGATTAATAGAACGTTAGCTGAACATGTCCTTGCAAAAAAGATATTTTTCTTTAGTCACTTGATTTTGACGTCGATAAAATATAAAAATCATTCATTTCAATACGTATTCGCGCTCCAGCGTCATGAGTATTGATGCCAATCTAAAGCATACCTTAAAGAATTTATGTTGTATAACTTGTTTATGACAACATTGATGTGTAAGCAAAATATATTAAAAAGATCAAAAGATTGTATATATTAACTTTAAATAAGTAATAATGCCGTACCTTAACATGCGCAAAAAGTCCAGAAGATTTCAAGTGATTACGTTATCAAACATGACTTATTCATGTTTTTCGTAAAAGGGCTAATTCATGGAAATCTATTAATTTGCAGAAAGAAATGTAAGTGGTCATTGGGTTGGTTGAGCAAGATCCGATTGTTCTTTTGCAGGAATGAATGCCTGTTAATAGTTTGGTACGTTTTTTGAGTAAATTCACATTTACGATGAATTAGTATAATTATACTAGAGCCAGAAAACCTTTACGGATATCTTATTGCATTTGCTATCACGGTTTCTGCAAACCTGAAGAAAAGACAAATACATGTATATTCTTATGATTTTTTATGTTTTTTCTAAATCTCTAAAAATAAGCAAATATACAAAGCAAATGAATAGTTGAAACTTTCAAGACTTTTATAATGTTAATAACATAGAAATAAGAAATTATTTTCATTATTTTGCTTACACCTCTGCCTTTGTTTCCATCTGATTTTGCAAATGTAAAACTCAATCAATTTAAAGGTTGAAAGTAATCGATTTTAAAGTTTTTTTCTTTTTTACAAGATCAAATTGCAATGAATACATGTTAAGTCATATGCTTACAAAGAAAAAGATATTAAATAAAGAATAAAAAAAAATAAAATCGATTGAATAACGTACGAAAACAATTCTTGAGGATATTATTATCTTAAAATTTTCCTGTTTTTTTTTTTCTCTGAATGATAGAAAACGGGTGCATAATAAATAAATCCATATTTATGTACTAATATTTTTTAAAGCTTATTTTTGAACATAATCGTAAGTATATATTTAAGATAATGATGATTTACATATTAAATCATACATTATGATGCATCATTATTCCTTTTTTTGTATTAACTTATATATTTAATACCTTTGAAATAAGTAAACGGAAAGCCGCTTCGTTTGTATCTTAAACAAACGACTTCTAGTATTTAATATGTTACTTGTCCAGTGTGATTTAGTGTGTAAATCTTGAAAATAAACTTTTGAATTGAATTGATAAAGATTTACTCTTTATTGTTTTTTTATGACAATTTTATGTAACAGTTTGTGGGTACAAGAATTAATTAACATATAAGTTGAGAGTATTTTCGCAAGTCAGTTTCTTAAAAACTGTTAAAGCACGAAATCAACAAAACTGTTAGTTTCATCTATTCATAATTCATAAAAATTGCCAATGTAAAAGAGGCTCAGGTCATGTTTCATTTTTTTTGTCTGTCAGTCAAAAAACTGTCAGTTCAGACTGATATTACGAAGTCGGATACAGTTTTAATAATTTAATTAAATGTAAATTCATTCAATTGAGTAATACTGCTGCGTGGCAGAACTATATCTGCATAACAAAATAGTATTCCAGTGTGACAGGAAATATGATCTTCGTTCACTAGTAATGCTGATCAAAATCATTTCATATGGATATTCGATTATTAGATACCGGAACCTTGCATAACCCTTAGCAATGTATCATTGATTGAAACATTTTATAACAGGCAAGTGTTAATAATGCAAGAGTCTCGATGCTTCCATGGAAACATTGAAAAGCTGTTCAAAAAACGAATGTCTGAATATATAACAAATGCAGGAGTTAAACAAAATGAAATATGAATCATTTGGTAATGCGTGTTTGGTGGTTATAATATCTAAATGCATAATGTAAATAATTAAACTATCGCTGGTCTGTGTTATGCAATATCGCATGGACGTACATGTATTAATGCCAGAATATTCAAATATTTTTTTTTAATTTGAATATTCGTCGCAATTGTCTATATAACTGATTTGCATTTCTAGGTTTTTGTTCGTATTGAAAGAAAGCCCCTGTGGCCGAGAGGGTAAAGTCGCTGACTTAAATACTCACTCGGCCTCTCAACGCGTTGGCTCGAGTCCCGGCCGGGTCATTCGGATTTTCATGTGAGAAAACTTTCCAGCTGGCTTGCAGTATGTCCGTGGTTCTTAACCGTATGCCTCAGTGTATTCGGGGACGTTTCTATATGACTGAAATACTGTGTCGCAGCTTCGGTAAACTCAAAAGAATCTTTCAATCAGTCGTATTGAAAATTAAATTAGCTTGACTGGCCGTCCAATTAAATTCTTTTAACCAGATCCGGGAGACGAGGTCCTCTTCCTGTTATTACGGCTTTCCGCAACCTGCGGAAAACGTATAGGGTTTGTTATGTTTATTAGGATTTTCTGCCCTTTCGGCATATGATTTTCATATGCCTATGACGTCATATGACGTCACATTTGAAATATGCTACAAAAGTTTGTACGCGGTCTACAGCCATTGTTTGTGAACCGATTTTCATCAAATTTTCACAGATTGTGTATATTAAGTTTTAGTTGTGCATCCCCGTGTCCGTTTTTCAAAATTCGAAAAGTCCATGGTTCTATAGCGAATCCAAGATTCGAACCAAGGTCGTAAATTTTTAAATGCTTATAAAATCTGTCCTATTTAAGATAGAAAGTTGATATTTAATCAGTATTCAGAAACGACTGAAGATAAGTTTATACATTATGCGTATAAAATGTAGCATGTTTTAAGAGCTTTCTAACGGTACCAAGTTTATTGAAATTGGACTTCATATAAGAAAGTTACATGGAAAATAAGATATTTCATAATCATGCATCATAAAAATATGGAAAAGGTCACGCGCAGGGGTCACCAAGCTTAAATACTTGCGCAACGACTTAAAAAATAAAATAAAAAAAAAAAAATATATATATATATATCAAATTGCAATTGATGGGCTATATCTTGATTTTTTTTTTTTTTTTTTTTGTCGAATGTTGACTGTTTCCAAAATAAGCATTGAAGTTAATACATGTACAACGGCACAAGACAAAAATTCGTATTTGCAACACTATGTAGCTAGCGAGCAGTTTGCAAGCCTTGAAAAATTCACACGCAGCCCCACATTTTAGACCATCTAAAAACTGCATTGTTATGCTAACGATATTCATATTGCATCAGTTTGTAGGCTGGGATGTAACCTTTCAAAATATCACCATAGTTCGAAATTCCAGGAATTTATGGCAACACTACGGAAGCCCAAACACGCCAAAATCGCTAAATACGTTTAACTACGTTACAGGTGTCGAAAGGATATAGCACTATACAAATATTCAATACTTCTTCCTACTGAGGCTAAAATTAAACAAGGTTACAACTGAGCTGGAGTGATGAAATTCTATGTGTGATGAAAGTTAGAAACTTACATTTGAACACTGTTTCATTTTTCTTTCATGTCATATGACATAGTATAAATTTTGTATGTAAACTACATGTGCAAGATATGGGCGGACTTTTATTAAAATTCACAGAATGTGTTCTATTTGTGCTATTTTATATAGAAATAGAGGAGATAGAAAGTTGCAATTTGGACAGATTATCTATTATGTCATCTTCTATATATACTATATAAAGCAGATGTTGCAGAAAGTCCTATCATTCGTTTAAACGAATGACATCTAGTTAGGACTTTCTGCCCTTTCGGCAGAAAGTCCTATTGGGTTTGTTATGTTTTTTATTAGGACTTTCTGCCTACTGGCAGAAAGTCATATTGGGTTTGTACTGTTTTTTATTATTATTATTCTTTTTTCCCAACCTTTTCATATTGTTATTTCATTAAGTTGCTGAAGGTCTATGACAAAGAAATTCTATCATCAGACACCTGAAGCAATGGCATTTTGGAATATGTTATTTTTATCTTCACATGACGTCACATGACGTCAGAACTAAAAATAGCTACCAAAGTTTGTACGCGCTGTACAGCCGTCATTTATGGACGGACTGTCATGGAATTTTCACAGAAGTTATATATTAAGACCTAATTGTGCAGGATTATATAGGTTTGCCAAGATTCGAAAGAACAAAGGTTCTATGGCGAATCCAAGATTCGAACCAAGGACGTCAAATTTCAAATCCATATAAAATCGATTCTAGATGAGATAGAAAGTTGATATTTGGCGAGATTATTCCTCTCTGTGTTTCCTTTGCATTTTTTAAAGATGAACGTCATATGACGTCATATGATGTCATCAAGTTGTATAGAATTTCCGATTTCTTGATGTCAATTTACTCATGTTGCAAAGGTTCATAGACAATAAAATTTAAATGTCCTATGTAGGTAATCATGAACATTTAGATTTAATTTTTAAAACTTTCATATGACGTCACATGACGTCAGAACTAAAAATAGCTACCAAAGTTTGTACGCGCTGTACAGCCGTCATTTATGGACGGATTGTCATGGAATTTTCACAGAAGTTATATATTAAGACCTCATTGTGCAGGATTATATAGGTTTGCCAAGATTCGAAAGAACTAAGGTTCTATGGCGAATCGAAGATTCGAACCAAGGATGTCGAATTTCAAATCCATATAAAAACGTTTCTAGATGAGATAGAAAGTTGATATTTGGCGAGATTATACGTCTCTGTGTTTCCTTTGCATTTTGTAAAGATGAACGTCATATGACGTCATCAAGTTGTATAGAATTTCCGATTACTTGATGTCAATTTTCTCATGTTGCAAGAGTTCATAAACAATGGAAATTTAAAGTCCTTTGTAGGTGATCATGAACATTTTGATCCAATGTTTAAAATTTTCATATGACGTCACATGACGTCAGAACTAAAAATAGCTACCAAAGTTTGTACGCGCTGTACAGCCGTCATTTATGGACGGATTGTCATGGAATTTTCACAGAAGTTATATATTAAGACCTCATTATGCAGGATTATATAGGTTTGCCAAGATTCGAAAGAACTAAGGTTCTATGGCGAATCGAAGATTCGAACCAAGGATGTCGAATTTCAAATCCATATAAAAACGTTTCTAGATGAGATAGAAAGTTGATATTTGGCGAGATTATACGTCTCTGTGTTTCCTTTGCATTTTGTAAAGATGAACGTCATATGACGTCATCAAGTTGTATAGAATTTCCGATTACTTGATGTCAATTTTCTCATGTTGCAAGAGTTCATAAACAATGGAAATTTAAAGTCCTTTGTAGGTGATCATGAACATTTTGATCCAATGTTTAAAATTTTCATATGACGTCACATGACGTCAGAACTAAAAATAGCTACCAAAGTTTGTACGCGCTGTACAGCCGTCATTTATGGACGGATTTGCATGGAATTTTCACAGAAGTTATATATTACGATCTCATTGTGCACGATTATATAGGTTTGCCAAGATTCGAAAGAACAAAGGTTCTATGGCGAAACCAAGATTCGAACCAAGGACGTCAAATTTCAAATACGTATAAAATCGTTTCTAGATGAGATAGAAAGTTGATATTTGGCGACATTATATGTCTCTGTGTTTCCTTTGCATTTTGTAAAGATGAACGTCATATGACGTCATATGACGTCTTCAAGTTGTAAAGAATTTCCGATTTCTTGATGTCAATTTTACTCATGTTGCAAAGGTTCATAGACAATGAAAATTAAATGTCCTCTGTAGGTAAGCAGGAACATTTACATTCAATGTTTAAACTTTTCATATGACGTCACATGACGTCAGAACTATAAATAACTACCAAAGATTGTCCGCTCTGTACAGCCGTCATTCATTGATAGATTGGCATGGAATCTTCACAGAAGTTAAATATTACGACCTCATTGTGCAGGATTATATAGGTTTGCCAAGATTTGAAAGAACTAAGGTTCTTTGGCGAATCGAAGATTCGAACCAAGGACGTCAAGTTTTAAATACGTATAAAATCGTTTCTAGATGAGATAGATATTTGATATTTGGCGAGCTTATACGTCTCTGTGTTTCCTTTGCATTTTGTAAAGATGAATTTCATATGACGTCATATGACGTCATCAAATTGTAGAGAATTTCCGATTCCTGAATGTCAATTTACTCATGTTGCAAAGGTTCATAGACAATGAAAATTTAATGTCCTATGTAGGTAATCATGAACATTAACATTTAATGATTAAAATTTTCATATGACGTCACATGACATCAAAACTTAAAAAAGCTACCAAAGTTCATCCGCGCTGTACAGCCGTCATTTATGGACGGATTGGCATGGAATTTTCACAGAAGTTATACATTACGACTTCATTGTGCAGGATTATATAGGTTTGCCAAAATTCGAAAAACACCAGGTTTGTCATGGTTTGGAGTGCAGAAAGCCCTATCTTTTGTTCAAAACAAAAGAAGTCTAGTTATTCTTCTTCTTATTCTTTTTTTCTTCCTCTTATATTTGTGTTAATTTCGAGGTGTTGCCATTGACTCAGAACAATGAAAATTTTAAGGCATATATTTCAAACCATGAGCTTTCGGATGCAATGAATTTTATATTCATACGACGTCATATGACGTCAGATTTGACGTCAGGTGAAAAAGTTTGTACGCGGTCTACAGCCATTATTTCTGGACCGATTTTCATCAAAATTTCACAGAATGTGTATGTTAGGCTCTAGTTGTGCATCCCTGTGTCCGTTTTTCAAAATTCAAAAAGTCCATGGTTCTATAGCGAATCCAAGATTCGAACCAAGGTCGTAAATTTGAAAATGCTTATAAAATCTGTCCTATTTAAGATAGAAAGTTGATTATTAGTCAGTATATAGGTCTCTAGAAGTTTTAAACATTTTGTGAAAATAAATGTCATATGACGTCACGTGACGTCATTATATGATAATGTATTTCCAATATTAACAAGAATATTTCTATATGTTGAAATTGTCGAAGGGCAATGAAAATTTAATGACACATGCTTCAAAGGCTGAAATTTTGATTTCTATGAATTTCATATGCCTATGACGTCATATGACGTCACACTTGAAATATGGAACAAAAGTTTGTACGCGGTCTACAGCCATTGTTTATGAACCGATTTTCATCAAATTTTCACAGAATGTGAATATTAAGTTCTAGTTGTGCATCTCGGTGTCCGTTTTTCAAAATTCGAAAAGTCCATGGTTCTATAGAATCCTATGACGTCATATGACGTCAAATTTGAAATTGACTACGAAAGTTTGTACACGGTCCAGTGCCATTATTAATGGGCCGACTTTTATCAAATTTTCACAGATTGTGTATATTACGTTCTTATTGTGTATACCGGTGTCCGTTTTTCAAAATTCGAAAAGTCCAAGCATCTATGGCGGATCCAAGATTCGAACCAAGGACGTCAATAGTTAAATGCTTATAAAAACTGTCCTATTTGAGATAGAAAGTTGAAATTTTGTCAGTTAGTAGGTCTCTGGGTGTCTAACAATTATGTGAAAATAAACGTCATATGACGTCACGTGACGTTATTTTTTATTATTATTATTCTTTTCTTCTTCCTAACTAAACGCTTATTTTAATATGTTGCAATAGTCCTAGGACCATGAAATTTTTATGGGTTATGAGTCACGTGAGGAAATTTTGATTTCAATGATTATCAGCAGCCTATGGCGTCACATGACGTCACAGCTAAAAATAGTGAAAAATGGTGTTCACGCTCTACAGCCGCCATTTATGGTCGGATTTTCTTCAAATTTTCGCAGATGGTACATCTTGAAACTAAGGTGTGCATATCCTGTCAGCTAACCGAATTTCCGAAAGACCGAAGTTCTGTGGCTGAAATAAGATTCAAACATAGGACCGAAAATTTCATTTTAGGATAAAAGAGCTTCAGGATGAGATAGAAAGTTGAAACTTACACAGTTTGCAGTTCTGCAGAATTTCTATACATATTTTGAGTCGTGACGTCATATGACGTCATGTGACGTCATAAGCATACTTCTTAATTTTCATTTTAGGGCAATGATTTCGACATGATGCCAGTTGTTCAGAATAATGAAGATTTTAGAGTTATGACTGTAAAGTATGCTATTTTGAACAAAAGCATCTTCAGCACCCTATGACGTCATGTGACGTCAGAGCTAAAAATATTGAACAATGGTGTTCGCGCTCTACTGCCGATATTTATGGTCGGATTTTCTTGTAATTTTCACAGATGGTACAACTTGAAACTAAGGTGTACATATTCTGCCAGCTTACCGAAATTCCGAAAAACCGAAGTTCTGTGGCTGAAGTAATATTCGAACATAGGACCAAAAATTTCATTTTAGGATTGAAGAGCTTCAGGATGAGATAGAAAGTTGAAACTTGCACAGTTTGCAGTTCTGCAGCATTTCTACAAATATTTTGAATCGTGACGTCAGAGGACGTCATAAGCATACCACTTATTTTTAATTTGGGGCAATGATTTCGACATGATGCCAATTGTTCAGAATAATGAAAATTTCAGAGTTATTGCAGTAAAGTATGCGCTTTTAAGCAACAGCATTTTCAACACCCTATGACGTCACGTGACGTCAGAGCTAAAAATAGTGAAAAATGGTGTTCGCGCTCTACAGCGGCCATTTATGATCAGATTTTCTTTAAATTTTTACAGATGGAACATCTTGAAACTAAGGTGTGAATATTTTGTCAGCTAACCTTAATTCCGAAAAACCGAAGTATTGTGGCTGAAGTAAGATTCGAACATAGGACCAAAAATTTCATTTTAGGGCTAAAGAACTTCGGGATGAGATAGAAAGTTGAAACTTACACAGTTTGCAGTTCTGCAGAATTTCTTAATATATTTTGAGTCGTGACGTCATATGACGTCATAAGCATACTACAACGTCTACTGCATGAACATGAAATACTACCAGAGGTGAGTCATTACATGAAACTTCTATCTCCTGCTTTTTGCATTAACACAGGTTGCAGAAAGTCCTATCATTCGTTTAGACGAATGACATCTAGTTCTTCTTATTAGGACTTTCTGCCCTTTCGGCAGAAAGTCCTATTGGGTTTGTTATGTTTTTTATTATTCTTATTCTTCTTATTCTTTTTTTCTTCCTCTTGTATTTGTGTTAATTTCGATGTGTTGCCAATGGCCCAGAACAATGAAAATTTTATGGCATATATTTCAAACCATGAGCTTTCGAATGCAATGAATTTCATATTCATATGACGTCATATAACGTCAGATTTGACGTAAGGTGAAAAAGATTGTACGCGGTCTACAGCCATTATTTCTGGGCCGATTTTCATCAAAATTTCACAGAATGTGTATGTTAGTCTGTAGTTGTGCCTTCCAGTGTCCGTTTTTCAAAATTCGAAATGGCAATGGTTCTATGGCGAATCCAAGATTCGAACCACTGACGTCAAATTTCAAATGCGTATAAAATCGCTTACAAATGAGCTAGAAAGATGATATTTGGACAGAATATAAGTCTCAAGAATAACTTTACATTCTCTGAAGATGAACGTCATATGACGTAATATGACGTCATGAGGTGAAAGGTAATTTCTAATATTTACGTGTTAATTTTTATATGTTGTACAAGTCTGAGCACCTTGAAAATTTAATAGCATATGCTTCAGATAGAACTGTTTGCATTTCAATAATTTTCATTTGACTATGACGTGTTTTGACGTCAAACTTGACGTCGTCTAAAAATGCTTGTACGCGGTCTACAGCCATTATTTCTGGGCCGATTTTCATTAATATTTCACAGAATGTGTATGTTAAAGTCTAGTTGTACATTCCGGTGTCCGTTTTTCCAAATTCGAAAATGCAAAGGTTTATGGCGGATCCAAAATTCGAACCATTGACGTCAAATTTCAAATACGTATAAAATCGTTTCCAGATGAGTTAGAAATATGATATCATATTTGGATAGTATATAAGTCTCCAAGAGTGCTTTACATTCTATATATACGCGTTAATTTAAATATGTTGTTTACTTCCCAGGACCATGGAAATCTAATGGTATGTACATCAATCCGTGTGCTTTAGAATGCAATGTAATTCGTATTAATGTGACGTTATATCACGTAAGATTTGACGTCAGGACAAAAAGGTTTTACGCGGTGTACAGCCATTATTTTTGGACCGATTTTCATCAAAATTTCACAGAATGTATATGTAACGCTCTATATGTGTATCCCGGGTCCCTTTTTACAAATTCGAAAAAGCAATGGTTCTATGGCGAATCCAAGTTTCGAACCATTGACGTCAAATTTCAAATACATATAAAATCGCTTCCAGATGATTTAGAAAGTTGATATTTGGACTGAATATTAGTCTTTGAGACTTATTCTTATTCTGTGAGGATTAACGTCATTTGACGTCATAAGGTCAAAAAGAATGTTAATATATCTACGCGTTAATTTCTATATGTTGCAAAGTTGTAAGGAGCATGAAAAAATTACTTGATATATTCAAAATACTTAATATTTTATTTCATTGATTTTCCTATGCCTATGACGTCACATGACATCAAACTTGACGCTGTCTACACAAGCTTTTATGCGGTCTTCGGCAATTATTACAGGATGAAATTCGAATTGTAGGCATTTTAAATAAATTTGATTTGTAACATAGATTATAAAAATAATCCAAGTTAAATAAATCGATAAAAAAAATGATTTTCAGTTACTTTTGCCATATCCTCCAAGTTAAATGGTTATATTTTTCAAAGTTTATTTAAGTTATGGCCATACAAAAGCAAGTTAAAGGCTTTTTATCTTTTTACTTTTTTAGCTTTTAAGTGTTTAACAAATGTAGCAGAAAGTCCTATCATTCGTATCAACGAATAAAATCTAGTTATTCTTTTTTTCTTCCTCTTATATTTGTGTTAATTTCGAGGTGTTGTCATTGACTCAGAACAATGAAAATTTTATGGCATATATTTCAAACCATGTGCTTTCGGATGCAATGAATTTCATATTCATATGACGTCACATTACGTCAGTTTTGACGTCAGGTGAAAAAGATTGTTCGCGGTCTACAGCCATTATTTCTGGACCGATTTTCATCAAAATTTCACAGAATGTGTATGTTAGGCTCTAGTTTTGCATCCCTGTGTCCGTTTTTCAAAATTCGAAAAGTCCATGGTTCAATAGCGAATCCAAGATTCGAACCAAGGTCGTAAATTTTTAAGTGCTCATAAAATCTGTCTTATTTAAGATAGAAAGTTGATATTTAGTCAGTATATAGGTCTCTAGAAGTTTTAAACATTTTGTGAAAATAAATGTCATATGACGTCACGTGACGTCATTTTTTATTATTATTATTCTTTTCTTCTTCCTAACTAAACGCTTATTTTAATATGTTGCAATAGTCCTAGGACGATGAAATTTTTATGGGATATTAGTCACGTGAGGATATTTTGATTTCAATGATTGTCAGCAGCCTATAACGTCACATGACGTCACAGCTAAAAATAGTGAGAAATGGTGTTCGCGATCTACAGCCGTAATTTATAGTCGGATTTTCTTCAAATTTTCACAGATGGTACATTTGCAAACTAAGGTGTGCATATCATGTCAGCTAAGCGAAATTCCGAAAGACCGAAGTTCTGTGGCTGAAAAAAGATTCGAACATAGGACCGAAAATTTCATTTTAGGATTTAAAGAGCTTCAGGATGAGATAGAAAGTTGAAAGTTACACAGTTTGCAGTTCTGCAGAATTTCTACATATATTTGAGTCGTGACGTCATATGACGTCATGTGACGTCATAAGCATACTTCTTAATTTTTATTTTACGGTAATGATTTCGAAATGATGCCAGTTGTTCAGAATAATGAAAATTTCAGAGTTATGACAGTAAAGTATGCTCTTTTGAACAAATGCATCTTTAGCACCCTATGACGTCATATGACGTCACAGCCAAAAATACTGAAAAATGGTGTTCACGCTCTACAGCCGCCATTTATGGTCTGATTTTCTTCAAATTTTCACAGATGGTACATCTTGAAACTAAGGTGTGCATATCCTGTCAGCTAACCGAAATTCCGAAAGACCGAAGTAAGATTCGAACATAGGTACGAAAATTTCATTTTAGGATTAAAGAGCTTCAGGATGAGATAGAAAGTTGAAACTTACACAGTTTGCAGTTCTGCAGAATTTCTTAATATATTTCGAGTCGTGACGTCAAATGTCGTCATGTGACGTCATAAGCATACTTCTTAATTTTCATTTTAGGGCAATGATTTCGACATGATGCCAGTTGTTCAGAATAATGAAAATTTTAGAGTTATGACAGTAAAGTATGCTCTTTTGAACAAAAGCATCTTCAGCACCCTATGACGTCATGTGACGTCGGAGCTAAAAATATTGAAAAATGGTGTTCGCGCTCTACATCCGCCATTTATGGTCGGATTTTCTTCTAATTTTCACAGATGGTACACCTTGAAAGTAAGGTGTGCATATCCTGCTAGCTTACCGAAATTCCGAAAAACCGAAGTTCTGTGGCTGAAGTAATATTCGAACGTAGGACCAAAAATTTCATTTTAGGATTGAAGAGCTTCAGGATGAGATAGAAAGTTGAAACTTACACAGTTTGCAGTTCTGCAGCATTTCTACAAATATTTTGAATTGTGGCGTCAGAGGACGTCATAAACATACCACTTATTTTTAATTTGGGGCAATGATTTCGACATGATGCCAGTTGTTCAGAATAATGAAAATTTCAGAGTTATTGCAGTAAAGTATGCGCTTTTGAGCAACAGCATTTTCAGCACCTATGACGTCACGTGACGTCAGAGCTAAAAATAGTGAAAAATGGTGTTCGCGCTCTACAGCCGCCATTTATGATCAGATTTAGGTCAAAATTTCACAGAATGTGTATGTTAGGCTCTTGTTGTGCATCCCTGTGTCCGTTTTTCAAAATTCGAAAAGTCCATGGTTCTATAGCGAATCCAAGATTCGAACCAAGGTCGTAAATTTTTAAATGCTTATAAAATCTGTCCTATTTAAGATAGAAAGTTGATATTTAGTCAGTATATAGGTCTCTAGAAGTTTTAAACATTTTGTGAAAATAAATGTCATATGACGTCACGTGACGTCATTATATGATAATGTATTTCTAATATTAATAAGAGTATTTCTATATGTTGAAATTGTCGAAGGGCAATGAAAATTTAATGACAAAAGATTCAGACGCTGAAATTTCGATTTATATTATTTATAATTTAATTCAATGATTTTCAGAAGCCTATAACGCCATATGACGTCATATTTGAAATTGACTACGAAAGTTTGTACACGGTCCAGAGCCATTATTAATGGGCCGATTTTTATCAAATTTTCACAGAATGTGTATATAACGTTCTTATTGTGTATACCGGTGTCCGTTTTTCAAAATTCTAAAAGTCCAAGCATCTATGGCGGATCCAATATTCGAACCAAGGACGTAAATTTTTAAATGCTTATAAAAACTGTCCTATTTGAGATAGAAAGTTGAATTTTCTCTGGGTGTCTAACAAATATGTGAAAATAAACGTCATATGACGTCACGTGACGTCATTTTTTTATTATTATTATTCTTTTCTTCTTCCTAACTAAACGCTTATTTTAATATGTTGCAATAGTCCTAGGACCATGAAATTTTTATGGGTTATTAGTCACGTGAGGAAATTTTGTTTTCAATGATTGTCAGCAGCCTATGACGTCACATGACGTCACACCTAAAAATCGTGAAAAATGGTGTTTGCGCTCTACAGCCGTCATTTATAGTCGGATTTTCTTCAAATTTTCACAGATGGTACATCTTGAAACTAAGGTGTGCATATCCTGTCAGCTAACCGAAATTCCGAAAGACCGAAGTTCTGTGGCTGAAATAAGATTCGAACATAGGACCGAAAATTTCATTTTAGCATTAAAGAGCTTCAGGATGAGATAGAAAGCTGAAACCTACACATTTTGCAGTTCTGCAGAATTTCTACATATATTTTGATATTCCTGACGTCATATGACGTCATGTGACGTCATAAGCATACTTCTTAATTTTTATTTTAGGGCATTGATTTCGACATGATGCCAGTTGTTCAGAATAATGAAAATTTCAGAGTTATTGCAGTAACGTATGCGCTTTTAGAGCAACAGCATTTTCAGCACCCTATGACGTCACGTGACGTCAGAGCTTAAAATAGTGAAAAATGGTGTTCGCGCTCTACAGCCGCCATTTATGATCAGATTTTCTTCAAATTTTTACAGATGGAACATCTTGAAACTAAGGTGTGAATATTTTGTCAGCTAACCTTAATTCCGAAAAACCGAAGTATTGTGGCTGAAATAAGATTCGAACATAGGACCAAAAATTTCATTTTAGGGTTAAAGAACTTCGGGATGAGATAGAAAGTTGAAACTTACACAGTTTGCAGTTCTGCATAATTTCTACATATATTTTGAGTCGTGACGTCATATGACGTCATAAGCATACTACTACTACTGCTACTTATTTTTTTTTTCTTCGTAACTAAACGCTTCTTTTTCGCGGAATATAATGTCAATTGTTCAGCATGAACATGAAATACTACCAGAGGTGAGTCATTACGTGAAACTTCTATCTCCTGCTTTTTGCATTAACACAGGTTGCAGAAAGTCCTATCATTCGTTTTGACGAATGACATCTAGTTATTAGGACTTTCTTCCCTTTGGGCAGAAAGTCATATTGGGTTTGTACTGTTTTTTTATTAGGACTTTCTGCCCTTTCGGCAGAAAGTCCTATTGGGTTTGTACTGTTTTTTTATTATTCTTCTGCTTCTTCTTCTTCTTCTTATTCTTTTTTTCTTCCTCTTATATTTGTGTTAATTTCGAGGTGTTGCCATTGACTCAGAACAATGAAAATTTTATGGCATATATTTCAAACCATAAGCTTTCGGATGCAATGAATTGTATATTCATATGACGTCATATAACGTCAGATTTGACGTCAGGTGAAAAAGTTTGTACGCGGTCTACAGCCATTATTTCTGGATCGATTTTCATCAAAATTTCACAGAATGTGTATGTTAGGCTCTAGTTGTGCATCCCGGTGTCCGTTTTTCCAAATTCGAAAAGGCAAATGTTTTATGGCGAATCCAAGATTCGAACCTATGACGTCAAATTTCAAATGCGTATAAAATCGCTTCTAGAAAAGCTAGAAAGCTGAGATTTAGGCTGAATATTAGTTTCCAGATCTTCTATACATTCTTAAAAGATGAACGTGATATGACGTCACATGACGTCATAATGCCCTTAAAACTTTCGTATTAAAACTTAACGGTTTTTAAGCCCTGTAGGCTTTATTTTTTGCATGATTTACTTGAAATTTTGTCTGAAGATGCAGTATTTGAATCTATAGAGCCATGTCACTTCCGTTTCCGGAAAATCCCAAAGGTCAAGGTCATATATCAATTATCGTGTTTTTCTTCGGCCTTAAATATCTCAAAAACGGTAAATATTCTATCGAGACACTATGCGTATAATTTGTAGTGCTTAGAAAGACCTTTCAGATTATATTTAGTTTTTGATGATCGGGGTTGAATCGGTTGAGTTATGGCGGAAAAAACAAAATTCGGTAACCCTCAGTGTGTTTAACAGTTTATATCTAAATTCTTTGATTTTTGAAAATAATTAATTCGTGCATATAGCTTTGGATTTTTTCATTTTTCAAGAGGTTTAAGAGCTTGTATCTCAAAAAGTATTAAAAATATTCCTATAGATAAAGCGTGTGAAATGTAGAGAATTTTAAGACGATTATTTTGGTACCTAAAGTTTTGAAATTGATCCAAGTATAAGGAAGTTACATCAAAAATAAGAATTTAAATATGTAGAATTTCAGCGATTTTGTCGTCATGTCAGAATTTTACGACTTATATCTTAAGAATCATTAGAAATAAGTTTTACATTAAAATTTTAAGACGATTTTTTGGCCGAAGTACATAAAAAATACGAATATAAAGCCATTTGTAAGAATTTTCATAAAATATCCTACTTTCGCTTTCACCTTAATTGAAGCATTTTCGGAAAATGTAAGTTTACAGATATGTATTAGTCATATAAATTGAAAAAAACACCCTTTTACTTATATCATATTGATATTACTAGCTAAACAGGTGTACCGTTCCCGGTGGCCGAGTGTTTAGAGCGTCCGCATCGAGAGCGGGAGGTCGTGGGTTCGATACCAAAGTCGTAAAAAATGGTACTGTTATAGCTCCCTTGCTTGACACTTAGCATATAAGGGTAGTTGCAGGACTGGTTGGCCCGGTATCAGGATAATGTGACTGGGTGTGATATCATGCCACATGTCTACGACGTGATACTGCAGTGTGGCAGCACTATAACTGCATTAAGTAGACATCGTCTCCAAATGACTGAAATACTGTCGGTGGGACGTTAAACCGAATAAACAAATAAACAAATTAAAAATTAATTTAATTTTGTCAAATCATTTTATTTACGTTACTTATTTTTCTTTGAGCGTTTTCATGTCATTTAGACCGTTGTTGAAACATTGCAATTTCCCGACTTTATTGTTGCATCTATCGATAAATGTTGTACAAGCTATATTCCAAATTTATGATAAATGATAACCTATGTGAAAATATATGTTATAGTACAATGTAATTTAATTGCCAGCTTGAGATACCATGAGCGTGTATAAGTGTAGACGTTTTAAACAAAATGATCAACACATGTCATCCGTTCAAGACGCTGCAAGCTAATTTGTCTGTAATGCGGCGTTCACACAGTGTCGATTATGGCTCCCGTTTGAGATCAGACAGCGCTACGACACGAAAAGCGAAAAAGTCGGATTACTATCCTCAATGTCCTATCATTGTCTGAACGCAGTCGTATATGTTCGTAACAGAGTCCTACGGATCGGGAATGGTCCGGAGAGGTCGGCCAAGCACTCCTGACAGTTAGGTGCGTCCCGTAACATTCGGGAAACTCAGCCGATTTTGTCTAGTCGGATTACAATCGTGACTATGTCGTGACAAATTCTGCTGTATCGGATCAGAATCGGATTGAGAACGGATAATCGGGACGAATTCTGCTGGAAACGGCTGGATCGGGACGCCTCCTGAACAATATCTGATTGTTGTCGTGATTAAATAAATGTTTTTTACAAATTTTAATAAAAGTTTGAATTTCCAGCCACGAATCACAGGATCTTGATCAGACTTTTGACACATTTTAATCGGGAATGGTCCTATCAAGGACGGCAGTAAAAATCCTGAATGTGTGACCTAGGCCACAGGGACTTGCTCCCATACACACACACCACACACACACACACACTGTACATACACTATCAATAAGGGTGGACATCTTTTCAGGGGTCGACTCGCTTCAACTCCGTTTTTTCAAATCATTCAAATAAATCTATGAAGTTAACATACGGAATCACTCAAATATATATTTCTCTATCGAAATATACAAAATTGTCGTGAAAATAATCCTCCTTTGAATGTTTATTTGTTTGAAATATATGCGAATCCGAGAAAAGGACAACAACCTGGACCAGCAGCGCAGTACATTTCGGGATGATTCGGATTTTTACGCTGCGAAATTGGTCAGCGATATTGCGATTATTTTCCCGCAATCTGTCAAACCGTTAAATTTAAATTATTAAAGGGCTGACTATTCGGGCGTTGAAAGAAAAAAACAAACCCAGGCAGTATGGAGAAATCAGCTGTTTCTTGGTAATTTTCTTGTTGTAAAATAAATTATTTAAAGACTTAGATATAAATTCACTTGTCTGTGAGTGTGTGTTTTTAAATTGAAATAAATATCACAGGGATTTGAAGTTCAGTAATTTAAAATAAAATTCTGAAAATAATAGTACTCCATACATACAAAACATATTTTTTCTTATATATACGGAATACTAAATTCTACTGAACTTCAAATCCCTGTTACTTGTTTATTTTTGGAATATGGCTTATTTCAAAAAGTTCATGCATGAGAAGTCCATACGAAAAAAAAAAAAGTAAAAGGTAGGGAATTTAATATATATTCTTTCTAACGGAATTAATCTTTATATTTTTCAATGTTAGCAGAAAGTCCTATCATTCGTATCAACGAATGAAATCTAGTTAGGGCTTTCTGCCTCAAGCAGAAAGACCTATTGGGTTTGTTATGTTTTTTCTTATTAGGACTTTCTGCCTACAGGCAGAAAGTCATATTGGGTTTGTACTGTTTTTTAGGACTTTCTGCCTAAAGCAGAAAGTCCTATTGGGTTTGTTCTGTTTATTATTATTATTATTATTATTATTATTATTATTATTATTCTTTTCTTCCTCAAGGATTTTCATATGTTGCCATCGTCCTAGGAGAATGAAATTTCGATGGCATATTATTCATATGCGTAATTAAAAGATTCTATAATTTTCAAATGCCTATGACGTCATTATGACGTCACACTTGGGAATTGCTACAAAAGTTTGTACGCGGTCCAGAGCGAAAATTAAAAAAACCGATTTTTATCAAATTTTCACAGAATGTGTATATTATGTTCTAGTTGTGCATCTTGGTGTTCGTTTTTCAAAATTCGAAAAGGCCAAGGTTCTATGGCGAATGCAAGATTCAAACCAAGGACGTCAAATTGATAAATGCTCATAAAATCGTCCCTAAATGAGACAGAAGGTTGATATTTTGTCAGTATATAGATCTCCGATAGATTTAAATATTTTATGAAAATAGACGTCTTGTGACGTCATATGACGTCATCAAATTCCTAATTTTTAAACACATAATTATATATGTTAATATGGTCCAAGGACAATGAAATTTTGATGTCTTATTCTCCAAGAGATGTTATTTTGATTTCTATGATTTTCATATAGCTATGACGTCATATGACGTCACACGTGAAATAAGCTACAAAGTTTGTACGCGGTCCAGAGCCATTATTAATGAACCGATTTTCATCAAATTTTCACAGAATGTGTATATTAAGTTTTAGTTGTGCATCCCGGTGTCCGTTTTTCAAAATTCGAAAAGTCCAAGGTTCTATAGCGATTCCAAGATTCGAACTAAGGTCGTAAATTTTTAAATGCTTTTAAAATCTGTCCTATTTAAGATAGAAAGTTGATATTTAGTCAGTATATAGGTCTCTAGAAGTTTTAAACATTTTGTGAAAATAAATGTCATATGACGTCACGTGACGTCATTATATGATAATGTATTTCTTATATTAACAAGAGTATTTCTATATGTTGAAATTGTCGAAGGGCAATGAAAATTTAATGACGCATGCTTCAAAGGCTGATATTTCGATTTCAATGATTTTCAGAATTCTATGACGTCATATGACGTCACATTTGAAAATGACTACAAAAGCTTGTACACGGTCCAGAGCCATTATTAATATGCCGATTTTCATCAAATTTTCACAGAATGTGTATATTACGTTTTTATTGTGTATACCTGTGTCCGTTTTTCAAAATTCGAAAAGTCCAAGCATCTATGGCGGATCCAATATTCGAAACAAGGTTGTCAATTTTTAAATGCTTATAAAAACTGTCCTATTTGAGATAGAACGTTGAAATTTTGTCAGTTAGTAGGTCTCTAGGTGTCTTAACAATTATGTGAAAAAAAAACGTCATATGACGTCACGTGACGTCATTTAATTATTATTATTATTCTTTTCTTCTTCCTAACTAAACGTTTATTTTAATATGTTGCAATAGTCCTAGGACGATGAAATTTTTATGGGTTATTAGGCACGTGAGGAAATTTTGATTTCAATTATTGTCAGCACCTTTGACGTCACATGACGTCACAACTAAAAACAGTGAAAAATGGTGTTCGCGCTCTACTGCTGCCATTTATGATCAGATTTTCTTCAAATTTTTACAGATGGTACATCTTGAAACTAAGGTGTGAATATTTTGTCAGCTAACCATAATTCCGAAAAAACGAAGTATTGTGGCTGAAGTAAGATTCGAACATAGGATCAAAAATTTTATTTTAGGGTTAAAGAATTTCGGAATGAGATAGAAAGTTGAAACTTACACAGTTTGCAGTTCTGCATAATTTCTTAATATATTTTGAATGGTGACGTCATATGACGTCATAAACATACTACTGCTACTTATTTTTTTTTCTTCGTAACTAAAGGCTTATTGTTGTTCAGCATGAACATGAAATACTACCAGAGGTGAGTCATTACATGAAACTTCTATCTCCTGCTTTTTGCATTAACGCAGGTTGCAGAATTCTTCTTCTTATTATTCTTTTTTTCTTCCTCTTATATTTGTGTTAATTTTGAGGTGTTACCATTGACTCAGAATAATAAAAATTTTATGGCATATATTTCAAACCATGAGCTTTCGAATGCAATGAATTTCATATTCATATGACGTCATATAACGTCAGATTCGACGTCAGGTGAAAAAGTTTGTACGCGGTCTACAGCCATTATTGCTGGACCGATTTTCATCAAAATTTCACAGAATGTGTATGTTAGGCTCTAGTTGTGCCTTTCGGTATCCGGTTTTCCAAATTCGAAAAGGCAAAGGTTTTATGGTGAATCAAATATTCGAACTAATGACGTCAAATTTTAAAGGCGTATAAAATCGCTTCCAGAAGAGTTAGAAAGCTGATCTTTGGAATGAATATTAGCCTTTAGGTCTTCTTTATATTCTGTAAAGATGAATGTCATATGACGTCACATGACGTCATAATGCTAATAAAACTTTCGTATTAAAACTTAACAGTTTTTAAGCCCTGTAGGCTTTATTTTTTGTATGATTTGCGTGAAATTTTGTCTGAAGATGCAGTATTAGATTCTATGGAGCCATGTTACTTCCGTTTCCGGAAATTCACAAAGGTCAAGGTCATATATCAATTATCGCCTTTTTCTTCGGCCTTAAATATCTCAAAAACGGTAAATATTCTATCGAGACACTATGTGTATAATTTGTAGTGCTTAGAAAGACCTTTCAGATGATATTTAGTTTTTGATGATCGGTGTTGAATTAATTGAGTTATGGCAGAAAAATTAAAATTTGGTAAATAGTAAATAAAATGTGTATTGAAAATATCTCGTTGTTCATCATGTACTTTATGTGTAATTTTACGTTCTTTTAAATGAACAACTTGGACAATTGTTTCACATTAAAGAAACGATACATGTGAAATAAACTAAGTTAGGTAGAACACATATATTCTCAATATGGAAATGCAGGTATTATACCACAGAGAAACGTAAATTTGGGATGTGGACATTGTTTATGAACAAATTCTTTTCAAGTGATTAGGCTTAAACTTAGTTGCAGCGCAGAAAGCCCTTATCGTTTGTGGGACAAACGAAGTCTAGTTATTATTATTATTATTCTTTTCTTCCTCACGGATTTTCATATGTTGCAATCGTCCTAGGAGAATTAAATTTCGATGGCATATTATTCATATGCGTAATTAAAAAATTCTATAATTTTCATATGCCTATGACGTCATATGACGTCACACTTGGCAATTTGCTACAAAAGTTTGTACGCGGTCCAGAGCGATAATTAATGAACCGATTTTTATCAAATTTTCACAGAATGTGTATATTAAGTTCTAGTTGTGCATCTCGTTGTCCGTTTTTCAAAATTCGAAAAGCACAAGGTTCTATGGCGAATGCAAGATTCAAACCAAGGACGTCAAATTGACAAATGCTCATAAAATCGTCCCTAAATGAGACAGAAGGTTGATATTTTGTCAGTACATAGATCTCCGATAGATTTAAATATTTGTGAAAAGGACGTCTTGTGACGTCATATGACGTCATCAAATTTCTAATTTTTAAACACATAATTATATATGTTAATATGGTCCAAGGACAATGAAATTTTGATGTCATATTCTCCAAGAAATGTTATTTTGATTTCTATGATTTTCATATCTCTATGACGTCATATGACGTCACACTTGAAATAAGCTACACAAGTTTGTACGCGGTCCAGAGCCATTATTAATGAACCGATTTTCATCGAATTTTCACAGAATGTGTATATTAAGTTCTAGTTGTGCATCCCGGTGTCCGTTTTTCAAAATTCGAAGAGTCCAAGGTTCTATAGCGATTCCAAGATTCGAACCAAGGTCGTAAATTTTCAAATTCTTATAAAATCGGTCCTATTTGAGATAGAAAGATGATATTGGGTCAGTATATAGGTCTCTGGGAGTCTTAAACATTTTGTGAAAATAAATGTCATATGACGTTACGTGACGTCATTATATGATAATGAATTTCTAATTCTAACAAGATTTTTCTAAATTAAATTTTAAGGGATGATTTTCAGAAGTCTATGACGTCATATGACGTCACATTTGAAATTGACTAAGAAAGATTGTACACGGTCCAGAGCCATTATTAATGGGCCGATTTTTATCAAATTTTCACAGAATGTGTATATTAAGTTCTTATTGTGTATACCGGTGTCCGTTTTTCAAAGTTCGAAAAGTCCATGGTTCTATAGCGAATTCAAGATTCGAACCAAGGTCGTCAATTTTTAAATGCTTATAAAAACTGTCCTATTTGAGATAGAAAGTTGAAATTTTGTCATTTAGTATGTCTCTGGGTGTCTTAACAATTATGTGAAAATAAACGTCATATGACGTCACGTGACGTCATTTGTTTCTTACTATTATTCTTTTCTTCTTCCTAACTAAACGCTTATTTTAATATGTTGCAATAGTCCTAGGACGATGAAATTTTTATGGCTTATTAGGCACGTGAGGAAATTTTGATTTCACCCCTACTGCATATATGTAGCCATATCTCAATAAATATCGATTTTTGTAAATATATGTATGAATAAGAATTATAGCTGAATAATTGACGTTTCCAAAGATATTTAGTTTATTAAAACTGGTTTACGCAATACCAATTTATAAGCAAAAAAACTAAACGAAATGAAGCTAATTTTGCTGATAATATGCTGTTTTCTTGAGGTTTAACAGTCAATATCTCAGAAACGACTGAAGATAAGTTTATACATTATGCGTATAAAATGTAGCATGTTTTAAGAGCTTTCTAACGGTACCAAGTTTATTGAAATTGGACTTCATATAAGAAAGTTACATGGAAAATAAGATATTTCATAATCATGCATCATAAAAATATGGAAAAGGTCACGCGCAGGGTCACCAGGCTTAAATACTTGCGCAACGACTTAAAAAAAAAAAAAAAAAAAAAAAAAAAAATATCAAATTGCAATTGATGGGCTATATCTTGATTTTGTTCTTTTTTGTTGTTGTTGTTGTTTTTTGTCGAATGTTGACTGTTTCCAAAATAAGCATTGAAGTTAATACATGTACAACGGCACAAGACAAAAATCCGTATTTGCAACACTATGTAGCTAGCGAGCAGTTTGCAAGCCTTGAAAAATTCACACGCAGCCCCACATTTTAGACCATCTAAAAACTGCATTGTTATGCTAACGATATTCATATTGCATCAGTTTGTAGGCTGGGATGTTACCTTTCAAAATATCACCATAGTTCGAAATTCCAGGAATTTATGGCAAAACTACGGAAGCCCAAACACGCCAAAATCGCTAAATACGATTAACTACGTTACAGGTGTCGAAAGGATATAGCACTATACAAATATTCAATACTTCTTCCTAATGAGGCTAAAATTAAACAAGGTTACAACTGAGCTGGAGTGATGAAATTCTATGTGTGATGAAAGTTAGAAACTTACATTTGAACACTGTTTCATTTTTCTTTCATGTCATATGACATAGTATAAATGTTGTATGTAAACTACATGTGCAAGATATGGGCGGACTTTTATTAAAATTCACAGAATGTGTTCTATTTGTGCTATTTTATATAGAAATAGAGGAGATAGAAAGTTGCAATTTGGACAGATTATCTATTATGTCATCTTCTATATATACTATATAAAGCAGATGTTGCAGAAAGTCCTATCATTCGTTTAAACGAATGACATCTAGTTTATTATTCTTCTTCTTCTTATTCTTTTTTTCTTCCTCTTATATTTGTGTTAAGTTCGAGGTGTTGCCATTGACTCAGAACAATGAAATTTTTATGGCATATATTTCAAACCATGAGCTTTCGGATGCAATGAATTTCATATTTATATGACGTCATATAACGTCAGATTTGACGTCGGGTGAAAAAGTTTGTACGCGGTCTACAGCCATTATTGCTGGACCGATTTTCATCAAATTTTCACAGAATGTGTATGTTATGCTCTTATTGTGCATCGCTGTGTCCGTTTTTCCAAATTCAAAATGGCAAATGTTTTATGGCGAATCCAAGATTCGAACTAATGACGTCAAATTTCAAATGCGTATAAAATCGCTTCCAGAAAAGCTAGAAAGCTGATATTTGGACTGAATATTAGTCTCTAGGTCATCTTTACATTCCAAAAGGATGAACGTCATATGACGTCACATGACGTCATTATGCTAATAAAACTTTCGTATTAAAACTTAACGGTTTTTAAGCCCTGTAGGCTTTATTTTTTGTATGATTTGCTTGAAATTTTGTCTGAAGATGCAATATTAGATTATATGGAGGTATGTTACTTCCGTTTCCGGAAAATCCCAAAGGTCAAGGTCATATATCAATTATCGGGTTTTTCTTCGGCCCTAAATATCTCAAAAACGGTAATTATTCTATCGAGACACTATGCGTATAATTGATAGTGCTTAGAAAGACCTTTCAGATGATATTTAGTTTTTGATGATCGGGGTTGAATCGGTTGAGTTATGGCGGAAACATGAAAATTTGGTAACCCCCAGTGTGTTTAACAGTTTATATCTCGAAAACCTTTGATTTTTTAAAATATGATGATGAATATTATTTGTAGAGCAATGTTGTGCCGTTCTTTTGATGCTTAAAGTTTAATGATTGACCTAAGATTCATGGAGTTATGGGGAAAAAACGAAGTTCGTGCATATAGCTTTGGTGATTTTTCATTCTTCAGGAGG
>CM037790.1:6801666-6851666 GCA_021229015.1 Solen grandis | reverse complement strand
TACAATTATTTTAACATGTCACAGGCGCATACAGTTCACGGTCACTACAAAGATAATATTTACCTTCGCTCGATTCGCAATACATTCCGTGCATAACACTATTCGCTGTAGCACAGTGGTAAACAGAATAAAAGAAATCAACGCATTTGTTCGATTGTTTAATTTCTTTCCATTTGCTACTAGGCAACATTACTCAACAGATCAACAACAATATAAAGGTTAAAATGAGTTTGTGTCAAGTGGTTATCAAGGGGTACCCATACATAACAATTCTACATCAGTACTGTACCAGTTTCAGCTCTTTCTTGATATTTCGCGTCAGCTCGACGTTTTTCTTCCGAACTTTCTTCACGGCCACAATTGTCCCTTTGTACGAGGCAACACATGTAAACAGCTGTCTGTAGTCCAGCTCGCCCTGGGAAACTAGGGATATCTGGCTGTTAACCCTCACGATCCCTTGCCTCTGTGATAAATAATAATAATAATAATAATAATAATCATCATCATCATCATCAAAACAAGAGATTTGTATGTCCCTTATATGACAAGTACAGTCATCAAAATAAAGAGTTCATCTGTTAGTCTTATGCATCAACCATACAAAGTTTAAGACCCAAGCATAAGTAAGAACTTAAGTATTTATTTTGTCATTCATGCTTGATTAAAAATGAACGAGTTGACCCATGAACTTGTGACCGTGACCTTTAAAGTACTGACCGAAAGTCAATAGTGTGCCTTTGCTAGTCATGCGCATCAACCGTTCAAAGTTTGAGAAAGCTTGATTAAATTGTAGGAGTTTACCTCACGCCCTTGTGACCTTGATTTTTGAGGTACTAACTCCAAAATCAATAGGGTAATTCTATGCTAATCATACGCAACAACTTAAATTATCACGTGAACAAGGTTTAATCTACCGACGGGTCTACATGTGAAAAGCAATATGTCCCCTCTACTTCGAAGATGGTGGCAGTGAAGTGCTGGTGGTGGTAGGTTTTTTTTTTATTATCACCGGGTTCTAGTTCAGACAAGGTTACTCGGACTTTTTACATGTTAGAAGCCTTCTGGCCGGCATGTAGTAGGTTGGTGGGTATATCCGGGTACCTCTGTGTAATTGGGGTCATGGGGGTCATAGCAACTGTGTCACACACATAATAGATCTGCATTTATTATTTTGTAGTCAGTGCTTTTTCACACTAATGAAAAGAAATTTAACCATAGAAAAACAATACTTATTATGTCCCTTATATCATTACCCATTTTGCGGATGTCAACGGATGTACCAAGTACTTAATAATTGTTGTTTTCATTGTGTAGGGTCACGCCGTTTCGTTACAATAAGTTGTGGATTTTTTCAACGATCTTCAGCGAAAATAGAATATTTTAGGAACAATTTGAAATTTTAATCAGGTTTTCAAGCAATGTGGAAAGGAAGTACCTATCACCACACTTCATCACACCCCCATTACCACAGCAAATGCCCTATCTAAGCATCATCGATATCACCGCACCATCACTATCACAGTACCATCACTATCACAGTACCATCACTATCACAGAACCATCACTATCACAGCACTATCACACCAACATCACTATCACAGCACCAGCATTATCATGACACCATCAGGACACCATCACTATCACAGAACTATCACTATCACAGCACCATCACTATCACCACACCACCCCTTCACTATCACAACACCATCACTATAACAGCACCATACTTATCACAGCTCCATCAGCATCACAACACCATTACTATCATATCACAATCACTATTACAGCACCATCACAACACTACCACTATCACTATTCTGCCTCATTCCTATAATCACTATCAACACCAACACCGAATCCACCACCCATCAACATCACCATCCATACCATTACATTATCACCACTAATCAGCAACACTTTCATCATCATTATCAACATCATCATTATCATCACTTATACCAACACCATCACCATCCATAACCACTACCACCAATCACATCACCACTACTGTCCATTACCATTACTTCCCATTACCACTTCAACCGTCAACACTATCTCCAATCACCACTACAACCCATTACCACTACCAACCATCACCACTATCACACATTACCATCACCACTCATCATCACTACTAACCATCACCACTATCACACATTACCATCACCACTCATCATCACTACCAACCATCCCACACCATTCCCTTCCCATCATCATCATCATCATCACCAGAACCACCCATCACGATCACCTCCCATTACCATCACCTACCATCACCACTTCAATCCATCACCACTACCACCAATCAACACTATCACCAATCACCACTACAACCCATCACCATCACCACCCATTACTATTACAACCTATCACCATCACAACCCATCATCATCACAACCCATTTCCATCACCACCCATTATCATCACCACTTCCACCATCACCACCCTCAACAACACCACCATAATCACTGTTACCATCAGCATGGTTGTTGTTGTCGTTATAATATAATTCCCACGTTAATAGTACAATAAATCCATCAGTATATTCCCAGCTGTGATGGTTGAGATACGCGAGACATTTTTCTTACCTGAACTTGATAGCAACACCACACACAGGAGACGGGCGTGAAAGTAACGGATGGTAGAATATATTTCCAGAGAGTGTGACTCTAGCTGAGAATTCATTCTGACAAAGTAACACTTTGTTCTACAGAAAACTGGTTATTTTCTTTAATTGCAAAACAGTCATGCTAATTGCTTTTATTTGTGTTCAAAACATACACATAAACGAAATAAATTCATATACGTGAAGAATTCAAACTTCTTGTTCCAAGTATAGTTGACAATACCACTGACAGTGTTGGTGATTTAGACGTCAGGCTGGTTCGAGTTATCCCTGTGCCACTAAAACTGTAGGTATTGTTTTATCAAAACTCATATCCTACAAACGAGTTAATTTTTTTTTATTCAAACCCTAACTTAAATCTCTGCTTTTCATTCTTGATTCTAATTTGACAATATCATCATCAACTATTGATTGATTTTGGAAATTACCATTACATACACATGCAATAAAGATCACCCATGGTATTCTTACAAGATGTCATAAGCAATACCTTTGTTACGGAAAAAAATGTGTAGGAATTATGTCGATAATCACTCAAACACACTACATTCTCCTTACTCACAAATCAAATGATATGAACATTCATTTTTAATGTAAACAAATATGTAGATTGGTAATGTCTACTGTGTCCTTTGCTTATTTTATTAAATGCATTTAAAATCTGTATGACTAGGTTTCCAGGATGTCATTATTCACGAATATTGACATACGTGCATTTAGCTGACCGCATGTTGAATCAGGGATTTAAGGAAATTTAATTCAGAGAAAATTGTTCTTCAGTGAACTCAATTTTGATAAGGAAGCGCTCGTGCCAAATGACTCACATTTGCATATCGTATTTTCTTTACACTGGCAGCTTGCACTTATATTACATTACACATATAATAGCGACGGATGATGGCGACGCTACTGCAGCATTAATTTGCAAACCAAAATTTCACTTTATATTGCGTTTTACTAAATGCAACTGATGATAGTCAGACTCAATATAGTTAAACTTAAATTCAACAAGAGCCATGTTAACATGGCCATCCTTCGCCGAATGCTTGCTCGTTAGAAGATAAATTGGAGAGTTGAATAATCCATTTTTAAAAGATGCTTTTTGGTAATGAAGTCTGATATTTGAAGTAATTATAGATATGAAACCCACGGGAAGACAAACAAATTCTCTACTTTGAGGTATACAGGTAAAATGTTAAGGTTACTGTGACAAAATTTAAGCGTGAAAAATAACAAAGGATAATAACTCAAGTATTAAGAACGGTAGGGTTATCAGCAATGAAATTTCAAGTTGATACCTTAAATATTTTTGACTTATGCTCAGGACAAAAATTAAGTCGGAATAATAACAAAGGGCAAAAACTCAAAAAGTATGAAAGGTAGAGTTGTCATTATTATGCAACGCATTCCTCCTCAATGAGATCTACCCACCTATGTAAGTTGATCTCAAATACTTTTTGACTTATGCTCCGGACAAAAATTAAGCCTGAATAATAGCAAAGGGCAATAACTCAATAATTTTGAAATGAATAGTTATCTTTTTTATGCACTGTACTCCTTTTCAATGAGATCTATCCCCCTATGTAGTATCAAGTTGATACCTCAAATAATATAGAGTTATGCTCCTGACAAAAATGTGGAACGAAAGGACGGACAGACGGACGAAAAGACGGACGGTTCCATTTTATTCCGCTCCGTACTAGCCACGTGTTTGTTTGCACAATAATCGCTGTGTGAGACATTTGCAAGTGTTTACAACGAGTTGTAAATTCGTTTGTTCGACTTAGTATTAAACGCAAAACTTTACACATAAAAAAAAAAATATATTGTTAAAGTTCGAGACATAGCTAAAATGGTGCAATTTTGTTTATTTCAATGTTGATTTGTTTGTTTTGTAGTTGTTTTACATGTAGATAGAAATGCCCAGATACACTTGTGGAAGAATTTATATTTTTGGTAAGGCTGCACTTATTCTTATAACCATTTTATCAACTGATATATGTATATGTGACTCATCTATTTCGGGTCGAGGTTGTGTAAAGATTCGGAACTTTTAATACCATATATGACATTTATGCATACAATTTTCTATTGTGAAGTAAACATATCCCGCGTATTCTATTTTCCACTCGGCAAAATCGACATGTTCTTGTACCTATTGCAATAAACTGTCGTTTTAGAGTTTAACGTCGCTGCAAGAGATCTTAAGTTATATATCAACCTAAAGGTTTAACTAATTACATATTGCGGAAGACCCCGAGGAGACATTGATGCATTATTTCAGACACAAAAGACATCCGGTTAGAATCTTGGACCAATCACAGGCTAGCTGGAAGGCGACTGGACCAATCACAGGCTAGCTGGAAGGCGACTGTAATAAAACCAAATTAACGAAACAGATTAACAGCTTTGGGGTATTTGTCCATGTCTCTTTATAAAAGAACTTCCTTTACCTCGTCACGCATGCTGCTAAGATAAAAAAGAATGTTTACCCTGCCTTTGGCTCCGCATTTTCCTCCCATTTGTCCAGAAAAGGGTTCTTTGAAGTTAATATCTTTGTAATCTATTTTCCACAAAAGACTTGCAAGCTCATTTTCATACTTCCAATTCCTACAATGGAAAAATAATGAGTGTACAACTCACAGACGAAAACAAACAGAACTCTGAACTAAAACAAGCTCTACTATAAAGGTGGGATAAAAAAATTAACGTCTACTTTGGGGGATTTTTCCCCAGACTGGTTTTTAAGTTTTTAGTTTGTTAATATAAAACAAAAAGGAAATAAATGCAAACAGCGTTGTCAACTCCATCTAAGATCTGAAATATTAGGTGTTATGACTGTCTACGATCAAACGTGTATTCCTATTACAATACAGCGTTTAACTTAATACAACTACAGCTCGTGTTGTATAGTAATTGTGAAAATACTTTACTTTTTAAGTCTGTTGCCAGCAGGTAAGCTGAAATTCATTGTATCATACATACTCATTTGCAAAATAGAAGGAACATTTAGTATTTTGTTGATCTAGAGGTATTATATCTTTCTTGCTATTTTGTGTAGCATAAACATTTGAGTATTCTTTTATTTCGAAAACGTTGCCCTTATATGGAATTATTTGCAGTCCAACCACGCATTACACATACATGTTTCCTAAATAATTAACGGAAACCTGATAGTTCCTGATTTAATTTTTTAGAGTATATTTTGTCTCTGACCATAATTGATGAAACATATTTTTTCTTCAGTATACTATGTCTTTTACTAAAATTTAGGACACACAATACCGATCGTTCGAAGTATCACCATAGATATGTCCATAAAAGCTGTTATCAGAAGAGCTCCGTGGTTCAGTGGTGACTTTGGGTTGTGGGTTCGAACCAAGTACATGTATTATGTTTTTAAATTTGGTAAAAGACAAAATATACTAAAAGAAAGTGTGCAAGCAGGGTTTCGTCTCGTTTAACCTATTTTTATTCTTTCCAAGGCGTCAAGTACTGGTCCAACCTAGGAACCGTCATAGAGATTGGATTAAGTGTTTCCCAATCGACGTAAAATGAAGATGTACATTTTCAGAAGACACGATAATTACCATAGGATAAATCTTCAATGATACTAATCATAAAAGTTCATACCTCTAAAGACCTTCTGATAAAAGTCATGGTGGAAGTATTCAGTAAATCAAAGACGAACGAGACAATCCATCCAATTAACCTTTTTATATGACTGATTTTGATTCATGAAAAAGGGAGGATGAAGTTTTCTTGAATATCACCAGCGTCACATCACATGAAAATGAGTCAAAAATGAAGCGGTACCTGTAGGCCAGGATGCCGATAATGGAGACAATAAGGATAATGCCGCCAGCCACGCCGGATAGGATTTCTTTAGTGTAGGCTGAAACAAACAGTGGCATCATTAAAGTCCCAGTATCTTATAGATGTTAGACCTAAATCCGAATTCACTTACAACATATATAATTCAGTTTTGATTTCATCACTGAAAGACCTTGAAAAATGCCTAATTTACAGGAAGAATTCTATAAGAAAAAAATGCAAATTGTGCTGTCTCGCTCTAGAACAATGACAGCATAAAATTAACATACAAGGAAGTTTTCAGGAATTCATGGATTTTCTTCCTGTCTCCTCTACTACCGTGTATCAATATTTATTCAGTCTATAGAAAAAGTCCATGATCTTCAGAAACACCCCATGGACACCGAGACATCCGTGATTTTACTGAACAGTGTGTTTCAGAACAAGCTCCGCCCATCTTTCTCACTATTTTGCCCTGTCTGAACAATTAAGACTTCCGGCCGAATATTTCATTATGTGGTCTTAATTAAACATTAAGAGGTTAATCAAACATCATTTGAGGCTATGCTAATTAGAAATTTTGAAAAATATATTTTCCTAGCTAAAACGCACTGGGGCTTTAACAGACTATAGATCCTTACTCATTAGCAGCGCGGTCTAATATTTATAATGACAAAAGGAGCGAATACATACGTTTTGCGAAAAACAACAACAACAAAAAAAAAACAAAAAAAAACAAACAAAAAAACAAACAAACATACAATAAGATCTGTCATTATTCTAGCCGTCAAAGGCATTCGCTGGTTGAAATGTTTACCACTACCAATTATGCGTTTTTTGCAGCTGAAAATCAGGCATTAAGAGAATCTCAAACATTTAATGATCAAGTAAGCATATATGTTTGGTTAAAGCCCAGACCCTCAAAAGTATAAGTATAAGCCAGATTAACAACATGTAAACACGCGCACATGTGTAAAACTGCTTCCACATGGTCGCATGTATACAACCGCACATGTGTAAAACTGCTTCCACATGGTCGCATGTATACACCCGCACATGTGTAAAACTGCTTCCACATGGTCGCATGTATACACCCGTACATGTGTAAAACTGCTTCGACATGGTCGCATGTATACACCCGCACATGTGTAAAACTGTTTCCACATGGTCGAGGAGTCCAAAGAAGGGACTGAGCTTAAAATCAAGTTATTGGGGATACTAGGAAAACACACAAGCAACTTTTTACCATTTATTCAATACAACAAACGTTTCAATTCATACGATTTGCAAAACACAAATTTACTGTCTGCTTATTATTTCTTATCAATTGGCGATATTGGGCGCGGCTCTATCCCGTCCTTTACAGCTAGGACTGTCGGGAACACCAAGTCATGCAACAGGACTATATGGGCGAACCCTTTGCAACACAACACAGCACAACACTATAACTCACTGTTAATGTTCAATTATACTTATTAGTTAAGTGATACTGGCTTCGATTTAACAAGAGCTCAGCATCGTATCTTAAAATGCAATGGTATAGCTGTATCGTGAGGACAGGAAAAAAAGCTATATAAAAAAATACAGCTTTTAAATACATTACAGAGGTGCAGTTTAGATATGTTTATGTGATACCCATATTCCTGTCTGAATGTTTGTGTTTGTCATTAGTAAATAATATGACCAATATATTACAGCAATTCTAACAATCAATGGCTTTGGTATGAGGCTTGACATGAGTATCAAATACTATGAGCTACAAAGAAAAGAATTTATGATTGATTTTAAGTGACAAAAGTCTATGATTTCTTTCGAAACAAAGACTAACCAATGGCATATTGTCTAATGACCAATTATTCAAGGGATATTCGGCACGACATCCAGCGTCTGTTGAAATACGAGCTTCTGAGGCAAAGTACTTTGAAAGCGCACTGCTCTTAGTTTGAAATTATTATCACGGATTCACTGATGTGACTGTCAAAATCCATTAGAAGAGAGGTGATTACAGAACACAAGTCAAAGAATTCGAAATTTAAGTACAATATATGGAAAGTAAGGACGTCAGGACGATCCTGGATTACGTTACGAATAAAATTAAATACGCGGCTTCCATTTGATTTACTCTCCATAGAGATCAATATGGCTGTAGCTCGACATAGTCGACGCTTAATATATCTCCTGTCAACATCCGGCAATGGTGTGAGTATCTTGACATTTGAGTCACATTTTATACAGATATACGAACAAGTAAAGTAAAAGCTCTAAACATGTCTCTCCTTTAATAACATTAAGTTGAATATTCAGAGGAGTTATCACGAAAATGCAAAATATATCATGTGTTTCCTCTTAAGTTTGTCTTGGATGAAATGAGGAATTTTCAGATGAAAACGACTGAAAACAGATTTGGGTATAAATCAGGCTTACTCCCTTAAACCTTTGACAGATATGTAATAAATGCAATAAATATGCATATAGTGCTCGCTCTATATCAGCATACTGAAGTGGATGTTGAAATGCGCGTAGTTTTATTTGGATATGATAATATGATGATTTGATATATTGTGCTGTGGAATTAAATTCAAACCTAATGAAATCGTTTACTGACTTGTTTGTGAGACCAATTTGTATACGCGTGTTAAAATACGAATAAACACATATACCAGAAATACCAATATATCGATTACAAGAAATGTTTTATTTATTTATTCAAAAATTATTTCAAAGGCGACTGTACCTAATATCACATGTGTTGAATATTGTGTATAAAGGCCTAACATTTATCATATAACGTAAAGCTCAGCATTTAAAATGCTTTTTATATTCTTCGATGTATTCATTGTATCCATCTTTCGAGTGTTGATATAATAGGTAATTATTATTTGTTATTATTCATTTTATTAGTAATCCGAAATAAATTCTTGTTCTAAGCCAAGGACTTTAAGAAAACTAACACACTTGGTACCTTGTGTTACTCCAGTAGATGGGAATAGAATCTATCTTTCGTGTTTAACATCTATTGGAAATATAAAAGGTGCATTATATTTCATAATAAAATACTCGTAATATTCATGAAAAAAGAAAAGATGAAATAACACTGACTAACGCAAATGCTTCTTAATCGACACATATCTTCTGTATAATAACAGTTAATGTTGACCAAATCACACCATTTAGCATTTTATATGGATGTCAAAATACTCCCATTGTTTACATTTTGGATTGGTGAGTATTCCCGAAGATGGCCCGTAACCGGAATTAACTGTCGCCGAATTAAAAGATGTTTATCTGCTACTCATCAATTTATGTACTCATGATTCGTTAACGAAGGACTTGACTATTTGAGTTTACGTCGCCTCGACAGTATTTCAGTCATATAGCGACGTCCAGCTAACAACAAGTGGAGGAAGACCCCGAATGCACGGAGACATCCGGGTACTACCATCGACCTACCGCAAGCCAGCTGGAAGGCTTCCTCACATGAAAATCCGAATGACCCTGTCGGGATTCGAAAGGTTCGGACTTTTACATTACTGTAATTGTTAGCGATTATTTTTATGATGCTTGAGATTTCACAATATGATGGCAACATTATTTCTAGGCAGAGGAAAAAGTATTTGGTGAAATTTTCAGCTTACTAGTGCAAGTTTTCACATAAAATAATTTGAAACAGAAAAAAAAACTAAGAAAGGAAAGGAGGTGAGGGATTTCTGCAGCTTTGTGTGTTCAGCTATGAGTATAATTAATTACTGGAAAAAAATGAGTAAAAAAGTATGGGAAACAATTTCTGTAATGCAATTTTGATGCTTTATTGCAATACATTTGTTTTTTGTTTTATTTACACCTATATAGTGTCACTGTTAGGTAAGAAAGATTTGCAGCCTGGCCGTGGCTGGAACCTGGGGCCTCTTGTTTACAGGGCGAATTATGAAAAAAAAATGTCGCCGTGCTTATTTCTATGTGCTGCCTTAGGCAGCACTTTTGTACTCGTTTATGCATTGTAATAATAATGTCGTCAACGAGTATGTACAGATTGCATCTTTTAACAAATCTGTAACACGCATTTTGCGTTTCTGTGCAAAGAATATACACAGTGACTGCTTCTGGAAGAATAATGTGCCTTTAAACTGGCGGGTATGATACCAAGTGAGGGAGAGCATCCCTATATTCCTATACACCATTCCAGTCGATAATTAAAAAGAAAGCGATGAACACTTATGTTGGATCCCCTCTACATTGCTGATATATACAAAATCCCCAGTGTTCAGAATATAGAATAGTACCACAATACTGTAATCAAGATATGGGTTCGTGTTCAAATAGCATTTTACCACTAAGTACTTACTGTAACGTTTTTTTTTCTTATTAAGGGTTCTTTTTCTTCATTCCTAAATTTTAAAACGATAGTATCATGACAATATGCTTTCTGAAATAGTTTCAAATCTTAAAATTTTACCAAATTTTTTAAAAATCTTAAAACGATTTGTGAAGACTAATTTTTGTAATACATGTAGGGACCGGAGTAGTTTAGAGTATGTATGACAAATATTAAGAGAAAAGTTAATCAATATATCCTTTCATTTGGTCATTTATTGTTATCTGTCTTATTTGTGAAATCAGACTTCAATTAATGATCATCAGATGGTCGATAACTAAGTTGAAGAACGCGAATGAATGAGATAAAAAAAAAGACAGCCTCTGGTATCAATCAAACGGTAATATTTCATCCTTAATGTAAAACGTTCGCGTTTGAACTCTAATTTCTCACAAGACTGGCGTTGGATCTGAAGCTGTCAAAGAATGAAAAGCCAAATATGGGCTTTAACAGCTTCCATGGTTCATCCTTTAACGGTCTTCACTTGAGATGTTTAAAAAAAAGTTGATATGAAGACTATACGTGTAAAAAAAATATCAGAAACGGCTTGGCTGAAGTATCATAAAACCTAGAGCCTTATAACGACGTATATTTATATTTTAGCCTTAAATATACAAATACATACATACGCATATGTATATTCCTGAATGTAATCATATCTGCTAGTGAATTAGCCAAGGGCTTAACTTCCAAAATGTTGTATCTGTTTAAATTAATGGATACAAAGGATGGTTTCCAGATGTGGATAACAATCTTATTTTGCAGCCGAAGGTTTTGTGGATATGTGTTTTGTAATATATTTGAGAATATTATAAATGTATACTGTCTGGAAATACTGTATATTTATTTATATGGTAATTACCTCCCTTTAATTTTGTATTTTCATTTTATTACCCCTTTATTGTTTTCTTGTAATTACCCCCCCCACTTTATTACTCCTCTTGTTACTCATTATAACAGCTATTGTTTTTATTCAGGTTTGGATTCAGTTTTTTTTTATTATTCGCAACTAAGTTTGTATATCTGATTAATTATCAGTGTGTGATGCGATTGGTCAATAATGATAAACCTTTTTCAATGTTACATGTGTTTGAATAATAACTGAAGATTTCCGTACAAACGGTTAGTCCCTGGTGACCGAGTGGTTAGAGCGTCCGCCTCGGGAGCGAGAGGTCGTGGGCTCGGTCCGCGCCCGCGAAATATTGAAGTCGTAAAAATGGTACTATCATAGCTCCCTTGCTTGCGCTCAGAATAAAAGGGTAGTTGCAGGAATCGTTGGCCCGGTGTCAGTATAATGTGACTGTGTGTGGCAAGGTACATCGTCTCTAAATGACTGAAATACTGTCGGTGGGACGTTAAACCCAACAAACATACAGGGTCATTGAATTTGATCGGCAGAGTTGTCAAACCTGTTTAGGGTTACTCTCTGCTAGCTGCATTTCGGTAAACCTACAGCAATGCCTTTCGAGTGGTTCACCAGGTGGTATATATATATATATAAAATTGTCTGAAAAGCAACGGTCCCTCCAAGAGCATTGCGTGTTAGGTACATTGGAAGTAGTGTCTCTGAAGTATTGCGTTTCATTGACATGAAAAATGAGAGGGCGACTGTTCGGTTTTAGACCTACAAGATAAATCGTTGGTCTAAAACCGAAACTTATACAAGTTAAGGCATATATAATTTAAGTTTTGACTGGCTGAGGTGTAGCTCATAAAAGTTTCAAAATTGGATCTGAGACAAGGTGTCCTGACATAGAATAGCTGAGGCTCGGGGACAGTTCGACTTGTTTGGCTTATGGTATATGGTTTGAGGTATCGCCCAGCCGCATCACTGGTTTGGGGTCATAGTAGTTAAGACTTTGTTTGGTGTTTTGGTCCCAAAGCTGAGAAGTTCATTTTGAGTTTCTTTGTATATACATTGTTCATCTTATTTATAAAATCGTTGGCTATTATATAGCTCGAGTTAAATTTAATTTACTTAGGTATTGTTCTTGAATGTTTCAAGCTGTAAGTTTCCAGCACAAGACAGTGTCACCTTTATTGCACACCCGTTTAATACATTGTTCAGGAACATAGGGTCATAGTATTAGGGTTAGCAATAACGTCCTGACATATACATTCACTGACAAAATATGTTTATGATGAAATATGTTTGCAAACTGTTCATGAAAATATGTCACAACAGTGAACATTATTTTTTATTTTACAGTAGAGCGTATTTGAAGATCTCTTACTTTTAGACGGGATACATTTTTGGCCCCGAAAACCACACGGAGGTTCGTCAAGTGGCGGGGCTCCGTTCGCCCATTCAATATTTTTACCCGAGTAGAAATGAAAAGCCTAAAAATAGACAAAGCCAAAAATCAGAAAATTAAAATGGTGTATTTGATTTACAGTCATTGTCTTTCCTTACTTCTGTTTTGTCTGAAACAGGAACATTGAAAGGGTCGTAGTGCAAACAAAAACGATAACATCAAACGCTATACTACAATGGAATACTGGATGTAATCAATTGTGATATTTCAGAAGCTAGAGGTATCATCAGTAGCGCCATACATTTGTGAAATGGATTTTAAATTGATAGGGTGTTTGCGATGTGTTTCTGATATAGTATACTAAATATAAATCGCTATTTGAAAGAAAACTTTATGTATTACTCAAGAGAGATACTGATCATATTCACACTTTGTAATGTCGACGAAGTTGTAGATATTTTTTTTTCTGAAGAAAATAGTTAGTGAATTGTTTGAGAAACGCCAAAAGAGTTTACAAACCGGAAGTGCTGTGAAGTTCTCGTTCAGTCTGAAGACACCGATCGGATACAAGCCGTACTCCGTGGGGTGCTCCTTCGTCCTCTCCCGGGTTATCAGGGAATAATTTCCCTCGGCATCGCCAAGCGGGTTCATACGGCTGATGTAGCCCATAGCACCTGCACGTAGTAATTCATCGGAACTCACAATACATTGTAATCTATTTATATTTCCGAAATATGCAATTTGTTGAATAGTTTGTCGATTACATAATTACCCTAATGGCGAAAAAGTGCAATTATTGTAGCATTTCTGTCTAATTTATGCAACTTATTATAATATTGATTTTGATAATGTCCTTACGCAAAAGAAAAGCGTGTAACAAGCTTACATGTAAGAACATATATTTTGAAGCTATGTTGCAAACAAACGATCAAAGTCACCAATAAAATGAAGTTTTTACAAAGGTTTGACATTTAAACGAAGTACCTGCATGGATATGCAATAGTTCTAATTCAGTATGTATAATATTATATGACTTTATAAAGGCTCTTCGTTTTCAAAAAAATTGTTTGTTTGTCGTGTTTAACGTCCCAACGACAGTTTTTCAGTCATTTAGAGACGATGTCTACAGATATAGTGCTGTCACACTGCAGTATCACGCCGTAGAAATTACATACAGTCACATTTTCCTGACACCGGGTCAACCAGTCCCGGAACTACTCTTACATGCTGAGCGCCAAGCAAGGAAACTATACCAGTACCATGTTATCAATCATGTTAACAATGCAAATCTATTCTATGACAATCAGTCTGGAAGGATGTTTCTCATGAATCTATATATTGAGGACTTGTCAAACATGTTTTCTTGCAACAGGCTTGCATTACAAGTTCCGGGTTCTTTTCGTGTGACATGGAAACATCGATTAACATCAATTAGAAATTTAATGGGCTTTTTTTTTTCAGAAATCGATTTCATAATTATTTCCCTTAAATGAGCCTTTAACTTCCATAATTGTTTTGGAAAAATGTTTCAAGCTTTTTATACGACGCTTTTGTTTGAAATATAATGAGCAATTCTGTACAGTATTGATTGTCTGAGAGTGCCATAACATTTGCCTCTGTGTTTCTATTAGTCGTAAAACAAACCGGTTTGCCTCCTAGGTTTAGTAATCGCCCCTTTGAATAGTCAAATTAATAACTCATAATACATTCCTTTTGTATTACTCCAAGATAATAAATTTAAGACGTAAATATACTATTTGAACAATTTGTACGCAATAAAAAGTATCAAAATGGAACGCAAATTTTCTTAAAATCGTTCTTTCTAAAAACCTCCATTGAGGCTGGCACTCAGCATATAAGGGAATTTCCAGGACAGATTGTTCCAGCATTAAGATACTGAGTCAGAGCGCGGTTTCATGTCACTAGAAATGCAAAATGTTGCACTATATCTTCTCATGTATCTTCTAATGATTGGTGTAACGTTTTAAAGTTTCCCCTATTTCTATTTTATCCCCACCCCCTCCGGTAACTTTGAAAACATTAAAAGGTTTAAAATGACCCCTCCCTTTACGTCTGGAAGATGTAAACCTTAAGCACTTATAAAATAACTAATTGAATATGTATTATTGACATTTCTATTGATATTCAATTGATTTTTATGGGGTTAATATTAGACTGATGAAGCCACCCCCCCCCCCCCCCACACACACACTCCGGGAACATAAAAACGTTTTCAAATGACCTCCTTTTATGTTTCTTCATTTAGAAACACTATGTTTTTAATAACTTATACTTACCATGCCATTAGCACATAGATATTTATTTTAGTGTTTGGTGCTCCTAAATTGCATTTATATGATATTGAATAGGGGAATTAAAAATTTGCCCTGTGAACTTAAATATTGAGCCCACTAAGTGGGTTGTTGGGGGTCTCAATACGTTTTCAGTATGTCCCACCATAAGAATTTATCAGGTGGGGGAATTTGAAAACGTCTTCATGTTCCGGGGTGGTGGTGGGGGACTTGAATCGGTGGCCACTTGAAAGTATGAGTTGTAACGTTTATAAACTACCCCCATCACGGGATCTAAAAAAGGTTTCATGTTACCCCGGGGTGTTTTGAAACAGATTTTATATTTCCAAAAAGGAGATTAAAAAATGGAGGGGGTGGCGGAGAAATCTCAAAACGTTTTCAATATGCCCTACCCGGGAATATAAATATGTTTTCAAATGCCAAGTTTCCGGGCGTGAATATTAGGGTCTTTTCAAATCGTTACACCAGCAGACGTCGTTGGGCATGTTAAAACAAGGAACCCAATTTACACAGCATCTTTCCTACGCCTGAATGTTGAAAAACAAAAAATAATAAATCCACCATCTCTAGCCTGAATGTTGATAAACAGGAAATAATAAACACATTATCATTACTTAGTCCGAATGTTGAAGTAGAGAAACTAATGAACCAACCATCTTTTTCTAGACCGAATGTTGAAATACAAGAAGTAATAAACAAAGCATCCATCCTTAGACCGAATGTTGCAATACTGGAAATGATAAACAAAGATCCGTCCCTAGCCCGAATGTTAATGACGTGAAGCAATAAACCAAGTATAATTTGTAAATCAGGACAGACAGACTGACGAGACACGTACACACGTAAATAATAGCGGTAATATTGTTCCCATCATATCTTTTTACCTGAGCACTAAAACATTTTACCGTCTCCGTGGCCGAGTGGTAAGAGCGTCCGCCTCAGGAGCGGGAGGTCATGAGTTCAATCCCCGGTCGCGACATATCAACGTCGTAAAAGGTGGTGCTGGAATAGCTCCCGTGCTTAGCGCTCAGCAATTAAGGGTAGTTCTAGGATTGATTGGTCAAGTGTCAGGATAATGTGTCTACGGCGTGATACTGCAATGTGGCAGCACTATATCTGTCTCAAATAGACATCATCTCCAAATGACTGAAATACTGTCGGTGGGACGTTAAACCCAACAAACAAACAAACAAACTAAAACATTGATTGACATATTTTGCCCTGATAACTGCCATGAATAGAAACATAAGCCTCTTACGGAACAGATGTCCATATGAATCACATCATAAGTAGGGCATACTTTGATTTGTAATGAGTTAGATCAAACACAAGCCTGTCCATATTTAACTAATATGCCAGACACAGCTGTGTCAAGCGGAATCACAAAGACGCTGCCTGCAAAGTGAAACAATCAAAGGACCTATAGTCCTGAGGGCTGCCAATTGAAAATCCTAGCTTATCAAGTTTGTGCAAGGCAAATCATTGAATTTTGAAACAGACACTTAATAAATGAATGGAATAAAATCTTTCAGAACATATATTATAACGCTTCGCTTAGATACTGGCATGATCAAGATTTTTTTTCAGTATTAACCCTTTCCCTCATATAGACTCACTTTGACGCCCACAATAGGTACCACATAAAGCCTCATCTGCAGAAAACTACAGTTAAACCTTACCAAATTTAATTGTAAAATCCTCATTACCAGACCACTGAGGAGCAGCGAACAGCATAAAACCTGATCAGCCTGCGAGTTACTCGCAGGCTGATCTGGTTTTATGCTGTTCGCATAGATCTTTTCATGGTATCCTCTATGAGGGAAAGGGTTAAGGTTAAGACCGCGGCAGACTTGATATGTATGTCAACCATTACGAACTACTTTCCGAATGTTTATTTATAAAAACAAAACATTACAATGTCGCTTTATCCGGAAAGACACGTAAAATATCATTAACATGTCAAAATCATCCTGGTTGCATTATTTTCCAAAGTTAAAATGTCGTGCAATCTCAAATTTATATCGATCGTCTCTGATTGAATGTTATAGAATGCGACGGAATACAATGGCTATTGGGTCGGAACACGGTCCAAAAGTGTACAGACATGGATACGATATTTAACGTCGTTATTTTCATTCCTAATGCACTGCATCTCATGAACACCAATGCAGTGTGACCATTTATGTTTGTTTATTGTTTTCAAGTTGCGGCAATATTTTCGTTTAAGATACAGATGTGTTGATTTTAAAATCATTCACGGGTCGAAGACTGTAACATGAACTATAATGAAATATCATTTTAGCATAGTGTTATGCAAAACAGTTTCTGAAACAGCTACCCATACGAGAAAGATACGAATATCTCACGATATTATGGAGCAACAATTTAGCCTATTTCGTAAGGAGCATTTATACTGAAATATGAGTTATTGGGTTCTGGAGACTGACATATAGCAATGAGAATTCAGAATTCAGCTCAAAAACAATACATTTTTGAGAAGGCTGGTGTAGACGACAGACATGAATATTTGAGATCGCATACTCTGTGCCATAAAAAAAAAAATCAAGGTTTGAAGGAAGATGTTATTGTATGGTAAAAGATTGACTAGACATGCTGCTTCAGAACGCAATGAGCTCCTGACGTAACTTTCCGGGAACGTTACAGGTCGAAATGACACACAGACTTAAATAGGCAGTTCTCTTTGACGAAAGGAGTTCCCAACTTCCGGTAATGACAGGCTTCAATCAGTAAACCCATTGAAATCATGATGTTGTGTGTCTTAATCGTTTCCATGACTTGTATCTCTTTGATATCAAATTCTCTTTCAGAAGACAATCTTGATCAATGGCGCTTGTTAAAAGGTACAAAATAGGTTAATTAATCAAGAGATAATAACTTTTGAAAAGCCACATAGGTTGATGCAAAATAACATTTCTACAGAGCAAGTCAAAAAGCATAACTTTTGTCAAGATGTGTGGTCTTCAACTCAATATAATATACTAATGATCTGCTCACTTTGTGGCCTGTAACTTATGATACTGGAGATCGGCTCAATGTGTAGTCTGTAACTTTTAATATACTAAAGATCAGGAGAGTGTGTGGACGTCTTAAATCAAACGCACAGACAAGAAACTATAATTGTATTCCAGAAGGACGGGGCGGGTTTTTAAGTTTATATCACTGTTACTTGGCCGCGGGGACAAAGATGCGCCTTCCATAGAAAATTGTTCTAGCGATATCAGTATTTTTATACAGAATCATGGTATTCATCACTTTCAGGTGGAGTATACCGGTTCATTTTCCTTTCCATTACATTCGCCTCTCCAAACATCTGTGTAATCAACATAGGTTTCTATCTTTTACTCAGATTATTGGAACACGTATTTCTTATCGAGTAGAAGCATTACAAATGGGAATTTTCAACATTAATTTAAAGTTTCCTTTTGATAAATGGTGTTCGTTCTAGATTCTAGATTTATCGGAATGTATTCAAATTGCATTCATACCGTAATGCCATAATTACACGTATATATATATGATACAAATTCAATTCATGCTTGATGAAATTAATGATATCACAAAAGTGACTGAATATCACATAGATCCATGATGAGGTTGAATTTGGAGATTAAAATGTGAATGTATGAAGGGACAGACTTACAGTTACAATTACAAACGAAAGTATGCACGGATGCTTCCTTTTATTATTTTTTATTTATTATTTTTTTAGACGAAAGTACGTCTAAATGTACATAAATGAGGTTCTAGTCAGATGTCATACAAGAATTAAAACTGCAGAATTTGTTAATATTATCAACTCGTACATGAAGGATGGGGAGGGGGTCTCCGTGGCCGAGAGGGTAAAGTCGCTGACTTTAACACTCACTCAGCCCCTCACCGCGTGGGTTCGAATCCCGGCAGGGTCATTCGGATTTTCATGTGAGGCTTGCGGTAGGCCGGTGGTTCTACCTCTGTGCATTCGGGGTCTTCCTCCACCTGTAATTAGCTGGACGTCCCTGTATGACTGAAATACTGTCGAAGCGATAGTAAACTCAAATAGTCAAGTAAAGTCAAGTCATGGCTGGGGAATCTAACCTACTCCTTCCCTGAAGCTGGAAGATATTCATTATATATTATGTATATGCATGTGTACAACAGCTGCCATATACACAACATAAAACAAATCAAATGTTTGATTTGTGCCATAAATCACTTATCTATGAAAGAGAGTATTTCTGAGTTCGTTTTTGTTTGGATAAAATGTTTTTAAGTACAGATATTTCAAGTACAAAAAAATCTATAGAACCTATACAGATTATTTCAGAAAGGTAACTGGAAGCCTCATTTTTCAAGGGATCAACAATGTTTGGGCACGTAAATGTAACGGTAAAGCAAAGGTATCAGGTACGTTGATTTGATGGAAAAACTGGCGCATTAAAAAAAATAGTTATCTTAAACTTAAGATACATATGTATATTGGCCACTGGTTTCACAAAATAATTTTGGATTTGTTCTATGGAGAGTACAATAAGGAACTAGCCGATCCCTTGAGTCCACAGTGTTTAGATATCAATTGTATTTTAGCAACTGCTGTAAAGAGATGCAAGATGACCATTAGAGACCAGTGAAATAAATCTGAACATTGGTTTCACAAATGAATACTTTTGATATCGTTTGTAAAACGTGTATAAGGAAACTAGACGTCCCTTGGGAGTCTCATTTTTCCAAGGATCAACTTTATTTTAATAATTATGGTAGATATTTATAAAGTGACCATTAGTGCCCAATGAAATTAAATTCTGACCGTCGGTTTCATAGAAGACGGATTATGATTTTTATAAAGATTATATCAGGAAACCAGATGACCCCCAGGTGTCTCAGTTATCAAGGGATTACTTTTATTGTAGCAATTATGGCAGAGGTCTATGAACATTTTGTGCTAAATATAGTTAAATTATGAAATTTTGTTGGTTGCCGTGGAAACCAGAGTTCTTCATGAATCAAGTTTATTTTTGAAACTTTAATGAAGGCCAACCAAGGATTATTCATGCTAAATTTCATCAATTTCTACCGAGTGGAGATGCCATTTAAAGCAAATTTTATACGACAGTCAACGAACGGAGAGTGACCTCCACAGCTCACATTAAGCACATTGTGATATGATGAGTTAAAAATTAAGTTAAGACACATCTTAAGAATTTTCGTGAAAACAGCCTTAACACACTTACATGAGTCAATAAAATGATTGTAAGCAACACGTTTGTTACTTCTTGCAAAAAAAAAAAAAAAAAAAAAAAAAAAAAAAAAAATCAACAACAATCAAATTAAATAAGAGCTTTTACTAACAGCACCGATACAGAGCAATATTAAATAAATAATACTGTATGAAAGTAAAGGTCACCGTTCTTTAAGTAAATGTACTGTACAAGGGAAACATATAATTTTATGTAAAACCAAATCAGCCAGGTGAGATATGTGAGACCAGACGCAGCAGAACTTAACAAACTGATTCTCATTTAACCCTATTCATTTGCTTCATTTTAACGTCTCAACAACACACCACGCCGTAGACAAGTGGCATGATACCTAGCCGTGGACTAGTGACATGATACCACGCAAATCCCAATTTCGTCTGACACTTGGTGAATCTTTTCGTGAATTACTCACAAGATCTGAGCGTCACGTACAAAGGAGATATACCAGTACCATTTGAACGACTCTGGTGGACCCTCGACCTGCCCGTTACAGGGCGGAAACCCTTACCACTCGGCCACCGAGACCGGTTTTGACTCCATTTTGGATATGGTACAACTAATTATGAGTAAGATACGAAATTAAATATATCGTCAAAATTAATTCACAAAGTACATCAATCAAATATAGAAATGTTTCAAGTTTACTAAGTGGTCCCTATCACAACTTGAGTAATAGGCTTTCCCCAAGACGTATTGATCGTGTCTTATAATATTATATCATATTACCAAAATGACATCTTCGTTAAGATGAAATTACGCTTCAAATTACAGATAAATGACGATAGCGAAGCAAAAACATTACACAATGGTTAAGACAAATTTTCTCCTGAGAGAATTTCACGCTGATAATATTCAGGATTATCCAAAATTCTACGTATCACTTCACCGTCAAGATAGCAAAGGTTATATCGATTTAACGTACTTCATAAATGAAAATAAATCGTCTCTTTTTTGTTTGTTATTTTGTCCCTAGGGACGGAATGAAAAGTGTTCCCTGTTAGACGTATAGCCTTGTATGATTCTTCATTTACACCGACCACGTCTCTTTAGATTTCCAACGCAATATCTCTATTTTATAGCATTACGAGCAGAACATATGACATTGTTGTTTTAATAAATATTCGAATATGAAGAAAAATCCCCATGTAAGCCGTAATACACGTGTCACGTGGCATTCATGTCTGTATGTGGAGATACTTGATTGTTCTATGGTGACGTCGACAATTTATTTAATAAGATAACATAATTATTATGTCAATGACATAATAATACTTCCTTACAGACAAATATTAAACATAACAATCTCGGAGCTGCTCACCAGAATACACCACTGGTGCTAGATCTCCCGGGGTTGTATCAAAGCGTTTCTGCAAAGTCGCTGGTGACGGTGATGATAATGGTAGTGAAATTATGGATAGTATTAAAATATTTATAATGATAATGATGTAAACACGTCTCTCTTTAACGTAAATAAGGTCTGGAACTGATGATAACAGCCTGCCTATCCTCTCACGGCTGCATCAGAGTGGAACCAATAACAGGAAAGGGCCACTTACTTTTGTAGGTCTTCTCTTTTATCTTGCTGATGATGAGCTTGCCGTTATGGTAGTCCCCATCCTCTAACAGAACCTCGTGCACTGCATGTGCATACAGCCACAGGGCGTCGTAGAGATAAGCAGCCTCGGGTCTCACCTGCAGTGAACACATTGGGGCGTATTATCATTTTTCTCTTAGATATTCATAACTGCTGAGGATATTGCTGTTTTGTGTCTCTCTTAAAAGTTTTAATTCAGTATCATTTAAAAATGTAGATGTTAAGAATGCATAGAATATAAAAACAACAACAAAAAAAAAACTTCTACGTTACTACCTGTAAATTCACGTACTCGTATATCCCATTGTTAACACGAAAACATATCTTAGAATACTTAAAAAAGTCTGAATTTAACAGCCATGACAGGTATGCATTATGTCAAGCACTGACAACATTGTTTGACAATTGTTGATCCCTGAATTTACAGAAGCATGGCACCAGCCTGTTTCGTTCATTATAAAATATCAATTATGAAAAAATAACCTTAGGATAGCGGATCTTATTTATTTGATGTCGATAAGTCCTAAAACTTATACTAATCCTTCTCGACGGTTTCCTGGGTTGGACCAGTACTTTTACGCCCGGGAAGATCATGAGGAGTTCTTGCCTCCAACGGGATTCGAACCGACAACCTTCTGATCCGTAATCGGATACGTTACCACTGGACCACGGCGCCCTCAATTGAGGGTAGTAGAGAAGTGTATTATGTAAGACACTAGTGTCTTGTGATGATGCACCATAGACTTACAAACATTTATGTTAAAACGTGAGTAACAAGAAAGTCAGTAGAACTGACAGATGCTCCCCGAAGAACGTCATTGTTACAAATAAGGCCTTGGTCAATGGGTGGGCGGATATGTTGAAATCCCCATTCCTAAATCATATCTATTCTCCTCATCAGATGAGATGTTTTACCAACTCTAATTTGGAGACTTAGTAACAGTTTACTATTTCATATGATAATACGTGTTACTCATCAGATCTTTCATTGATTTTTTTTAAGTTTTTATACTACTAAAAATTAAGTCATACATTTCAATGTGTGCTCATATCAAAGAGGTTAACCAACACTCTTGACATATGACTGGATATTTGAAATAGTGTATAATGGCCTAATCAACAATTAGCTGACATGATTATGATTGACATTACTAACATATTGAATTTTGTGTGGTTTTGTTTAAATGATATCTCCTGTTAAATTAGGCAAATGACATGAATATTAGTCAACAACATGGTAGTAGGGGCCATAACTCTGTGAAAAATTGAGGAACCAGGTCACGCCGACGATATGCGTATCTACTCTTGGTGATAAAGCTTCCCATAAAGTTTTGTTGAATTCAAGCCATTAGTTCCTGAGAAATAGCCCGGACAAGATTCATGCAATATGTACTATAGGCCAAAAAGTCAAGGAGCCATAACTCTGTGAAAAATTGAGGAACCAGGTCATGCCGACGATATGTGTATCTACTCTTGGTGATAAAGCTTCCCATAAAGTTTTGTTGAATTCAAGCCATTAGTTCCTGAGAAATAGCCCTGACAAGAATCATGGAATATGAACTATAGGCCAAAAAGTCAAGGGGCCTTAACTCTTTGAAAAATTTAGGAATCGGGTCATGCTGACGATATGCGCATCTCCTCTTGGTAATAAAGCTTCCCATAAAGTTTCGTTGAATTCAAACTATTAGTTCCTGAGAAATAGCCCGGACAAGAATCATGCAATATGTACTATAGGCCGAAAAGTCAATGGGCCATAACTCTGTTAAAAATTGAGGAACCAGGTCACGCCGACGATATGCGTATCTACTCTTGGTGATAAAGCTTCCCATAAAGTTTCGTTGAATTCAAGCCGTATATTCCTGAGAAATAGCCCGGACAAGAATCATGCAATATGATATAGGCCAAAGTCAAGGGCCTAACTCTGTGAAAAATTTAGGAATCGGGTCATGCTGACGATATGCGCATCTCCTCTTGGTAATAAAGCTTCCCATAAAGTTTCGTTGAATTCAAGCCATTAGTTCCTGAGAAATAGCCCGGACAAGAATCATGCAATATGTATTATAGGCCGAAAGTCAATGGGCCATAACTCTGTGAAAAATTTAGGAATCGGGTCATGCTGACGATATGCGCATCTCCTTTTGGTAATAAAGCTTCCCATAAAGTTTCGTTGAATTCAAGCCGTTAGTTCCTGAGAAATAGTCCGGACAAGGAAAGTGTGACGGACGAACGGACGGACGGACAAACGGACGGACGGACGGACGGACGAAGCGGCGACTATATGCGTCACCTTCGGTGAGCATAAAAACAGAAGCAGACCCCATACAAAACCCTAAAATACGGAAAATCACCCGAACAAAGTTTGTGACACAAATGTCTAATATTCTCTCTTGAAAAATGCATAGTGTAAATTTTAAAATCACAAGCGTTCAATATATTGAACATGGATTTAAAATCAATGCCTAAGAAAATAAATAAATAAATAAATAAATAAATAAATAAATAAATAAATAAATAAATAAATATTTAAAAAAAGACTTATTCAAAAAACGGTGATAACAGCAGTCGATAATAACAGCAGTCGATATATATATATATATATATATATATATATATATATATATATATATATATATATATATATATATATATGGAGAGGATTTCCAGTAAGTATTGATGAAAAGATTCTTTACTTTGATAAAACCTCATGTCTTCTACATCAGAACAAAGTGTGCACAATCTGAAAATACTAGACAAACGATATCTTACGTTCCTTAGTCCGCCATAGCGTTTGAACGGGTTAGAGTAATTGAAGGGTGGTGCTTCCAGATACATGTTGACAATTTCACAAAACCTATCGTAATCTGGATACACGGGCTGGGAGTTGGCCACAGCCACGAAGTACTTGAACGCTCGCTGGCTTTGTTGAGATAATGGCTTGTCGTCAAAAATCCCTGGAAACAGTGACGGAAATATATGGTAATGATCTGACTCTAAATTTACTCTTTGTTTGTTTGTTGGGTTTAATGGCCAACCGACAATATTTTAGTCATTTGGGGACGATTTCTACTTGAGACAAACTTTTCTGTTGCGAATACTGGCTGTATACACCGGGTTTCGGGTTAGTTGCTGTTGTGATACAAACTTAATGTTACTTCCATAAGTAATTGCATTCCTTCCTAATAAAACAAGACAAAATATACACATTTATTATAATTTCATCTGCGGTTTCTGTAATAACTTTTGCACCCATTGTCTGTTTTCATAAAATGTTCGAAACGTATGTTCTAATGGAGTATTGTTGTTCTTAATACTGGAACGTGTCGAACAAGTGAACGCTTGCAATCTACTTGAGTGACTCCGTAATTACTTTAAGATGTCATAATTGGTTTCCCTCATTATCACTGTTTATATATCACCATATTCATTAGAACTTTGAAGAGCGATTACAATACTTCCGTATTATTGCATAATCAGAAATTGTTCCTAAATGCTCTTATATGTTAAACAAATTGAATTTACGCATGTCTGGTATATATAAACAAAAGAAAGAAACAAAATAATGAGAAAATAACAATCTGTGGTTTAATCATGCCTGATTAATTAAATAACAAAGTGCTCGTGAGTCAACATGCAGTTATCTATTAGCAGCAAAATAAATATTTGTCTGATATCACAGAAACTGTTAAGGAGAATAAAACCTGAATGAAACCCCTATCTTTTTAACACGTTATAATTATGTAATTGGAAGAGACAGGCTTTTGTCATGGGAAATTGCTCTGCTTCGCTTAATAATATCGCTACAATATCGCCCCTTTCATACCACATTTCGCGCATGATTTCATTTCTTTCAACGTTATCAGTAATATTTAAAAGTGTTTCTGTATGATAACGTAATCAGTTAGTATACGCTTAATTGATTGGTTAATTAAGTTATTGTGACATAGCACGTGAACGTTCTGTAATAGGGAGGTTGTGCACAGGTAAAGGTACTGGAGAAATACGCATAAAACATAAATAAATGTTCAAATGTTTGCGCCCGTACTTAAGCACTTGAAGATAATGCAAACGAAATTCTGTTTATTATATGCAAAATGTCAACAATTGTAATGAAATGGTGTGTTTAGTGGTGTGTGTCTCGACGATTCGTGAGTTATTATCTATTTTTATCGATCCATAGAAGCCCTGTATAAACTAATGTGCAATTCATTTCCAGTGACTTCTGTTTTTAGAGCATTTTAACGTTTAACAACCTGACAAGAGGATTTTTGCAAGAAATGTATTGATGCTTTTTATGAATATTCAAATGCAAAATTGTTACTTTGTTTTTGCTTCAAAACTGCATTATTTCCATAAAAATGATAACAACATCCGTCTGCTTTCTGCTGATGAAGAGACCGTTATTGATGACTCAGTCATTCCGAAGATTGTCAGTTTCACACGCAGTCAAATAGACATAAAAATGCGGTAAGCTTGGTCAACAGTAAGCACCAATTAGCGTCATGGGTCTACGTTAAACGAACAAACACCATATGCTTTTTGTCAGTTTAAAAATGTTTAAGAAATCATTTATTTAAATAATTTGATTTTCTTGTTACAATTGTTTTTCCAAAATATTATTGTCTCCTTTTTTTTCTAAATTCATAACCCTTACAGGATCAAATTGATAGAACTAGGATACAAACGAGAAACACAATAAGGATCAAAGAAACATATAAACTGCCTTCGAGCGAAGTACAAGCAGATATACTAGCAACAACGAATTATGTCTGAAAACGACAATGCTATTTTCTTATGGGATTTATAAGGTTATAAGTGGACGCCTATTTTGCATTACTGCCGAAAGAAATAACAAACATCGCATTACAGACTAATAATATCAAGAGACGACTTTGATATCGAATAACATATTATATAATTATACAACGTCTGGTAGATGGTTTTATTCCAGACTAATATAACTGTATCAAGCAACAGAACTCGAAATTGAAACTGTCAGTGCACGAGGTGCAAAGACGATTGTTATTCCGTACAGGGTTCGCAACAGTTAAGGCAGTTCCGAAAAGTGGATTAATCACATCAATACGATGGCTGGAGCTCAGTGGGGAGTCTCTATATTGTTCCAGGGATCCCCATATAAGGAGTAGCTTGAGCCTGGCACTGATTTATATTCAGATATTGTTGATCTTGATGTAAACTAAATGATATCTTGGTCAACAATACGCGGGTTATTGTTGTTTGTATTTATTATTAATCACCTTAAATCGTTTTGCCGAAAAGATCTCATACGAGTGATACTTTCCAAACCCCCAAAATAGTAATAATTCCTTTCCGATGTTACATTTATTTAAGAGGTCAAATATGAAATAAGTATGTACAATCTCTTGTCGAATCTGAATGTTTCAAAAGTGACGGTCTATTCAGCTTTATAGAGACGTCTTATTGAATTTCATAGAGATCAATATCGTAAAAATGAATACAAACTGCGATTTACTCATCCTTATTAGGAAGAAAGACATCTACATATTGATTGTCCATTCCTGTAAATATATCAATACCCGACTATCAGGCATTCTTTGACACACCGATCTTAAGCTTTGACTTTGATCCATACAAGATCTACGCTGGAGTTCAGTTATATGTGAATATAAATAAGTCAGCAAATCTCAACGTAAATCCTATTGCAAGAAGCTGATTATTCTCCAGTTTCGATAAATCCGAATTGTCGAATTGTTTAGTGCAAGAGTTTCCAGTTGTGTTAATACTTACAGCTAAATTTATCATTACTTAAGTGATATGATAATCGCACTGACCCTTTAAAAGTTACAATTTTATTTTTTTTGGCGTTGTAATATATGCGTCGTGTGTGAACAGTTTTTACATCGGATCATATACAATCACTTGTTTACTTGTTTAAGAGGAGAGAGAGAGAAAGAGAGAGATTCTTGATCAGATGAATATATTTCGATAGAAAATGTGTTTTCTTCACAAAGCTTACACATAAAATAAAGAGGAATAGTGAAGCATAAATATTCGTTGTCATTCCATGAATGTCATAATATCATAATGTAATAATGTAATAATGTCATAATGTCATAATGTCATAATGTCATAATGTCATAATGTCATAATGTAATAATGTCATAATGTCATAATGTCATAATGTCATAATGTCATAATGTAATAATGTCATAATGTCATAATGTAATAATGTCATAATGTAATAATGTCATAATGTCATAATGTCATAATGTAATAATGTCATAATGTAATAATGTCATAATGTCATAATGTAATAATGTCATAATACCATAATGTCATAATGTCATAATACCATAATGTAATAATACCATAATGTAATAATGTAATAATGTAATAATGTCATAATGTAATAATGTAATAATGTCATAATGTAATAATGTAATAATGTAATAATGTCATAATGTAATAATGTCATAATGTCATAATACCATAATGTAATAATGTAATAATGTAATAATGTCATAATGTCATAATGCCATAATGTAATAATGTCATAATGTCATAATGTCATAATGTAATAATGTAATAATGTCATAATGTATAATGATAATGTCCTAATGTATAATGTAATAATGTCATAATGTAATAATGTCATAATGTCTTAATGTCATAATGTCATAATGGATAACTTAAGTATTCATTAAAATCTTCAACAAGATATTTACAAAAAAAAAGACGCATTTTCACGAATATCATGGTTACCTTTGAAGAACTTCTGTGGGTTCTTGGGATCGTAGTGCCCTAGATGCACACCGACTACAAAATACTCCCCGGTGTCCAGGAGGCCGCGGTCATCCAGATGATCCATAATGCCAACAAACTCGTAGACTTGTCCCAGCATCACATAGACTGTAAGTAAAGAATCATTTGTACCCTTGTTCAAGTTCAAATAGCTCGATTTCATTTTAAAATGATTCGCAGCTTACTGACCCGGTGTTGGTAAAATATGAAATAAAAAGCGCCGCAAACATGAAAGAAAGAAACGAAATAAAAAACAACAAAAAACAACAACAAATGAAAAAAAAATCGAAACAAAAACAACGATAAAAAATCGAAACAAAAACGCCCCCCCACCCAAAATGAAACAAAAACAATGACAAAAATGAAACCCATCCCCCTTTGATATCTTTTGTTTAGAAACACTATTTCTTATTTGTAGATATATGCAAAACTAATGCCAGCATCTTGAAGATGATATCACGGTTTGCGCTTTTGTCTTTTTTTATGTATAAATCACTAAAATCACATTTATCTAGAGGTCTTGCTTTTGTCGATGTCAGAAGGCCACTGAACTTTAAAACAAATCATGAAAGGAGAAATCTTTGACAATCCCAGCTTGAGAATCATAATGTTGAATGACACATTTGATAATGGTACATACTTCTCGTATCCACAAACGTTTCCTGAACGATTTTGACAAACGGGTTGATCGTATGATCGTGAAAGTACGGTCCATTGTATGATTTCCTGAACATCACCTGAATCCCGTTGTCTTCAATCAACTGCAAAAGGGAGAATGTTTAGTTATTTGTATGAAAATTTTATACTTTAAACTGCTTTAAATATGAAAAGTGACAGATGTTAATGTCACAATGATATGCATTTAGTTATTTACTGAAACCGTTGTTCATAAAAAAAAAAAAATGAAACAAAACATCAAATATTTGTCTCTATTGATCAAGGGTATAGCTACTTCTTTAGGTAAAAAAGATTATGCACAGTATCTTTAACATTAATTACCTTAGGACAACACAGAAACTTAGATCTACCGATTAATCATGTGTAACTTATGAAATGCCAATGCTTCAAAATTGTATGGTGAAAACCAAACAAGAACCCGTTTTATCACATGTTGAGGTACGATGACATTGATGGAGAAAAATGACTTGATGACAAGAGCCATTAAGATAGAGATGGTTCTCGTTTTTAACCGACATAAATCAAATCTAAATTACATGTTCCGTGTTTTGTTTGTGTACCAGGAATATCATTTGGACATAATCTTTACAGTGCGGGAACAAACCCACATAACTACATTTCTTCCTTACAATTGTGAATAACGTGTGCTAAAATGATGAAAAAAACAACAAACTAACACTGAAATTAGAAGATGGGTGTTGAAGAGGAAAGGAAAACAGAAAGAGGATTTAATGAGTAATCATTCACCTTATTTAATGTTTCCGCTGTATGCTGATATTCTTTTTCGTTTGTGTGGACAAAGGTGATTTTCTTCCAACCGAACTGTTTCAGAATTGAGACCACGCTGCCGGAAATCTGGGAGTCCGTGGGTTTAGTCCTTGCAAATGTTGGATACAGTTCATTGTTGCTTACAGTCACCTCTGAACAGAACTGAAATAAAGTTTGATATGATATGACATTAGGTATGGTGTTTCAGTGTCCATTTATTGATCCAGCGTTTATATAGGTCCAGTCACCGTCATATAACGCGGAGCTATCAATAGAAAACAAAACTTGAAGAATGAAAAAGTAAATGCAATGTTAAAAAAAACGAAAATCAAACAAGAATACAAATAAGCAACTAGGTAAAAATGACTTGGTAGCCGATGTTTTTTTTTAGTTTTAATTTGTTAGTTTAATTACGCATTCCGATATTTAAACTCAATATCGTTACATTTTACAAATAGTTATACCGATACCAGTTGCTGTGTCTTATTGAAAAAAAACAACAAAAAAAACTACATAAATTATAATATACTATTCCTCATTCGAAAGCACTGGGTTGAAGTGAGGTCTTCAATGTAATGATGTTTTGTTTATTATTTTGGCCAAATATACATTTTTGTCACATGACGTTCCTTGTTTTCCGTGTAATGCAACCATTACATATTTTCTTATATTTAACACGTGTAATATAATGTCATGACGTCATTTAACCCTATACAATTCATAGGATAAAAACAACGTGCAAAAACGCGCGCAAAACGTCAAACATTATTATTCCGTTAAATCTCAGCATTTAAAGTCATGTGATAAAAAGAATCTCAAGAGTTGTTATGAAATTTTATTAAACTCGTCCAAGAAAATGGTAAGAAGCTCGCAAGAGACACGCTTTTTATCATTTTCTTGAACTCTTTTAATAAAATTCTATATTTTATGACAACTCATGTAAGATTCTCTATTTATCACACGACATTTCTTGTTTCCCGTGTAATATAACCATAGTATATTTTTCAAACGCAACACGTGTAATATAACAACGTCATGACGTCATTTAACCCTATACAAAATCAACGCGCAAAAACGCGCGCGAAACGTCAAAACATTATTTTTCTGTTTAATCTCATCATTCAAAGTCATGTGATAAAAAGAATACCATATTTGTTGTCATATAATATATATAGGATCTGACATGGATTGTTATTTCATATCAGATTTTACTAAACGAGATCATGAAAAGATTTTCATGAACGAGTTTAGTAAAATTTTATATGAAATGACAATTCATGTCAGATTCTTTTTATCATATGGCATATACTGACAGTAAATCACGACTAAAACAACAAACAGTAAATGAATGAAAAAAAAAACAAACTGTGAGCGAATTAATTTTGTAATCTAATACCTAGAAAATAGTTTCAAATAATAACTGAAAATTACGATTTGACGTGTGTATTTCTCATACAATTTCAACAGCATATGAATAATGAATCAAACACATTCAATCAAACTGTCCGAGTTCAACACACTATGCATACACACGCGCGTGATGTAAATCGGCCTAGAAGTTATATGTAACGTGTAAGTAACAGTTAATACATATTTAGTGAAATCTAAATGATTAAGCAGGGCCGAGCGAAGCGCGCCATGTTTTTTTTCTTCTTTTTTTTTCTGTTTATTTCCCCCTTTCACACACAAGAGTCACGTTCCCAACTATGGTATTGTGTACTACTGGCAAAGCTACAGTTCTTAACGGGTCCCATTCAATGATTTCATTGGCTGAAAATGTAGGTAATTTTCTAAATATGAGAAAATATGTAATGGCTATACGAAACCGGAAACAGCTGTTTGAGGACAATGTCATATGAGATTTTTTTTATTAAGCTCGTCCTAGAAAATGGTCAAACGCTCTCCAGATGTTCGGTTTTAACCTTATTTTTACTTGTTTAATAAAATCTATATCAAATTGCAACTTATGTGAGATTCTTTATATACGTTATTGCTAAACTACTAGGACAAATATTTAAATTTATAAAAAAAAAAGGCTATGGTTGTCCAAAAATTAATTACTGTATCCATATTCACTATATAATATATAATGTGACAATTTGTTATAATATTGTATGTGTACTATCTTTGCCATAAGTTCTTTTGTAAATGACAAAGGGCAACATTTGCCGATATGCTACACTTAAAAAATACCCTTGAATTTATGGTAAATGAACAGACTTGTTTCTTGTTCTTTCAACGTACACTTTTTACGGCCAACCATTAATGTCTGCAGGATGTGCTCGTTAACATTTTACGTATTAATTTGCATATCAGTATGGTAAATGAACGGGCACCTGGTTTCCAGTTCTTTCACCGTAATAATATAAGATGCACCGTAGCAAGTCAGCAAGCTATATCTGCATACCAAAAACCTGTAGAAGCCGTAATAGATACAGTTAATTACCTGTTATCAACTGCAAGTTGTTAGTATCACATACTCACATTAGAATTAGTGAAAGTCGCTATTTATTTATTCATTTATTTTAGTCTTGCAAACTTTTGACAATTAGATGTTGTAATAACAATGATGTAGCAGCACATGCGACCATGATATAATAAAGAACAATTTAAGTAAGGCAAAATCAGATATAATTTGTAAAAATTAACCTTAAGGAAAAAAACTCACCAGTTCGAGATATGTATTCAAAGTTTATTTAATTTTTATTCATATCTTTCTAAATAAATAAAAAAGAAATAAAAAGCGGAGTCAATTTTTGCTCAAAACAGTGCAATGCCTTTGTTCCTCGCGAATTCCACAATGCATTGTTTTGACAGAAATTCCCCCTTATCTTTATTAAAACAGTAAATATAAACGGCAAAATGGTCACGGGACCGATACCGTTATTGTTTAATGTCAGATGTCCGTAAAATTAACGGTAAATTTTTACAGTGTATAAACTTTCATCTTGAGCTGTATCATTCTCAAAAAACATTCATGGTCATGCATGATTGATGCTTGATGCTCATAATCATATAACAATGACATGATAGATATATTTTATTTCATAATCAATAGGCCATAAGCCCAAGTGACAATAAACAACATACCTAGTAAATACAAATACATGACGCAACAAGATGACATAGTAATATATTTTCTGCTTACATAAAAACATATATTGATTCATATTATATGGATCCCATAAATAGTTTTATACATTTTAAACATACTACATCTTTCTTTGAAAAACACAATTAATCGATCAATCCGACATTTGAATTTGAATCTAAGCGGAGAAGGCGCATATTCGCTATCTAAAACCATTATATTTAAATGTATGCAACAAAACAATTACAAGTGTATGTAAGTACTAATACACATCTACAACACCACATTTTACAATATACATAAAATACAAGCATATGCATATTGGTATATAACTAAATACATGTTATCATATATACTTATATATAATGATCAGAATTGAACCATGCATTCGTACATATACCGAATACATCAAAAAGATTATATACTATTACACACCAAAAAGTGTCATGATATTAAGTTAAATTAGTTCTAAGCTCGAACGCCTTAAATATATACACACTTAATTTATGGATAATAGTTTCATTTTCAGACTCAAATAATTTAGTTAATTTAAACATGCTAGGACGATTCCAGTAAAACTTAGGTATATATATTTTACGTAAGTTGTCATATAAGCTGCATTCTAACAAAAAGTGATATTCATCTTCAACAGAGTTACATGTATTACATGTTCTTTCATCAAAAGGTACGCTATTTGGTCGATGCCATCTTCCTGTTTCTACAGCTAGATTATGAGATGAGAGTAACAATCTTGTCATTGCAATTCTAAATTTCGGTACATTCACGTGTGTTAAATAATATTGAAATTCGTGTTTTATTATAATTTCCCTATAAAAAATTGCTCTTGAAGAATTTTGTAGTACAGGATACCAAACATCACGGTAAATGGTAATTCCTGACCCATTTAGATAACTGATTACACGACGAACAGGCAGCGCAACTATTGATTATCATTTTCTAATTGAAGCTTTTTTTTTGTCCAGTGTGTGGGTGTCAACTTGAAGCATGCACTCGCGTTTTTTTTTTTTTTTTTTTTTTTTTTTTTTTATCCGGTTAACATGCCACGTGAATCGCGAATATCCTTTGGACCTCATATTGAATTAACATACAGAATCTTAAATCATGATGGATATATTTAGATGAACACACACACACACTTTTGAAATGAGGGCAATTATGTCAATAATAGTATAGAAATAGTTGTTCTAAACGCATACATTTCAGTATATATGCCACATTAAATTCCGTTAAATGTAAAACCATAATGAAGTAAAACGCCTGCAATTATTGATTTTGAGGACTTTCGTTTAATTTGCTTATAAATTAGTGTGATTATGTGTGGCAACGAGGTTGGGGAAATCCATTAATTTTGTAATTTAACTCTCTTCAAATGGAAAGAAAGGCACAGAACTCTGATTTGATTGCATAGCTTCTTTAGCGAACGCAATCTAAAAAAAAAGATGTATTTTTAAGTTTAGAAGAATACAACACAGACTCTCTTTATGTAGTTGTCTATTCGAGAACTAATGGAAAAATAATTGTAGATCGTGTAACATCCTTAGAAAACACGAAAACGATTACTGATTATTCAGATATTTGAACGCATCGTGAAGAATCTGTAACCATTATAGAAGGAGTGCCGGGATAATGCCTTGTTTTCCCAACTCCATGCTGGATTGTGCTATCAGAATTCCCATGCAAGAACCTATTGTCGATATTGAGTCGCGGAGAACTTAAAGTTATTGTACATCAAACAAATGAATGGAGTTGCGATGTTACCATGTGCACCTTGGGATACATAACCTTGTACGTAACCTCTTTCAATTGGCACTTGAGTAAGTTCTGTTTGATAAACAGAAGTGTTAACTAAATTTATGGCGAAATCGATGTACGTTATCAGACTAACACATGCTAATTTGTTGATTAATGATGAATCGTTTTATAAGAAAATGTAAAATTAAGTGATTTGTTATAAAGATGTTTATAAGTGTCAATACGAAAACCCCATCTGCCTTAAAAACAAACAACAACACCCCCACGCAAAAAAAATAAATAAATAAAATAAAAAATAAAAGCATAAAATAATAAAAAAAAAAAACGAAACACACACATATAGTGTTATCTATATTTCAAAGGCTGTATTGAATGTACTGATATACTCAAAACACAAAAGAACAAGAAGTATTCGATTCGTTTCCTTTATACATCCCTTTATTTGAATACATCTTGCTCAGCGATGATAGGAGATCAATCTGTCCAATATACTGCCCGATAGAGAATTTATGCTCTACTAAACTAATTGTATTAGTTTCCATTTGCCGTAATAGCCATCAGAAGGTGACCTTAAAACCGCTAGCCTACTGTTCAGCTGGTCACAACATTGGATTATCCGACAGAGAACACATGATAGTCCATGTAGAAAACGTTATCAAAGATCGTGGAATTTTCGCGTTTTATATTTGTTTGCCATATTGTTATCACAATAAATATCGAGACAATTACGAGAAAAAGAAAAAACAACAATAATGCGATATAATTGTATGACGAGTACATGTTTTCGTACAAAAATATGAATATTGTGAAGTTGTTTATTTAAGGTAATGTTTCTGTTATAGTTCCGCTACATTTCGGACCGCATGGCCTTTCACGGAGATAACCAAGGTTCCTTAATGTTTCATTGAGGTACCTTGGTTATCACGGTAGAGGTTAAGTGGTCCAAGACGTAGCGGAACAATTACAGGGACTTGTTTCTTATACATACCGTCATGTATTTCTTTATATGTCATCCGGGCGATTTCACAAGCCCAGATATGACTCCAGTCACCAATTCAAAACATTGTCATTGAACATTATGTAATAGTCGTTTAATAAAATGCACAAATGTTGCTTAATTGTCGTAGTTTTTTTTTCCATTTGCCTATTGGAACAGTTTTGCGCATATAAAGAAAAGGTAAGTATTTAAGATGTATGTAGATCCTAAATGAAAAAACGATGTAAGTTATCAAGTAATAAGATAGATATATAATCACCTGTCTGTAACGCGTTAACAGGAAACAAGTTGATTTAGCTTCTCAAAAAGCTCGATCAACAGTTCAATTCAGATCCTATGCATACTCGTATAAGACATGGAAATGTTGAGAAATACGTTTGAAAATTATATATAGAAAATATCCCTAAACATTTTATTAACCTGTACTTTTTTTAAATGAATTGGGAGAGAGTTTATTACGAATGCTGACTATAATAATTCGGTCACATTCAAATTCATGATTTTTCTTCCTTCTCTTATGTTATTTACATACGTGTGACTGTCATTCCACCCCAGGAGAACAAGAATATAGACATTCTATAGATATCATTTTAATCATACAGTTTGACATTTGGTTGAAAATTCATGTTTCAGATAAGCAAAACGACTTCTTCAATTCTAACATGTAATCTTAAAGTTTATGCTAAATATTTAGAAATAAATGATAAAATTGCATTCTACGAATTTCGGGATTTCAGATATAACTTTGGCATGAAGAAGCAAAAACACGTTGTAAGGTAATACAGGTCGCCTTTAGAACCTAAAGTAAGATCCAATATTAACCACACATGATGGTATAGAGTATAGGGTGTTGAACATTAGCAGCATCTTCAGCATTATCAAATAATTTGCCCTGTGGTGTTTATTGACGTTACTAGGGATATACAGAGTAGGCAAACCGACGAGAGAAGAGTATTCAACCAATAATAAAGTTTAAATTGTTTCATATTGCTTTTATGTACCCTCATCTCTTCGAAATTTTAAAGTTCAAACTTTCTGATCGAAAATTTATAATTTCTTTTAACTCTAATTGAGTTTAAGATACGTGGATATTTGGAAAAATCAATTATATTATGGAGTTTGATACCGGTATTTACCGATTTTACAGTAATATCGCACATAAAATTAGTTAATCACATTGGTTCAAGAAAGACTTGCCCAGTTTCTTGTTTCCAATATCTAAAGGCACTAAATGTTAGTAGTATAACATATGGTATCGAGTTAAAACATTTCCTAGTAATGTAATTTGAGGAACTATATGGGTCAATAGCATATTTATGTTATTGATATATTAGTTTACCAGCTTGGAAGTTAGGCTTACTAATCTTATTCATCCAATACTAGTAATTTCAGGTCAAAATTGTAGTCTTACATTTGTAGAAGTAGACGTGTTATTCTTACGCTGTAGTATTGCAGAAAATACAATCTAATACGATGTGCTGTCATCACATATTTACAGCGATCAACGACCAAAAAGATCAACTTGGATTCGTTTCACTTCCGATTGTTTTCAATAAGTGTTGACAAAAGTTGCTATGCAGATCTCTGTACATTTGTTTTATACAATTACCCTCTTCCTCTTGGCGACACACATAAATTGCAATTGTCATTTAATACACTTTTACTGCATATCTAAGAACATTTACACTGTTTTAAGTAAAAGCACACATTCGCGCTAAGAAGAAATCTATTAATTCGTTCAAACGAAGTGAAGTTTATCTAGGACACGTCAAACACTAATGTCACAAAATCTCGATGATATTTAAGACTCTTCTCCGGTTCGCTAACATCGCAGGAGGGTTGTTACAGCTGCATCATCAAACACTGCAGCACGCTGAAATGTGCATCAACAATAAACTGACATTTTTTGAATATCTAGAAGTGTAGTTATACTGTCGTCTGTTCGGGCCAGAACTTTCCCATTCCGCGCAGAGAAGTGTTTTTTTTTATCGTGCAGAAGGGAAATACATTAGTATAATGCATCTTTCCAGCTTTAGTAAGGAATGTCTAAGCCATACCTGTAATACGGGTATAAAAACAGTACCATAAATAAAGGCATGCGTATATTGTTCATTGGTAAACAACTCCTTCATAAACAGTTATTGGATTAAATATTAATATGAAACATTGGAAAGGTCCATTGCATTCCAGAATCATCAACAATTCTAAACTGGGCGTACGTAAATGACTAGTTTTTATTTCATAATTTCGGTGAAAAGAGAGAATTATCTGTACATGATAATCATATCATGGAAGATCCGCCATCATCCTTCAAAGAAGATAATAGGGCATTGTCGTTTTCATTTAGAGTAATGCTCTCTGCATATCTATCTTAGATCGACACTCTATAAACCTAAGAAATGACAAATGGTCTTGCCATTAAGTAATTAAACAGTATCTGTCGACATGTGATGAAGGGCCACTGATTGCTGTATTGCAGTTTTTCTTCGGCAAATTTCTCTGCCAGTGATATGTTCTAATCCATCAATTTTAAGCTTGAGAGACTTTTTTCCTGTATAAGACATTTTGATACATTGATACATTAAAGATACGTTACATGTATGCATACATATTCATGATCACCGTGTTGTGAGCCGGGAGCCTGCATCACGAGGTCGAACATAAAACATTTTAACAACTTTGGCGGAAAGCTCAATAACAATCTCAAACAGAAACACGACTGTAAATCTGGATGCAATGTGGTTGCTTTTCAAGAGTATTCATACGTTTATGTTATTAATTTTACTCATATATCAAATGTTTCAAGACATGATATTGAACGTAGTACTGTTGGGTTAAAGTATGGTGCCTGACCGTCTCCGTCAGTCTATACGATGTACAGAATTAAAATCTTCTCTTTGAACATTGACAACATACACATGCTAAGAAACACGTCACTATGAGCTTAACTGATTTTCGCTCTATAAACATTTAGTATCGGTTTCAGGAAGGAACAATCAATCCCAGGGATATATGTCAGGTCTGCCTTTAAATAAAAAAATGATTTAGGAACTTCCTTTCAGTCAAACTGGATACAATCTTGAATTTCGATCAATGTTTGAGTTTTCATTGGTATCACTAATCTCTAACTTCTGTAATTAATGGCTCAACTTTTTCTAGATATCTGAAGCAAAATGATAAACTCGTCATACAGAGCGAAAATGTAAATTTGCATTCCTCAAAAACTGTTTACTTTAATCGCTGCATAACAAAATTCTCCGCGACAAAGATCTTAATGTTTCCGTTTTATCTTGTAGATTATTTCGGTGGTGGTGGAGAGAAAATAATTCTAAATCTATCCATTAAATCGTCTTCTAATCTGTAAAAAATCCTTTTGTTATTGATCCCACTGCACATGGGGCAGTGCTATTTTTAATTTCTTTCCTGAGATCGTTTAGACGGGTTTAAACTAATTTGCGTATTAACGTGATTTTCATCTCAAATGCGATAAGAGAAATCTAAAGTCGGAATCATAGGCTTCTTAACAAACAAAAAAAAGTAAACATCATCTGAGGTATGAGGTAGCTGCAAATATTTGTCTGTTACATTACCAACTTTTATATAGCAAAAACTAGTTCAGCAGAATTGGAAACATTTCGGGAGGTGGCGTAATTTACCATCTTAATTAAAATTGTGCAACTTTAGACATCAGCTTTAGAGAGTAGAGAAAGATAGAGTATATATGCATAACTTTCTATTTAGATAATTGCGATACGATAAAGAAATATTCAATTTATATATTTAATAATAATCTTATGATTTAATAAGATAAAAAGATATTTAAATCGTATATAGAAAAGTTGATCCTAGTATTTAATAGGAAACATTGGTGTCATTCAAAATGACCTTCTGTCTTGAATTCAATTAATTAAAATCTGAAGGAAACACAAAATCGAAACAGAAAAGAAAAATGGAGACCTACAAATTTCAAAGCGGGATCAAGACTGACAATTATCGAATAGTTGTTGTTTTTTCCGTGTGTATATTCAGATGCAGCGATAGATTCGATACAGACCGGTTTTCTTTTATCTGTTATACTTCTTGGGATGAACAAGAACGATTCTTTTCCCGACAATCAAACTGACTGTGTCAAACTGCGAAATCGTGTCAAAATCGGATAAGACGATGTGTCGCAATAAATCATCCTCATCTGAATCTGCGTGTACAGCCCGGTCTGTACCAGGTCTAGACAGTACAATTATACTGGATAGGTTTATATCTCTTTTTAAGTCAGATAAATGTAAACTTCTGCTAAAAAGATGTAAACATGTAACTAAATTTACTTCATTTCTTTAAAAAGGCCAACATATTTGTACTTGCATATAAATACCAATTCCCTAAAAATGTATATGTATGTATATTGTATGAAGATAATATGCTTTGATTCTTTTTCCTATTTAATCTATTTTATACAAAGTGTTTAACCCATTAGGAATAATTAAGCGAGACATTTTTTTTTCTAATAAAATGACTCATGAATTTAAACTTTAATAATTCTCGATCATAATATATATTTTTTACCAGGAATAATAGGATCTTTGATTATTAATCATAAATAATAATACCAAAAACTATAAATAGATCCGATTTTTCGATCTAATGCCATCGTGGTTCTTCCGGTTATTGTATTGACTGGAAAAATAAAACCTTTGGAATCATAATGTCAGGAAAGTAGTAGTAAATTGTGCAATGGAGCGTCTAAAGCGGCATTCTTCGTGCAGCACATTAATTTATTGTTTTATTATAACCTAAATAGTATGTCTAACAAAATAACAGTTTGCAATTACGGAATTATAATTCATTTTTTACGAAATTGATTTTCGGAGGGTATAATTATCAATTACATAATAATAGGTTCTTTTCTTTTTTTAAATAATAATGTGTAATGACGAAATAAAATTCATAAATACAAATTTATATTTGTTAGAAAACCTTTGGCGATGAAAGTGTTATGGCACGTCAGGAATTCCGTTGAAACAGTTTTACAATTTACAGTGACGAACCCCATTATCAATACATTCCTTAATTTAAGTAATTTGGATATTTTGTCATAATACAGTCTATACATTTATATTATAAACACATTTTATGTCTATTAAGTTTAAAAAATAAAGAAATGTGTGGCTATTCGATAATATTGGTCGTATTTCTTTCGGTATAAAGACGAATGTTTAGAAAAGATAATCATCATTAGATCAGGATAAGAGATAAAAGTTTCGTTCGACACTTTATTTGCCTTGGCAGGTGTATAATGTGTGATATTAATAGTCTATGTATATGTGTACAATATGTAACTTAGACATCAACCATTAACGTCTAGTGAAAAATCTCTGATGTAATGCGTATAATTTGTACTGAAATTCAAAACGCTAGCTCCCATATCAACCGACAGTAAATGCATGAAATCTGTGTCTGAAATATCAATCCACAGTGTTTTTTTATGAAATGTCAACAATTTGCAAACAGAGTATTTTTCTCGAGTGATATATACTGCCTAACATTTAATTATACATTACTCGAGCTTAGAACCTTAGTACATTGTATTTAAAAGTTATTGTAAACGCATTACGTTATGACTTATCAAGTAAAGAGTAGATAAATATATCATATACTATCATTTATTATGTTGCTTAATTATTCTTGTTAAAAATTAGCAGCAATGCCTTTATTATATAAAGCACACTCAATTGCACTCCACTCTTCAGGGGCAATATATATTTTTTATTAAAATGACAACGACTTTATAACATATAAAAACAATTGGTATTTGGTAAATATTTCATGCTTTAGACTCTGTGATATAAGTGTTTTAAGTTAACATTTGGTTGTCACTGTGATTAAAATCAAAATATTCCATAACGATGTGAATTCTGATCACTGAAGGAAAGCCTGTTACACGTAGGAAATACACATCCGAGAAACATTGAATGTTGTTTCTTCAACAAAAGTTAACAAATTAAGTGGCGAAAACCTACAAAGACGCCGTACACAAAATGTGGGAATATTGGCGCAGTATTACAAGTCCATGGTTGTGGAATCTCGTTTGTTTGTGATTGTCCAGACAGTGTTTACAGTGCCAGCTTTATGTCATGACATATCATGCTTACAACAGACAGAATTCTTTCTATTCACCACAAAGACAGAATAAACAATGACCCAATCGCATGAATATGTTAGTCTCTCTTGTCATTTTGCACCATGTCTGTCGGTTTGTCAGTCCATTACTCAAATTTCGAAGATATGCCGACTTTAACATTCTTTATTCTGCAAAAAAGCGCATGTGAAGCCGTGATTTGGATCAAAAAGAGAAAAAAATGTTAATTATGCGTAACTTAAAATACTCACTTCGACCAGAAAACAGTTTTTGTGTCTGATTTGCCAAATGGCACATCCCCTCGAAATTCTTGGACATTTTACATTCAAACTGATAAGTCAAGCGGTAACAGGGCCAACAGTTCGTCAGCAGAACCTCTCTCTATGTAGGCTTTGCGATTGTAAACTAAATTTTACCCATATATGATTACAAATAAAAAAAAAAAAAAAAGTCTTGCGCTGCATGATATTGGCGAATCCCAACTTTTGTCACTGTTGTCATAACTCCAATCTTGTCACAATCTTACTATATAATTAAAACATACCTGTATCAAACTGACTGGAATACTTTTGGTGAGACGTTAACCCCCCCCCCCCCCAAAAAAAAAAAGAAAAGAAAAAGAAACAAACTTATTTTATCTCAGATTAATCAGCAAAAATGATAATACCAATTTTTCCTCCTTACCAAAGCTGTTCTTAGTTGCACAGTATTTCGTAGGATCAATACTGTTGGAAGCAGTTATGGATATCAGTAGTCTTGAAATAAAAGAAAGAAATAAGTGATTATTTTTTAATATACATTTTAGGTGATTATTTCTAAAAAAGTGACGTGATGATACAAATACCCTATCTCGCAATCTTATTAATGTTTTAATTGGTTACCTTTGAAACATTAATTGAGCATTCCGTGAGCATGCCTAGAAATGGTATTTGAAACATCTGATGTAATTAATAACCGATCCCATTCTGTAATACATTTATTTTTGCTGAAAACAAGATAAAACTTGAATAACCATATGTTTTTACCAGGGATTTCCCAATCTTATCAGTGAGGGAGGATTTGATAACGAAGGCTTCCCTTTCAGCTGCATATCCTTTCGTTATCTTGCTTCATGAATTCATCTGATTATATACTGTTTGACAAACTGTGATGGAACATGCAATAGTGTGTGTCAGTAAGAAATATATTCAACGCCCGACAATTTCTAAGACTGACATTTCCACATTGAAAAATATCAAATTAAGATTTCATACATGTTTTGATTGACAAGACTTTGTCATTCTGAGAATTTTCAAGGAGATACATATCAGTTTGAAATGTCTAAACTGCCGTCAAATTTGATTTTGCTTATGCAATTTAGTCGAATATCTTACATGTTCTAACGTCATTTCGAGATATCAACACTGCAGTGAGTCTAAATTTAAGATCGACAGGATCGTCATCTTGGTTGATAATTTCCTGCAATTTGAAAGCCATTCCAAGGTTTAATCAATACATTGTATCTAGTATGAAACGGTCCTACTTACATGTAGATTTGAGAAATAAATTGTGGTTTTGCGGCTGATTTTGCTCGATAATCTAAGTGTCTAAGATGATGTATATGATACTGCACTAAAGTATCGTTGGATAACTGACGTTCGCATTATACGCTTTGCTTCTTATACAGTAGTGTTAACGAAATATATACCGTGGGTTTCGACGATGGTTTATAACAGGAAAAGACTACGATTGCACATAGAGTTCCCAGATGGAACCATGGACACATCGACTTGTTTGGCCAATATTGAAAACTAGTTGTTGTGATGTAAACGCCACTTAACACTTTTGTCTGGAACACCAGAACACACCCCCTTTGCTTCATAAACGCAGACGTCCTGTCCTTTCTTCTGATTCTAATACGCTTTAGTTGTCATAGCCATGGCTATAAAAAATGAATGAAACATAAAAACAAATTAAAATTCATGTATACACACATTTTTATTTATAAATAATTAGAAAGCCATTAATGCTAGAATTAATGAGGTCGGATCAACAGGAGAATATATTTTTAAAGAAATATATCAATCCAGGACCTCAGATCAGTTTTTAGCTAGGCCTGTGCTGTTAGCGTAGTTTGTCTTCATTGCTTTTAAGCATGCATTTATATTTTTCATCTTCTAAGTTTTTACTGGAATCTTTTATACTTCATAAGACTTTGAGTCTTCTCTTTGAGAAACTGATAGCAACTGTAATACGACGAGCGCTCTTTCAACAGGCCTGCATTGAGCACCGAGAGCATTAAATTTCATAGACAGACATTACAAGAACGTTACTCCTAAGATATAAAAATAGTTCGCCATTTCCTATTCTTCACTGAACCAAACCAAACAGCTTTGTCAACAACCCAAAACTAATAAACTGGCTTATTTGCCCTTTTCTTCTCAATCCGGAAATATTTTGTACATTTCAGATCCCCAACAGAACCATTATTACTGCCAGGCTATGCTCCGACACCAATTAGACCCCAAGACAGACAAAATGCGCGAATCGTCATAGATTTTGGTTTCATATCCGCGGAGAATATGAGAAAAAAGCACTCCCCGTACACAGGACACTTTCACTTAAAAACATCTGAAGAGAATTCATTTTCAGGTTTCCTTTCTTCTTTTTTAAAGCAGTTTTCCATAATTTAATAACACAATATTCATGATAAAATTTATTAATAGGCGCGTTCATGATGTATGCCAAGATGCATAAAAAGATTACGTTATTTTCAAAAATAAATAAATGCCATTTTGTTTTAGTAAATTAAGATACAATATCTTTCAATATAAAATGTCGTTTAAATGCTATAATTAAATGTTTACTTGCATGAATGGGATATTTTATTGCGGCACCAAACTAAATCATTTGCTTAAGTGAGTTGCATATTTTCTATTTTCATAACGAAGATAACAACAAATCATTTCACTTAAAAAAATAGAAGAAGATTAGGTCCCGGTTACATAAAAACAACCGAAAATTTCGTAAATAGGCATATTTGAGGAAGCACAAGTCAATAAATGTTTTAATATAGAAGGCGCTCGTATTGAGGGTTTTCCAATTGCAGAAATAACTGATTTGATCGGCTGACTGAGCCATGGTTCATTTAATTACAGTTTGCAGACCAGAGGGCATGCACAGAGATTCCACTCAGTGTTGCATCACCAAGGAAACACCCACGGTGAAGAGACACTGTCAAGCAATTACAGGCACTTTATAATGTTCGGGAGTGATTTCTGTTCGATTAAAATGGTTTAACTTCTCTACAGCAAAGAATGTGCATTTCAAATTGCAATTGGTATATTTTACTGAATTGATAGATTTGTTCATGTTGTAGCATGCATAAAGCAAATGTAATGAAGAAATAGGTAAAAACTGTCGAATTGTTTAATTTATTTAGGTATACATTTCACCAACAGTCAGGAGGTCTGTGATAGTAAAGCTGTGCCAGAGAATGATGATCATATCAATCAAAGACTTCTTTCAAAAAGATCGATTTCAGGTAATATTGAAGTATAACATAAGTTTACATAACGTCCCTTAGTTGACTAAAGACGCAATATATTCAACAAAAGTCGATTTCAGTCAAGAACTCTTTCGACCCAACGTTTAGCAGCAATGAAATGACATGTAAATAGGCGTGTTTGTATATACATACGCTAAGAGCAACAAGTACTAAAAAAAAATCATTACTGGACAACATTTTATTACAGACCCATACTGATGTAAGCCATTGAACAGAACAACAACAACAACAAACAACAACAACAAAACCGCAAATTTCACAGGATCAGAAAGGATGGCTTTCATTAAGAAATATTTTGATATTTTGCAGAGTTCTTTAATAGTTCACAGTAGATGACTTTTAAAATAGTTTACATTTAATTCGAAATGAAGCTTATATATCAACGACATGATTTTATTTGCCATAAACCTATTACATTTACCAAAGACACATTACATATCAGAAGTGCTTGACATGATACATTTCGTGTATAGCGAATTTCTTATTGTCCGCAACCGGGTTACATCACACAGTTTCGCTCAACGTATTTTGCTTTATTGATATTTTTTCTCATTTACACATTGTTGCAGAGTTATCGTTCATTGTATGTCGTGACAACCTCGTCTATAATAAGATGACAAAAATAATATATAAAGACTATTATTGTGCATTATCTTCATGTAAGGTGTGAAAGAAATGTCACACACCTACATAAGAGCTCGTTTTTATGCAAGCATATTTATCTATTGTATAACGATGGTACAAGCAAACAGTTGCGCGTATAGCTTGCTCGCCAGTGGGCATTGCCTTGAATATCCGGAAATGAATGAACATATAACATATATGAAGTTATTTTGATATTTTGTCGTAATATAGTTAATACATTTAAACCATGCACACCTTGTATGTATCATTGTTTTTTTAATTAGATGATGGTGAATAACAGATAAGGATACGTTGAACATTAAGCTAGTATAATTAGGACTAGCATAATGGTTATTGTTTGTTTGTTGGGTTTAACGTCCCACCGACAGTATTTCAGTCATTTGGAGACGATGTCTACTTGATACAGATATAGTGGTGCCACACTGCAGTATCACGCCGTAGACATGTGGCATGATACCACACCCAGTCACATTATCCTGACGCCGGGTCAACCAGACCTGGAACTACCCTTATATGCTGAGCGCCAAGCAAGGGAGCTATAACAGTACCATTTTTTACGACTTTGGTATGTCGCGGCCGCGGATTGAACCGACGACCTTCCGCTCCCGAGGCGGACGCTCTAACCATTCGGCCACCGGGGTCGGTGCATAATGGTTGTGGTTTAATAATGCTTATATTCTAACTTTCAGAAGTGTCAGGAAAATATATCTGGAAAAGATGAATATTTAACTATGATAAAATCCTGTGTGAAAGTAAATATGACAAAGACTTATTTCTGTCAGAAAATCTTATTTGTCACGCCGAATTTTCCAGTGTGATATGAAGGAACAATGACAGAAATGATAAATGATAAAAACAAATGACGCAAATAAGCTATATCCTCCTTTATTACTTTTGAAAGACCTGGGTTAAACCAGTACTTTGTGCCTAGAAATGTCACCTTAACCTTTAGACCCGTTATCCTTGACAGTGATTACCCACTATCCTTTCACACGAAGAACTTATACTGAACAGTTCACAGACCCGTGTATTACAACTATTGCACATTGAGAGGAGGTAGACCTTGAGACCAATCATTGAACCCCGCAATAACAAAGTGCGCGACGAGGGAAATATTTGTCTGCCTTGGGGCTAGCATTTTAAAGAGCAATGCGAGCGTCTGTACTTTACAATGTTTTCTCTGATTACACAGACGTAGATAAAATCGGTGCAAAAGTAATAACTGACTATGTCCGTGATTAACTGGTTAAAATTATTCATTATAAAACGGACAACATGCTATCATTTTTTAGTCTAAATCATTATCCGAGAAAAGCATTATTATCATGATTATGTTGTATAAGACCTATTGGCGCCACCTTATTACAAGCGGAGGATGGCTACAAGCACACGGAGGCTGCTAGGTAGAATCGTGACCTTCCAGAAGCTTGTTGGAAAGCTTCATCACATGAAAAATCTGAGATACCCTGTCAAAATTTAAACCCACACCATAGAGGGACAGGGTGATGTTAACCACTTCACCTGCTACGCCACGGAGGCCTTCATTACAATGTAGAGTGGTTTTATTTTAAAAACAATAACATGAATGTTATTTCGATGAATATCCCCGTGGTCCAGAAGAAGTTTAAAAAGTTCGAACCAAGTTAAAGGAAAGATTATAACCCTTCTTAGTCTGGTCAAGGAATTGTCGAGAAAATGCGGGAAACCGCGTGACACAGATGTAGAACCAATATCCAGTTCAAGCACCGTTTCGCAGAGAAATTCATGTGAACATGTTTAACTAAACACAGTTTCTATGTCTATTTGTTTCCCCTGAAAGAACTTCAGCCGCTTTTGGGATTTCTACACGATATAGATAAAGTGCAACCTTAATGCGATGTGACGAAGTAACAATAGAATGCTACAAGAAGTCTCACTATCCTGACAGCAGGCCAAACAATCCTGGAACTAATGCCAATCAATGAAGATATGCAGGAAAGGGATATCTACATGAAGTTACGAATGTTGGATCTTTTTCCGTCAGCCTTGCTATCAACTTTTGTACCTTTTTTTCGCCGTTTAAGCAATTAAGGTAAAGTCAATGTAATGGTTCCGCTACATTTCGGACCTCATGACCTTTCACAAAAATAACCAAGGTTTCCTAATGTTTCAATGGGTACCTTGGTTATCTTTGTCGAGGTTAAGTGGCCAAAGTCGTAGCGGAACCATTACAGGAAATTTACCTGAAAACATCAACATATTGAAAGAAATCGACATTTTAAAGTACCGCAAATGTTCACACGACTGGGTATTACCATTTACTTAAGATAGCATGCTACATGTATAGACATCGCTGTCCTTGACTGCGCGTAGTGATATTCTACCATATCCAAATGCGTTGTTTCACCTTCGCACTGTTAAATGACAGTAAAGGGATAACTAAAAATTAGAACATTTCAAAACATATCTATTTCATATACATTATATTTGATTAGCTTGATAAATTGATAAAGTTATTGGACATGGGAGAACTACCCGATTTCGGTATGTCATAACCAGGGGTCGAATCCACAACCGCCTGATTATTGGGTGGATTATTTAACCAGTAAGCTACAGGGTCCGGTACTGAACAGAGTAAAATCCCCAGAACCAAAGAAATGTACGCAAGTATATCAATAACGAAAAAAGACTTTTCTTATGCATGTACTATCCTTACAAAAAGTAGATGCAATCGAACCAAATCGGTAGCGGGAGGATTAATGAGTATTCCCTAAACACATTGCGATGTTTATATCAAGAGAAAAATAAATTAATTATACAGAAAGAAATGATGGAAAAATAGATTGCTAAATTATTAAAGCAAATTCTTTTATTCCAGATCGCAGTCGTAAGATATAAGTAATTTGCAATCCATTTTGTCGACATGTTTACGCGGTGTTTATGCATTATGGAAGGCAAGGGTATATCTCCAGCACGATATTGAAATTAGGTTCGACTCGGAACTCATTACGATGATGAATAGGAACGGCAATGTATTGGCAGAGATTGCTTCTTGCAACGGCCAGCTATCATGAATACTCTCGCTAGCGGCCATAACACTATAAATGGGGGTTTTGTGTTGCCCGCAGAACTTTCTTCAGGTTTGGGAACTAAAACTCCGCGGTCATAATTCGATTAAAGAATGTCATTGGTAACCGACATACATTTACCATTATTTTTATTAGTTATCCTTAGGAAAGTAGAACATCTATATGTAGAAAATAATTCTGTATCAAATTCTAGATAGTGAGCTTAAATAGCTAAGTTTGTCATAATCAATACCACTGTAATGTATATACTTTGATAAGACAATCAGATTTTCGTTCTTAACAAAAACTATTGA
>CM037790.1:6783266-6801566 GCA_021229015.1 Solen grandis | reverse complement strand
CCCCCTTTTCATTTTCCCCCCAGGGTACGAAAACTCGATGATGTGACTTCTTCCCCTCTTGGACCAAAGGACAATATCTTGTCTTAAAGTGGTCTAGACTATGCGGGGAAAACAACCTCTTCCCAAGGTCAACATCCATGTTCCATCCGTGTGCCATCCGGGATCGATGCTTGAGTGGGTTTGCTCTCTTCGTGGGTTCACCCAGCTTGACAAAGGCAATTTAGGGGTTATTTCTTCGTTCCTTTCTTTCTCTCTCTCTCTCTCTCTCTCTGTCCAGCCAATCAGCCAACTCTCTGAGGACTCAGTCATGTCTCCAATCTATATCTCCCCTTGTCAGTGATGATGAACAGGATGAAAGAACATGCTCAAGTGTGCCTGGTCCACCACAAAGCTGCATTTGGGGTTTGGGCTTAGTCCCAATCAACAGAGATTCGCTGGTGATGGTAGAAGATCATAGACAGACCTATGAGAAATGACAGTCTTAGGGGTTCATGCTTCCAGATTTTTTCCGGGTCATTTTCCTGTCTGTGTGTTTCACTTAGTCCATGCTCCTTGTGATCCCATCCCACCTATCTTGCCTGTCTTGCATGTTCTTCTACTATCCTGACCTCTGACTGGACCATGGCTTCCCCTCTCTTCTGGTCTCACTAGACCTCTCCACAGTAATGTCTTGGTGTGCTGATACCTTGACGTCCGACTGAAGTCATCCCAACAATGTCTTAACGCTTGAAGGAGTTTTTCTGCCGGTCACGGTTCTCTGTTTGCTGACCATTCCTGGTAGACAGGTTACAATCCCTGCATCAGGGATAAGTTTGTCGGGAGAATAGAGTTAAGTTTTCTGTTTAAAAATTTTAAAATTTTGAAATTATGACTATCCCATAATGTGATTTCTGACCGGGGCCCCACCCACTGGTCTTATGAACTGAATAAAACAATTTCAAATATTAGTGCTCTAATTATCTAAAACCTAATTATAACTTGAATAAAATAGTTTTTAGATTCATTACCTTGACAGTGTTTTTAGTAAGATAACAGATATATGATTTTTAGGTACATGTAGTTTGACATTTAAATCACTTTGAACAGACTTTTAAATGGTCAGTCAAAAACTGTACATTTCACAAGAATCTGAAATAAATGAATATCAAATAAAACATTTACAATTGAATTTTTGTCAATTACAAACAATTGAAACGTTCATTAATCCTTTCCCTCATATAGACTCATTTTGACGCACTCAATAGGTATCACATAAAGCCCCGATCGCAGAAAGCCAAACTCAAACCTTACCAAATTTAATTGTAAAATCCTCATTACCAGACCACTGAGGAGCAGCGAACAGCATAAAACCTGATCAGCCTGCGAGTTACTCGCAGGCTGATCTGGTTTTATGCTGTTCGCATAGGTCTTTTCATGGTATCCTCTATGAGGAAAAGGGTTAAATATATAGTGGCCATCTTTAACAGTATGCCTTTGTGTAAACCATTTCTATAATGCATAATCTAAAATAATTATCAAACAAATCATTTTAAATGAAAGTTTATGTATACATTTAGCGATATTCAATTTTATATAAAAAAAAAACATATCTCTATATAAAAAGCATAAATGGAGAGAAAAAAGAGTGGTGGAATATCTTTTTTTTCTGGGTAATTAGGTTTTCGCATCGCTTGCGAAAACCTATTGTTCTTCTTCTGTTTTATTTTTATTAGGTTTTCGCATCGCTTGCGAAAACCATTGTTCTTTTTCGTTTTTTTTTTTTTTTTTTTTTTTTTATTTTTTTTTCCGCCCTTTTTTTTGGGAAGGGCATATAAACAAATAGGAAACAGTCCATTCTGTTTTTTTCCCAGTTTTTAGTCTGTAAAAGGGTTTTTCCATTGGGGGTTTTTTTTTAAAATGGGACTTCTTTGGGGTTTAAAAAGACCACACCCAAAAGTTTGATCCCTTATAAAAAAAATTAAAAAATCCTTTTTTTTCCTTTTTTTTGCTTTCCTGTTTTTTTTTTTGTTCAATTTTTCATCATTTTTTCACGTTTATGCTTTTTTTAAAAAAAAATAAAATCAAAAAAAAAATAATGATAAAGGAAAGGGTCATTTTAGGATAATTGTTTTATCAATTGGGCTTGAAATAGCTAAAAATCAAAAAAAATTTCATAAAAAATATTGAACAAAAGATTATTTCAAAAAGTTCTTTCAATGATTTTTAATTTTGAAGTCGGATTTGATTTGGTCATTTTTACGGCAGCCAAAGTTTGCCCTTTTTTTGGGGAAATAATTGTAAATCATTTTTACTTCAAAATGTATGTATAAAATAAATGTTCACTATGGTTTTGTATTTTTAAAAATTGAACTATTTGCCACATTGCGGTACCTAATGGTAAAATTTAATCCATTTTTTTTTTTCATTTTTCTGCTAGGGGGCGCATCGCATGAAAGCACCTACTTATAATTTAAAATGTTTTAAGTCTATCCATATCGGGTTTGTTGCATTTTTGTTCCTTTTTGATAGCCTAAAAAGTATGATATTTCTAGGATGATGGAGAGGGCTAAAACTTTTTGACTACTAACGGGAAGGGTTAAAGTTCGAACCTCCAAAAACGGCAGATGAGGTGCTACAAAAACCCAAACCATTTTTTTTTAAGATCTAAAAAATTTTTGTTTGCTGCAAAGATTTGCAAGACATAAACGCACAAAATATATGGGTGGCGAATTAAGAAAAGCAAAGGTTTTTTTTCTAAAAAATCGTCAAAATTCACTAAATTTTTAGGACAAATCAAATTTTTAAAAAATGTTTTTTTTCGCTCCTGACTTTTTTTTTTGTTCATTCTTCATGTATTTTCACAATTATGTTTTTAAAAGTTGAAAACCCAAATTTAAAAAGTAAAAAAATTGCAAATTCAAGGGGATATTCATTATTGGTTTTTATTTGGCTCCCAAAAGCTCCAAAAAAAAAAAATATTTCATTGAAAATATTTAACAAATTTTATTTCTTAAGAGCACTTTCCCCGTGAGTTAAACCACTAAAACGGTCAAACTTCACTAAAAAATAGGAAAATAAAAATTTCAAAAACATGTTTTTTTTTTCGCTCTTGACTTTTTTTTTGTCCATTTTTCTTTATATATTCATACCTTATGTAATGTTTTTTTCAAAGTACCTCACAATAAAATCTTTTAAAAAAAGAAGCGTCAAGGTCATATTCATATTGGGTTTTTATTCGGGCCCCAAAAAGTCCAAAACTAAAAAAAATTTTATTAATATATGGGCAAAATTTTGTTTTTAAAGTCTTTCCATGTGTTTAATTTTTGAAACGGGCTTGATTTGGGGCTTTTAAAAGGGAGTCCCCAAAAAATTTATCCTTTTTGGAAAAACGAAAAACATTTTTTTTCTTCAAAAATTTTAAATTATAAAAATAAATTTTGACTTCGACTTGTATACTTGATTGAACATTTTCTGCATTGCTAGGGACCTTATAGTTTAATTTTAATAAATTTTGTTCTCAAATTTGGGCCCCTATGGGGCGCTTGGGTTTAAATCACTCTTTATAACTAAAAAATTGAAATCTGAATTTTGTCCATTTTTTTTTTTTTTTTTTTTTTTTTTGCATTTACTTCCTTGAGACAGCAAATTGAAAACGACCCCAAACTTATGTAATTTCATTATTCGAATAAATTTGCTGTCAAATGGATTTTTCTTTTTCATTCTATACTCGTTGTTCGTTTGCAATTGTTGTTTATCGATTTCAAATTCGTTTGTCGCCACAAAAGTAACACACACACTAAACGCGGGCCAACTGAATCGGTTAAAAAGTTTTTTAAGTTTGCGACTACATAACTTTCAGTTTAAAACTCAAAAAATTTTCTACTGGGTAAAAATCTGTTTAAACATTGCGACAAAAGTTTAAATATCATTATTATACTATTGACAAGCGAGTAACGAAGAAATGGTTTCGAATTTTGCAACCTGAACTAAAAATTGCTTTTGCGAAAAACCGATGATAAACGCAAGCGATTCTAATATTATTTTTTTTCTAAACCCTTTTTTTTTGAAAGCATATCACCAGAAAAAAAAACCCAATTATAAAATTTTTTACCAGTTTTCCTTATATTTTTTCTGAACTTGACCCAACTTGAGAAAATTTTCATTTTTGTCTTGTTTTTTTTTCCGCGGGGGGGGCGCTTTGTAAAAAATCATAAAAAGAAAGTAACCGTTTTTGGGGGTCCGATTCAAATGCTTTTTTTTGCATTTTTTAAAGATGAAGCCTAAAAAAATAAATAGATTTCAATGATTGGCACAAAATCTTTTGACTAGGGAAAAGGTTGAAAGTTCAAACCTAAAAAAAATGGGGAAAAGAGGTGGTCTACGAAAAACCTACCCATTTTTTTCAAGGAGAGATAGAAATTTCTTTTTGTTGCAAAAGATTTCAAGACTATACGCACAAAATAAGGGGTTTTGGCGATTTTAAAAAATGCATGTTTGTTTTTCTGAAACGGTAAAAACTTACTAATTTTTGGGACAAATTAACATTTCTTAACACATTTGTTTGCTCCTGATTTTTTTTTTTGTCCTTTTCCCCTAAATTTTCACACTTTATTAGTTTAATGTCCTGAAGTTCCAGAAAAAAAAAAATTAAAAATTTGCAAAGGTCAAGGTCATATCATATTAGGGTTTTTTAAAAACGCCTCAAAAAGCCAAAAAAAAAAAATATTTCATTTTTACAGTGGGGTAAGATTTAGGTTTTGAAGAGACCTTTCAAAATGATGTTTTATTTTTGAAGATCGGGTTGTTTTGGGTTCATTTTAGGGCAGTTCAAAGTTTATCCTCTTGGAAAAATTGTAAATTTGTTTTAAAAGTTTGAATTTAGTTTTTTTTTGTGCGATTATCCGAAGTTTAAAACTAATAATTCGTAAAATAATTTTGATCAAAATCGTTTGTGAAATGATACCATGACAGACAAATTTAAAGGGGTTTCGGGAAAAAAAAAAAAGCTTTTTATCCTGACGAGGATTACCTGATAGCAAGCAAAGAGGCAGACTGTCTTATCTCAAAAAATGAGTACCGCGACAATTATGTAGGTCACCCTTTGGAGAGGTACTAGTTTAAAGCGACTGATTTATCTTTCCCCCCAAGCAGTACACGTTTTTTGAAGCGAATAAATCACAAAAGTTTCGCTCTCACCTTACCTCTCTACTGTCTGTCTGCCCCCTCTCACATATTTTAATTGGGCATAAGAAAATTAACTAATGAAAATCTCAACTTAAATTTTTTTATCAGAGTCAGTTTTGAAACAAAAATAATGTGTACCTTTGCATATACTTCTAAAAAGTTTTTTAAAAGTGTATATTTGTAAGTTACTTGATTTCTGAATACTCTCACCTAGAAAAATCTGCACAAACAATCTTTTACAATTTAAAAATTTTCTAAAAAAAATTTTTTTTTTTTAAATACATGGGGCCTTTTCAATGGGCCAAAAACCCAATTTTAACACAGGGAACCCTTTCCACGGGGGAACCAGGGTACACGTCCCCGCACGTTCCCCTTTTGGGTTTTCATAACACGATACACCCATCCAACAAAAGCCCCATTTAGGGGTTAAAACTTTTTCTCATTATTTCTTAGGGCCATTTAAAAAGAAAAATTTAACCTTTTTGGGGAGACGAAAAACAACCCATCCACGATGATTTTTACAAAAAATAAAAAAAAATAAAATTTTTAGATTTCATTTTTCCCCCCCCCCCCTTTCTCCCCCCCCCCCCCCCCCCCTCCCCCCCCCCCCCCCCTTCCCTTAAGTAACATAAAAAATCACAAACCCACTACACAAAATTAAATATGCGTAAAAATTAATTATAAAAAAAAAAAAAAAAATAATTTAAAATTTAAAAAAAAGCCATTTTTTTAAACATTAAAAAGATTAAAAACAGGACATTTTTACAAATCAAAAAAAAAATTTAAAAAACACGGGCAAATTTCACGCGTAATACATTTAAAAAAATTTAAAATTTTAAAGGGGGTTTTTTAATTAAAACTTTCAAAACCCCTTCCCTGGGTTGGAAACTTTAAACATTCCAAAAAAAAAATCACATTTTTAACAAATCACAAGAAATTTTTAAAAAAAACCCTAAATTTAATTAATTTAAAAAAAAAAAAAAAAAGGGGGAAAGGGACAAAATACCATAAAATTAAATCAATACCCACTAAACATAATACATATTAAAAAAAAAAACTTTTCATCTAAAAAAAGAGAATATTTTCTGAAAAAAAAATGTTCCCTGCCCTCTTAAAAAAAATAAAAAAAAACTTTTTACGGTTTTTTAACAAATTTTTAAAAAAAATTTCAAAAAAAATTTTATAAAATTTGGGGGGGTTTCCCCTTCATAAAATATTGCATTTATAAAAAATAAAACATTTTATGGGTGTTTTACCAACCATAACAAAAACCCTTAAACACATACAAATAAAATACATATAAAAAGTTTATTTTTTAAAAATTTTTTGGGGGAAAAAATTCCCCAAAAATAAAAAAAAACATTTTTGTTTAAAATTTGGGGTAAAATTTTTTTTTTTGGGTTTTCTTTTTTTTTTTGTTTAAAATTTGTAAATTTTAAAAAAAATTTTTTCACTCTTTTTTAATTTTACTAACTTTCTTAAAGGGGTTTTTTTGACTTTTGGGTTTCTTCTTCTTCCCCCAAAACAAAAGCGAATAAAAAAAACACCAAATTTTTTTTTCCCTTTTTTCCTTTTGCAAAAACACGAAAAAAAAATTTTTCCGGGCAAAAAATAAAATTTTAAACAAACAAAAAAAAGTACCCAATTTAAAAAAAAATTTTCCCCCTTTTTTTAATGTTTCTTTTCAAAAACCCAAATTTTTTTTTGGGCCCCCCTTTTATTTCTTTTTTTTTTTCCGCACCCAAACCCTTTAAAGGGCAAACACACCGTACAATTTGGGTTTTTTTTTTTTTGCGCTTTCAAAAAAAATAAAATTTGTTTTTCCCCCTCCTTTCTTTTTGTATAAAACGGGGACGGGGGGGTTTTTTTCCCTCCTTTTCCCCCCAAAACAAAAAAACGAAAAATCCACAATGCTTTTTTTTCCCTTTTTTCAAAACCAAAACACAAACTTCAAGAAATAACTTTTTTTAAACAAAGGGAACAAAAGTTTCTTTTTAAAATTTTTTTTTTTTTCCCCCCAAATTTCCATCCTATAATAAACCATTTCCTGCTTTTTCAATACCCATTTTTTTTCCCAGCATTTTTAAAAGAACTTGTTTATACTTAAAAAATTTAATTTTTTAAAAAAAATTTTTTTCAAAATTACATTTCAAAAATTTATTTATTTAAATTTTTTTAAATTCCAATTTTTCATTTTAAAAAAACCCGGGGGATGCAAAACCAAAGGTTGCATTTTTTTTCCCTTTAAACTTTTTTTTTAGTCAAAAACACAAAACAAAAATCCTTATCGGTTTGTTTTTTAAAAAACCCGGACAGAAACATTCAAAATAAACTTTTTTTTCCTTCCCCTAAAAATTTTTTTTTTTTGGGGGGCATATTTTTTTTCCCCAAAAAAACAAAACAAAAAACAATAGGGGAAATCTTTCATTTTTTTCCCTTTTGGGGCAAGATACAAAAAACAAAAAAGGGGGTTTTAAAAAAAAATTTTCACGCTAACAAGAAACTTTCAAAACATTTTTTTTTTCATTCCCCTTTAAAATTTTTTTTTTTTTTTCCCTAAATTTTTAAATTTCTTCAAAAACGAATATGGCATTTTTTAATTTCCCCTTTTCCCCTTTTTCAATAAACAAGAACCACAAAACTCAAAATCCAAATTTTTCTTTTTTCAAAAAACAAAAAAATATTAAAAAATTTTTTTTATTTTTTTGGGCTGCTTTTTAATTTTTCTTAAATATTTTTTTTGAGCCGACTATTGGGGGGTTTTTTTTGTATTTTCCTTTCAATACCATCATCGAAAAAAACCAAAACTCTACCCTTTTCACTTTTTGATTTTTCCCCTTTAAAAATTTTTTTCCAACAAAAATTTGGTCACAAAAAATTTTAATGACTTAAACTCATTTTTTTTTCCTTGCGACCCAAGTCATCAAAAAACCCCAAACCCAAAATTTTTTATTTTTGTTTTTTTTCCCCCTTTAAGAATTTTTTTCCGGGAGCCAAACTTTCACCATTTTTTTAAAATACTTAAACTTATTAGGGTTCCCCCTTTCAAAACCCAACATCACAAGAACCAAAAACCACCCTTTTTCCTTTTTGTTTTTCCCCTTTTTTAAATTTTTTTCCCATAATTTTTCCCCCAAAATTTTGAAAAATTTAAAATTTATATTTTTTTCCCCTTTTCGAAGGAGGCATCCAAAAAACCAAAAACCCTCCACCACTTTTTATTTTTCCCCTTTATAAATTTTTTTCCGGAAAAATTTTTTCACAAAAAATTTTGAATACTTAAACCATAAATTTCCTTTAATCCCAAAAGCATGAAAAAACCAAAACTCTCCCTTTATTTTTTGATTTTTTCCCCTTTTATAAATTTTTTGTCCAAACATAACTTTGCACCATAATTGAATATTTTGAAACTTCATATTTTTCCTTCAGTGACGGGGTTTTCCCAAACCCCAAAACTTTTCCCTTTGTACTTTTTGTTTTCCCCCTTTTTAAATATTTTTTTTTCCGGCAAAATTTTTTCATCAAAATTTTAATGTTTTTAAACTTCTAGTTTTTTCCCTTAAATTTAAAAAAAGTCCCAAAAAACATAACTGACCTTGGGCATTTTTTTAAAATTACCCTTTTAAAAATTTTTTGCCCCGGGAACTTTTACAAAAATTTGAAAACTTAAATTTTTCCATGTATTTCCTTTCAATGCCAAAAAAGGGCATCAAAAACCCCAAAATCTCCCTTTCATTTTTTTTGTTTTTTCCCCTTTTTAAATTTTTTTCCAACTTAATTTTTTCCCCAAATTTTAAAACAAAAAATTTCATTTTTTTTTTCCCTTTTCAAACGCGAATCTTCCCAAAGGGACCAAATGCTCCCCTTTTAACTTTTTGTTTTTTCCCCCCCTTTTTAAAAATTGAACAAAAGTTTTAGTCTTGAAGAGGGCTTTCCATTGGTTTAGTTTTTGAAGATCGGACTTCATTTTATCAAATGACCACAGTCCAAAGTTTGATCCCCTATCAAACAATTTTATACCATATGTTTCCTCTTTTTTTCTGCTCCTGACTTTATTTTTTGTTTAAACTTCAATTATTTCACTGTTTTTGCTTTTTTAAAACAAAAATTCATAGAAAAAAATCAAACATAATATGCAAAGGGCAAGGTCATATACTAATTTTTATTTTTTTTTTCGCAAAAAAATAGCTCCAAATCTAAAATATTTTTTTAGAAATATATGAACAAACGTTTTTTCTGTGAAAAAAACTTTCCATTAAGTTTAGTTTTTGAAGACGGACTTCATTTTTATCAAATACCACAGTCCAAATTTTTTTCCCTTTTCAAAAAATTTATATCCAATTTTTCCTCTTTTTTTTCTGCCCTGACTTTTTTTTTTGTTCAAAACTTCACATTATTTCACTGTTATGCATTTTTTTAAAACAAAAATATTCATAGAAAAAAAACAAAAAATAGCAAAGGGGCAAGGTCATATACAATTTTTATTATTTTATCGGATAAAAAAGCTCCCAAAACAAAAATATTTTATAGAAAGTATATGAACAAAAATTTTTTGCGTGAAAGATCTTTTTCCCTTAATGTTTAGTTTTTAAATCGACTTCATTTTTCAAAAACCACAGTCCAAAGTTTTATCCTCTATCAAACATTTTTATACCCAAAAGTTCCCCTTTTTTTTCTGCTCCTACTTTTTTTTTTGTTCAATCTTCATATTATTTCACGTTTATGCATTTTTAAAAAAAAAAAAAAATCAAGAAAAAAATCAAGATAAAAATGCAAAGGTCAAGGCAATACCAAATTTTTATTTTGTTTTTTTTCGGCTCCAAAAACTCCAAAACAAAAAATATTTCATTAAAAATATATAACAAAAGTTTTTAGTTTTTGAATAGCCCCTTTCCATTGGTGTTTAGTTTTTTTAAGATCGCTTATTTGGTCATTTTACGGCAGTCCAAGGTTTATCCCTTAGAAAAATTGTAAATCAGTTTTATGCTTCAAAATTTTGTATATAAGGGGGAATTTTTACTATGCACTTGTATACTTATTGAACCCTTTGCTGCATTGCTAGGGACCAAAAAGTAAAATTTTTAATCAGTTTTGGTTCTCATTTTTCCGCTTGGGGGGGATTAGCTTTAAAACCTATTAAAATTTAAAAAAAAAAGAAGTCTGATTTTTTTTAAAGATTTCTTTTGCATTTTGTTTTTCGGGGACATCAATTTGAAAAGACCAAAAAAGATAATGCGATATTTCATAAAAATATAGTAATTCAAACAACATTTTTTCGTAATAGTGTTTTACTGGCCATTGCATTTTCTGTGTCATTTTATACTGTTGTTTGTCGTTTGCAAAATTTTTGTTATCGAATACAATTGTCATTTGTCTCCATCAAAAGCAAAACACACATTAAAATTTCGTACCCGAAGTCCAAGAAGTTTTCAATTTACAACTACACAAAACAGGTAAAAACTCAAAAGTATTCTTCTTGGTAAAAAATCTATTATACATTGCCAAAAATGTTTGAATGATCATGTTAACAGTTTCAACAAGCCTTGAACGAAGAAATATGTTTTTTTGAACATGCACCATGAAATGAGGAATTGCTTTCATAAAACGATGAATCGCGATTTCATAACTGACAGGGAATCCAACAAAAACTCTCTTGGGGAAAAAGCTGCTTTAAAAAAATTTGGACAGAAAAGTTTTAAAGATCACTGTTAACAGTATAACAAGCAATTGAACGAAGAAAAGTTTTCGAACATGCGACTCGTGAACTGAATGGAATTTTCTTTCATGAAAACCCATATATTGGATACTAACGAAGGTAAAACCAAAAAAACTTTTTTGGGGAAAAATCTTTTTAAAAAATGCGACAAAAGTGTTTTGAAAAAATCGCTGTTAACATTAAAACAAGCCATTGAACAAGAAATGTTTTTCGAATCAGCCTCGTGAACTTTAAAGGAATTGCTTTGCGAAAACCGATGATATCGCATTGCGATTCTAGTTTTTTTTATTATTTTTCCGTCTCTTTTTTGTGAACGGGATTCAAAAAGATAGGGAAAAATCACAGTTTTTTTTATTTTTTTTACCATTTGTCCTAGGATCGAAATTTTTCCTAACGTCGGAAAAATTTCATTTTGTCTTAAATTTTTCCGCTAGGGGGGGTTTTTTAAAAGTACAAGGGGTAATAACTCGTTATTTGAAGTCCGATTTTAAATGCGGTTTTTTTTTCATTGCGTTCCTTTATTTCTAATAAAATATGATGTTTTCCAAAAATTGCGTATATAAAACTTTCGTGCTACAGGAGGTTGAATGTTCGAACTCGAAAAAACGGAAATGGGGTAGGCTGCGAAAATTATCCATTCTTTCAGGGAAGAGAAGGAATTTTTTTTTTTGCATATAATTTGCAAGACTTACCACAAAAATATAGGGGGCGATTTTTGAGGAATGCATGGGTTTTCCCCAGTTGCGGCAAACTTTACCAATATTTTTGAAAAGTCAACTTTTAAAGCATGACTTTTTTGTTATTTCAGCCCTGACTTATTTTTTTTTCAACTTCATCATTTTTTTACTGTTAATGAGTTTTAAAAAAACAAATAAAATCAGGAAAAAAATCAGCCATAAATGCAACGTCAAGGGCATATACCCAATTATTATTATTTTATCGGGATAAATACCCCAAAACTAAAACTTTTTAAGAAAGTATATGAACAAAAAATTTTTCGTGAAGAATCTTTCATTGTGTTTAGATTTTGAAGACGGACTTCATTTGATAAAAAACCACAGTCCAAATTTTACCCTTTTCAAACAATTGTATATCCATACGTTTCCTCTTTTTCGCGCTTTTTATAAATGTATATGAAAAAAGTTTTAGTTTTGAAGAGCTCTTTCCATATGTTTAGTTTTTGAAGTCGGACCATTTGGTCATATTAAAAGGGAGCCAAAAATTTTATCCTTTTTTTGGGAAAAATTTTAAAACATTTTTATGCTTCAAATTGTGATATAAAAGAAATAAATTTCGACATGGACTTTCGTACTTATTTAACATTTGCTGCATTGCAGGGACCTAAGGAAAAAAATTTAACAAATTTTTTCCATTTGCCGCTAGGGGGCCTTAGCTTGAAAGCACTCTTCTTCTTAAACCAAAAAGTTAAAGCCTGATCCAAATGCGGTTTATTCATTATGTTTCTGTTGAACCTAATAAAAATGAAGTTTCTATATGATGGCGAAACTTTTGAGCTAGCAACGGAAGGTTTAAAGTTTGAACCTCGCAAAAAAATGTGCAATGAGGGTATGTGTACGAAAAAACCCATCCGTTTTTGTTAGACATAGATAGAAAATTCTGTTTGCTGCAAAAAATTTTCAAGACATAACCCAAAAAATGGGGTGCGAATTTAATAAATGCATGGTTTTTTCCCTGAAAGGTCAAACTTCACAAAATTTTTGGAAAAAATTAAAATTTTTGAAAAGTGTTTTTTTCCTCCTGACTTTATTTTTAGTTCTTTTTCATGATATTTTCACAAGTATGTATTGATGTTTTAAAGGCCTCACAATTAAAAAGTTAAATAATTTTAAAGGGCAAGTCTATTACGATAATTGTTTTTTATTCGCTCCGAATACTCCCAAAAAAAAAAAAAATTTTTTTGAAAGTATATAAACAAAAAATTTTTTGTTCTTGAACCCTTTTTCCCGTGTGTTTAGGGGTTTTAAGACGGACTTGATTTGGCAAATTTCGGCAGTCCAAAAATTTGATCCTTTTTGGGTAATTTTAAATCAGTTTTTAGCTTCAAATTTGAATAAAAAGGAATAGAATTCGACAGTGCACTTTTACTTCATTGAACCATTTGCTGCATTTCAGGTACCTAATATAAAATTTTACTCAATTTTGTTTTCTCATTTGCTGCTAGGGGGCGCTTGGGGTTGAAATCACCCTTTATTACTAAAATGATTTTAAAATCTATTTTTTGAATTTTTTGCATTCTGTTCCCTTGGGGACATCAATTTGAAACAACACTAAAAAATTTATGCATATTTCATGAAAGATGTAATTCAATGCAACATTATTCGTTTTAAAAATTAAGTGGGATATCGCATTGCGCGTGTCATTTTATACTGTTTTTTGTCGTTTGCAATTGTTTTTTTATTCGAGTACAATTTGTGTATGTCATCCTCATAAAGCAACACAACATATATGTTCAGACCCGAAGTCGTAAAAAATTTTTTCAATTTTGCGACTACTTTACAAAAGGGTAAAAAGAAGTATCTTCGGGGAAAAAATCTGTTTAAACATTGCAAAAAAAGTTTGAAAGACATGATTCAACAGTATTCAAAAAGCCGACAAAGAAATATGTTTTTAAAATCAACGACCATGAACTAAAGGAATTTTTTTCAAAAAAACTGAGATATCGCGTTTTCAAACAAAAAAATCTCACAAATCCTTGGGTAAAAAGCTTCTTAAACATTTGAACAGAAATTTTAAAAGATCACTTTTAACATACAACAAGCAATTGAACGAAAAAATTTTTTTCGAATCAGCGACCGGAACTGAATTTAATTGCTTTTTGCAAAAACCGATATATCGCGATGCTTTCTAGTTAAACAATTTTTTTCAACAGTGAAATGACCTAAAATTTACAAAAAAGATAATGAAAAAGAGAAAATCTTTTTAAAGTTTTTAAACATCCATAGATTAAACTTCCAGTGATCATTAAACAACATTAAAATATCTTATGACTGACTTCGATAAAAAGAATATAAAATTACACATTTTTCTACATTAATGAAAAAAAAAATTTTAAATTAGATAATTTCAAAAAAGGGCCTGTAATCATAAGCTTCCAATTTTCTTTTCATTAAATAAAAAATTTCAACATAAAAAATTTAAAATGAAACAATAAATTTAGGTAGACAAATCAAATTTTTGGGGAATGGTTTGACTTTGGGAAGACCTTTGGGAACTTGACTTTGAAAGGTCAAACAAATTTGTATACTTTTCAACATGCAAAAAAAAGAATTTTTTTCAAACACTTAAGATTGAAATTTTTAATGGGGATTTATCAAAAACATCTAATGATCATTTAACAGCAAAATGAAAGGGAAAATCGGAAATTGTATGTTGTAAACTACCAAAGTTTTTTACATAACCTAAAAACAGATATCTACAAAAATTTTTAAAAGAAAGAATACACCTAACAATATTTTTGTCACTAAAAGTAATCCATTTGAAACAAGAGGGCATAAAGGGGCCCATCGCCACCTGATACCCTTTTTTACAACTGATTACAAGGTTTTTTTTAAACAACAAAATTCTGATTAACTCAATCTTAACTTTTAGCCCTGACAATACACACACCAAATATAAAGCATGGCCTTATGGTTTCAAGGAGAAACTTAGTGGGGGGTCATTTATCCCCAAAAGGGCCCACCTTTTTGAAAATCTTAAAATGAACCTTAATGATGCACATACCAAATATCTAAGCCTGGGCCTAAAGGTTTCAAAAGAAGATTTTTAAAAAGTTTTTTCCTATATAATCTATTTTTAAAAAGTGCCCCCGGGCGGGGCATTTTTCACCGGGGTCATGATTTGTCAACTTGGAAAAACCAAAAAGATGATGCTTCATCCAAATACTAATTTTAGGCCTTATGGCTTCATAGAAAAGTTTTTTAAAAGTTTTTCCTATATAACTTATGAAAAAACAATACCCTTGTGCGGGTCATTTATCCCCATAGGCAAGATTTGTAAAATTTGGTAATAAACCATAAGAGTCCCTACATACCAATACTAGCCTGGGCCAATGGATTCATAGAAAAAATTTTTTAAAGATTTTCCTATATAACCATGTAAAACAAGTGCCCCTGGTGGGGGGGGTCATTTATCATCGTAGGATGAATTGTACAATTTTGGTAATGGCCCATAAATGATCTACATACCAAAATCTAAGCTCTGGGCTAAGGACAAAAAGAAGATTTTTAAAGTTTTTCCCCTATTAAAACTCATTTTAAACAAGTGACCCCTGTGCGGGATTTACACCAAAAGGGTCATGATTTGTACAATTTTGGAATAAACCATAAGAGAGTTTCATACCAAATATCTAATCCTAGCCTTATGGTTTTCAAAAAAAAAGTTTTTTAAAGATTTTCCTATAAACCATTAAAAAAAGTGCCCCCTGGGGGGGTTCTTATCACCCAAGGCAGATTTTTACAACTTGGAATAACCATAAGATAGCTACATCCCAAATATCTAAGCCGGGCCTAATGGATTCAAGAAAAGATTTTTAAAGATTTTCCTATATAACCTATGTAAAACAATCCCCCCGGGTGCGGGGCATTTACACCGTAGGGCTAGATTTGACAATTTTGGTAAGGGGCCCATAAGAGATGCTACATACCAAATTCAAGCTCTGGGCCTTGCATTTTTTGCAAAGAAGTTTTTCAAATTTTGCATTTTTTAAAATCTATTTTTAGCTCCTGTACCTACTTTTTTTAACCATCAAAAATTTTGTAAAATTTTTGAAGAGGGCATCAAAGGAAGTTTCCCTGTAAGTTTGGTAAAAACCCCTTCACGTTTAAATGGGGAATTTTTTAAAAAAGCAAATTGTTGACGCGGGAACCACGCACGCACCACGCACGCACGCAAGCACCACGGACAGGGACGAACGACGACGACAAAAGGCGACCCACAATAGCTCACCATGAGCACGTTGGCTCAGTGACTAATAAAAACAAGAGGCCCATGAATGGCCCAAAATCGCTCACCGAGATAAATAGGTTTACCCACAGGAACATCTGACCAATTTATTTTAAAAATCTGGCCAGCGTTTTGAAAGAAATGATTTTTAAAAGTTTTCATATTGTTTTTTCTTTTTGTTGAAATCTGTCCAGTGGTTATCAGAGGAGATTTGTTTAAAGGTTTTCTCTATGTACATAAAAGGCAAAATAAGCCCCGCCCCTGCGCCAGTTTTTTACGATCAGAAAATTTCAGCAACTTGGTAGAGGTTGGCCCAAGGAATATCTTTTACCAATTTATTTTAAAATCTGGCCAGTAGTTTTGAAAAGATGACTTTTAAAGTTTTCTTTTTTCTTGTTTTTTGTTGCCATGGAAACCAGAGTTCACATGATCAAGTTTATTTTAGCAACTTTTGTGAAGGTTGACCCAAGGATCACCCCTTTCCAATTTGAATCAAATTCTGTCCAGGGGTTTTTTCAGAGGAGATGTTGTTAAAAGGTTTCTCTATATACATATAAAGGCAAAAAAAGCCCCGCCCCTGGCGGCCATGCTTTTTTACAGATCGGAATAATTTTAGCAACTTTGGTAGAGGTTGCCCAAGGAACATCTGTACCAATTTATTTTAAAATCTGGCCAGTATTTTTTGAAGAAGATGATTTTTAAAGTTTTCTTTTTTTTTTCCCGCTTTTGTTGCCATGGCAACCAGAGTTCTACATGGATCAAGTTTATTTTAGCAACTTTTGTAAAGGGTTGACCCAAGGATCATCCCTGCCAATTTGAATCAAATTCTGTCAAGTGGTTTCAGAGGAGATGTTGTTTAAAGGTTTCTCTATATACATATAAGGCAAATAAGCCCCGCCCCTGGCGGCCAGTTTTTTTACAGATCGGAATAATTTAGCAACTTTGGTAAGGTTGACCCAAGGAACATCTTTACCAAATTTTATTTTTAAAATCTGGCCAGTAGTTTTGAAGAAGATTTTTTTTAAAAAGTTTTCATTTTTTTCCCTTTTTGTTGCCATGGCAACCAGAGTTCTACATGGATCAAGTTATTTTAGCAACTTTTGTGAAGGTGACCCAAGGATCATCCCTCCCAAATTTTTAATCAAATTCTGTCCATGGTTTCAGAGGAGATGTTTTTAAAGGTTCTCTATATCATAAAAGGGAAAAATAAGCCCCGCCCCTGGGCCATGTTTTTTTAACGATCGGAATAATTTTAAGCAACTTTGGTAGAGGTTGACCCAAGGAAACATCTGTACCAATTTATTTAAAATCTGGCCAGTAGTTTTGAAGAAGATGATTTTTAAAGTTTTCATTTTTTTCCCCTTTTTGTTCCCATGGCAACCAGAGTTCTACATGGATCAATTTATTTTAGCAACTTTTGTGAAGGTTGACCCAGGATCACCCCTGCCAAGTTTAATCAAATTCTGTCCAGTGGTTTCAGAGGAAAATGTTGTTTAAAGGGTTTTTCTCTATATACATATTAGGCAAATAAGCCCCGCCCCTGGCGGCCATGTTTTTTAACGGATCGGAATAATTTTAGCAACTTTGGTAGAGGTTGACCCAAGGAAACATCTGAAACAAATTATTTTGAAATCGGGCCAGTAGTTTTGAAGGAGATGATTTTTAAATTTTTCAAATTATTTTTTTTTTTGTTGCCATGGCAACCAGAGTTTCTTCATGGATCAACTTTATTTTAGCAACTTTTGTAGAGCCTCACCCAAGGAACATTCCTGCCAAGTTTCATTAATTCTGTCCAGCTTTCAGAAAAGGGTGTTGTTTAAAGCAAATTGTTGACGACGGACACTGACGACGGACGACGAGGGACCCCCGGACGAAGGGCGATCACAAAAGCTCACCTGAAACTTTGGCTCGGGTGAGCTAAAAAATGCATAAAATGAGAAAATGTAGGTAGAATTTATCAAATTTTGGTGTATTTTTGTACTATGACCCTGAAATGACCTTGACCTTGAATTCCCATTGTTGTATATGAATTTGATGTACATATGGAAGGAGTAATCATGCAAATTTTTTGAACTACCTCTGTAAATAAATCTGCAACAATCAGATAAAAATTTCACTGAACTTGCGATTTATGGCGGCCATTTTGGGATTTCCAAGTCCGCACCTGGACTAAGACCACAATTAATTTACTATATGTTCTATATAAGCATATATGCAAATGACAATTTCTGAAAGGGAAATTGACATCCAAACTTACCCTCATTAGATAGATCTATTCAAGAGAAATAATTCTGTAAAATTTAAACGGGGTACCCGCTACTTTTGCCTTTTTAAGTTAAATAACTACTATAAATTTTATCACCCGGCCCATTTCACACCAATTTTCTCGAAAAATTCCCCCTCGTAATGTTTCAAATTTTAAGGTTGGTGCAAAAAGGGCCCTAAATTGGCTTTTTATA
>CM037790.1:6733166-6783166 GCA_021229015.1 Solen grandis | reverse complement strand
CATATCGTTATTTTACCTTTCTCCAAAAATTTGATTTTTTTGGTTACATTTTCTTTTGCTTCAAATTGTGATGTATAAAGAAAAGTATTCGACTTGTGCTTCTTGTATACTTGACTGAACTTTCTTCAATGGTGGATTATTTTAGACATTTCGTGTGTTCGTGTCTTCATTCCGAAAGGCAAAAGGCGAAATAACAAAAACATGCCATAATGTCGTTATTTTACCTTTCTCCTTTCGGTGCAAAAACACGAAAACACAAAATATTCCAGGCGAAATAATGAAATTTTAACAGGCAAAGCAAAAAAAAGTACCCTAATTGAATAAAAACTTTCCTCTTTGAATGTTTCATGTTTGCAGGTAGAAACCATTTCCTTTTGGCGCCCTTTAGTTGTCGTGTTCTTGTGTTCGCACCCTAAACCTGAAAGGCGAAGACACGACACTGTAGCAGATTTCGTGTTGTCGTGTTTTTGCGCATCAAAAGGAAAAGTCGAAATAATAAGATAGCACTATGGTTTCGCCCTCCGGTTTCTATTTGTATATATGATCAGGGGACTGTGGTGGCTGATTTCTGCCATTTCGCCCGAAAGGCGAAATAACGAAAAATGCCACAATGTCTTTATTTTGCCTTTCGGGGCAAGGACACGACAACACGAAACATGTCAAGCGAAATATACATTTTTTAAAGGCGAAAGGACAAAATGTTTCGTCTTTGAATGCTTTGAGTTTCTCCCTCCAGATTCTCATCCTATATAGGGTCACCAGTTTCCTGCTTTGTGCATATAGTCAGCAGTTTCCAGCATGTCTTACATAAGAACTTGCTTATATCATATATAAATTGAACTTTTCCATACTAATTTTTTCAGTATTACATTTTCATATAATTATTTACTCTATGTTCTTAATGTAAGCAGATTCTTCAGTGATTAAGAATAACCACGGATGGCAAAACCAGAAGTGTTGTCATTTTGTTCCTTCAACTTTTTTGTTAGTCGAAAACACTACAACAGGAAATCTGCTATATCGTGGTGTCTGATGTTTATAACCCAGGACATGAAACATTCAAAGATGAAACTTTTCTTTCCTTCACCTATTAAAATTTTGTTATTTTGCCAGGCATATGTTGTGTCTTTGACCCAAAAAGCAAAAGGCGAAATAATGACAATATGGCATCTTTTCATTCTTTCGCCTATTAGGGTCAAGATATAATATAAGACAGATAAATGGTTCTGACATAAAAGGTTTCGTACTGCTAACAAGAAACATTCAAAGACGATACTTTTTTTCATTCGCCTGTTAAAATTTTGTTATTTTGCCTGGCATATTTAATTTCTTCACAACGACAATATGGCATGTTTTGTAATTTCACCTTTCGCCTTTCAGAGTGAAGACAAGAACACACTAAACTGCAGAAATCCTAATTTACTGCATTTCTAAAAACTAAAATGTAATATGTAAATAAATTTGTTTATCGTTTTGCTGCTATTGGAGATTTTGCTTAATATCATTTTTGAGTAGCCTGACTATAGTATAGGGGTTACTTTGTATGTTCCTTTCAATGACACGGAGTGCAGTGCGCAAGAACCATAACTCTACCTTGTGCACTTTTTGAGTTATTCCCCTTTGATAGAATTTCTTGTCCAGAGCATAACTTTGTCACAATAAGTTTGAATGACTTGAAACTTCATATGTATGTTCTTTGCAATGACGCCAAGTGCAGTGCACAAGAACCATAACTCTACCTTGTGCACTTTTTGTGTTATTCCCCTTTGATAGAATTTCTTGTCCGGAGCATAACTTTGTCACCATAAGTTTGAATGACTTGAAACTTCATATGTATGTTCCTTGCAATGACGCCAAGTGCAGTGCACAAGAACCATAACTCTACCTTGTGCACTTTTTGTGTTATTCCCCTTTGATAGAATTTCTTGTCCGGAGCATAACTTTGTCACCATAAGTTTGAATGACTTGAAACTTCATATGTATGTTCCTTGCAATGATACGGAGTGCAGTGCGCAAGAACCATAACTCTACCATCTGCACTTTTTGAGTTATTCCCCTTTGATACAATTTCTTGTCCGGAGCATAACTTTGTCACAATAAATTTGAATGACTTGAAACTTCATATGTATGTTCCTTTAATGACGCAATGTGCAGTGCGTAAGAACCATAACTCTACCTTGTGCACTTTTTGAGTTATTTCCCTTTGATAGAATTTCTTGTCCAAAGCATAACTTTGTCACCATAAGTTTGAATGACTTGAAACTTCATATGTATGTTCCTTGCAGTGACGCGGTGTGTGCGCATGAACCATAACTCTTCCTTGTGCACTTTTTGTGTTATTCCCCTTTGATAGTATTTTTTGTCCGGAGCATAACTTTGTCATCATAAGTTTGAATGACTTGAAACTTCATATGTATGTTCCTTGCAATGACAAGGAGTGCAGTGCGCAAGATTCATAACTGTACCTTGTGCACTTTTTGAGTTATTCCCATTTGATAGAATTTCTTGTCCTGAGGGTAACTTTGTCACAATAAATTTGAATGACTTGAAACTTCACATGTATGTTCCTTTCAATGACGCAAAGTGCAGTGCATAAGAACCATAACTCTACCTTGTGCACTTTTTTAGTTATTTCCCTTTGATAGAATTTCTTGTCCGAAGCATAACTTTGTCACCATAAGTTTGAATGACTTGAAACTTCATTTGTATGTTCCTTGCAATGACGCGAAGTGCAGTGCGCAAGGACCATATGTCTACCTTGTGCACTTTTTGTGTTATTCCCCTTTGATATAATTATCCCTAGGGGGCGTTTTGTAAAAGTCACTAGAGGCTAATAACTCTGTTATTTGAGGTCTGATTCAATTACGTTTTTTTTTGCGTTGTGTTGCTTGTCATAAGCCTAATCAAATATGATACATTTCAATTTCTATTGTTTAAAAATGTGATTGAATTGCGAAAACCGATGATATCGCAATTCTGATTGCGATTCTAGTTTTTTTATTATTTTTCTAACCTTTTTTTGTGAACGGCATATCACCATGATAGAAAAAAGTCACATGTATGAAATTTTAATCAGTTATTATCACGTATTTGAACTTGATCCTAACGTTGAGAAAATTTTCATTTATGTCTTACTTTTCCCGCCAGGGGGCGTTTTGCATGAAATGTATTAATGGCTAATAACTCACTTATTTGAGGTCCGATTCAAATGCGGTTTTTTGCATTCTGTTCCTTGTTGATAGCCACATAAAATATGATAGGTTTCGACGGTACGTGTCGCTGAAAGTATTTGACCTACAGAAGGTTGAAAGTTCGAACCTCCCAAAAAAACTGTGCAAATGAGGGTAGGTCTACGAAAAACCTATCCATTTTTGTTAGAGATCAGATAGAAGAATTCTGTTTGCTGCAAATGATTTGCAAGACATATACGCACAAAATATATGGGGTGGCGAATTTAAGAAATGTATGGTTTGTCCTCTGGAAGCGGTCAAACTTCACTAAATTTTAGGAAAAGTTAAAGTTTCAAAAACATGTTTTTTATCGCTTCTGACTGTATTTTTTGTTAATTCTTCATGATATTTTCACAAGTTATGTATTGTTATGTCTGAAAGGGGATCACAATAAAAAAGTTAAAAAATAAATGAAAAGGTCAAGGTCATATTACGATTAGTGTGTTTTTATTCGGCCCCAAATAGCTCCAAAACTAAAAATATTTCTTTGAGAGTATATGAACAAAAGTTTTAGTTCTTGAATAGCCCTTTCCAGTGACGTTTAGTTTTTGAAGATCGGACTTGATTTGGTCATATTACGGCAGTCCAAAGTTTGATCCTTTTTTGGAATAATTGTAAATCAGTTTTTATGCTTCAAATTGTGACATATAAGAAATAGAATGTTCGACTAGTGCGACTTGTATACTTGATTGAACTATTTGCTGCATTGCTATGTACCTAATGGTAAAATTTTAATCAATTTTGTTTCTCATTTTGCCGCTAGGGGGCGCTTAGCTCGAAAGCACTCTTCTACTTATAACTCAAAAAGTTAAAGCCTGATCCAAATGCGGTTTATTGCATTATGTTTCTTGTTGATAGCCTAATAAAATATGAAAGTTTCTAGGTATGAGTGGCTGAAACTTTTTGAGCTAGCAACGGAAGGTTGAAAGTTCGAACCTCGCAAAAAACTGTGCAGATGAGGGTATGTGTACGAAAAACCTATCCGTTTTTGTTAGACATCAGATAGAAGAATTCTGTTTGCTGCAAATGATTTGCAAGACATATACGCACAAAATATATGGGGTAGCGAATTTAATAAATGCATGTTTTGTCCTCTAGAAACGGTCAAACTTCACTAAATTTTAGGAAAAATTAAAATTTCGAAAAGATGTTTTTTGTCGCTCCTGACTTTATTTTTAGTTCATTCTTCATGATATTTTCACAAGTTATGTATTGTTATGTTTGAAAGGGCCTCACAATTAAAAAGTTAAAATGAAATTTCAAAGGTCAAGGTCATATTACGATAATTGTGTTTTTATTCGGCTCCGAATAGCTCCAAAACAAAAAAAAATTTATTAAAAGTATATAAACAAAAGTTTTAGTTCTTGAATAGCCCTTTCCAGTGATGTTTAGGTTTTGAAGATCGGACTTGATTTGGTCATATTACGGCAGTCCAAAGTTTGATCCGTTTTTGGAATAATTGTAAATCAGTTTTTATGCTTCAAATTGTGATATATAAGGAATAGAATGTTCGACTAGTGCGACTTGTATGCTTCATTGAACCATTTGCTGCATTTCTAGGTACCTAATAGTAAAATTTTACTCAATTTTGTTTCTCATTTTGCTGCTAGGGGGCGCTTGGCTTGAAATCACCCTTTATTACTAAAATGATTAAAGTCTGATTTTTATGCAATTTTTTGCATTCTGTTCCTTGGTGACATCAATTTGAAACAACACTAAAATATTTATGCGATATTTCATGAAAATGATAGTAATTCAATGCAACATTAGTTCCTTATAATGTTAAGTGGCATATCGCATTGTCGCGTGTCATTTGATACTGTTGTGTGTCCTTTGCAATTGTTGTTTATCGAGTACAATTGTCGTATGTCATCCTCATAAAGCAACACACACATATAATGTTGCAGTACCCGAAGTTTGTAAAAAAAGTTTTCAAGTTTGCGACTACATTACAGACAGGTAATACTTAGAAGTATTCTTCTTGGTAAAAAGTCTGCTTAAACATTGCGACAAAAATGTTTGAAAGATCACTGTATTCAACAGTATTCAAAAAGCCATTGAATGAAGAAATATGTTTTTCGAAACATGTGACTCGTGAACTGAATGGAATTGCTTTTGCGAAAACCGATGATATCGCATTAGCGATTCTAGTTTTTTATTATTTTTCTAACCTTTTTTTGTGAACGGCATATCACCATGATAGAAAAAAGTCACATGTATGAAATTTTAGTCAGTTATTACCACGTATTTGAAAATGATCCTAACGTTGAGAAAATTTTCATTTATGTCTTACTTTTCCGCCAGGGGGCGTTTTGCATGAAATTTATTAATGGCTAATAACTCACTTATTTGAGGTCCGATTCAAATGCGGTTTTTTGCATTCTGTTCCTTGTTGATAGCCAAATAAAATATGATAGGTTTCGAGGGTACGTGTCGCTGAAAGTATTTGACCTACAGAAGGTTGAAAGTTCGAACCTCTCAAAAAACTGTGCAAATGAGGGTAGGTCTACGAAAAACCTATCCATTTTTGTTAGAGATCAGATAGAAGAATTCTGTTTGCTGCAAATGATTTGCAAGACATATACGCACAAAATATATGGGGTGGCGAATTTAAGAAATGTATGGTTTGTCCTCTGGAAACGGTCAAACTTCACTAAATTTTAGGAAAAGTTAAAGTTTCAAAAACATGTTTTTTATCGCTTCTGACTTTATTTTTAGTTCATTCTTCATGATATTTTCACAAGTTATGTATTGTTATGTCTGAAAGGGGATCACAATTAAAAAGTAAAAAAATAAATGAAAAGGTCAAGGTCATATTACGATTATTGTGTTTTTATACGGCCCCAAGTAGCTCAAAAACTAAAAATAATTCATTGAGAGTATATGTAGAAAAGTTTTAGATCTTGAAGAGCCCTTTTCATTAATGTTTAGTTTTTGAAGATCGGACTTGATTTGGTCATATTACGGCAGTCCAAAGTTTGATCCTTTTTTGGAATAATTGTTATACCATTTTATGCTTAAAATTGTGATATATAAGAAATAGAAAGTTCGACTAGTGCGACTTGTATACTTTATTGAACTGTTTGCTGCATTGCTAGGTACCTAATGGTAAAATTTTAATCAATTTTGTTTCTCATTTTGCCGCTAGGGTGCGCTTTGCTTGAAATCACTCTTTTGCTTATAACTCAAAAAGTTGAAGCCTGATTCAAATGCGGTTTGTTGCATTATGTTCATTGTTGATAGCCTAATAAAATAGGATAAATTCAAGGTATGAGTGACTGAAAAGTTTGAGTTAGTAACGGAAGGTTGAGAGTTCGAACCTCGCAAAAAACTGTGCAGATGAGGGTAGGTCTACGAAAAACCTATCCATTTTTGTTAGACATCAGATAGAAGAATTCTGTTTGCTGCAAATTATTTACAAGACATATATGCAAAAAATATATGAGGTGGCGAAATTAATAAATGCATGGTTTGTCCTCTAGAAACGGTCAAACTTCACTAAATTTTAGGAAAAATTAAAATTTCATAAACATGTTTTTTGTCGCTCCTGACTTTATTTTTAGTTCATTCTTCATGATATTTTCACAAGTTATGTATTGTTATGTTTGAAAGGGCCTCACAATTAAAAAGTTTAAAAATGAATGAAAAGGTCAAGGTCATATTACGATTATTGTGTTTATATTCGGCCCCAAATAGCTCCAAAACTAAAAATATTTCAATGAGAGTATATGAACAAAAGTTTTAGTTCTTCAAGAGCTCTTTCCATTGAGGTTTAGTTTTTGAAGATCGGACTTGATTTGGTCATTTTACGGCAGTCCAAACTTTGATCCTTTTTTGGAATAGTTGTAAATCAGTTTTTATGCTTCAAATTGTGATATATAAGAAATAGAATGATCGACTAGTGCGACTTGTATACTTGATTGAACTATTTGCTGCATTGCTAGGTACCTAATGGAAAAATTGTAATCTTTTTTTTTTCTTCTCATTTTGCCGCTAGGGGGCGCTTAGCTTGGAAGCACTCTTCTACTTATAACTCAAAAAGTTGAAGTCTGATCCAAATGCGGTTTGTTGCATTGTGTTCCTTGTTAATAGCCTAAAAAAAAAATGATAGTTTCTAGGTATGAGTGGTTGAAAAATTTTGAGCAAGTAACGGAAGGTTGAAAGTTCGAACCTCGCAAAAAAAAAAAAATGTGCAGATTAGGGTAGGTCTACAAAAAACCTATCCATTTTTGTTAGACATCAAATAAAAGAATTCTGTTTACTGCAAATGATTTGAAAGACATATACGCACAAACTATATGGGGTGGCAAATTTAAGAAATGCATGGTTTGTCCTCTAGAAACGGTCAAACTTCACTAAATTTTAGGAAAAATTAAATTTTCAAAAACATATTTTTTGTCGCTCCTGACTTAATTTTTAGTTCATTCTTCATGATATTTTCACATTTTATGTATTGTTATGTTTGAAAGGGCCTCACGATTAAAAGGTTAAAAAATAAATGAAAAGGTCAAGGTCATATTACGATTATTGTGTTTTTATTCGGCCCCAAAGAGCTCCAAAACTACAAATATTTCATTGAAAGTATATGAACAAAAGTTTTAGTTCTTCAAGAGCTCTTTCCAGTGATGTTAAGTTTTTGAAGATCGGGGTTGAATTGGTTGAGTTATGGCAGAAAGGCGAAAAGTGTACTTTTAACGAAATTGAAACGCTGTAGTTTCATGAATTTTGAGTCAAAAATTATGATTTCTTCAGGATTAAGACACTACAAAAAGTGAAGTGATGTATACTACAAGGAATATTTGTTTGGTCACGTGATTATGACGTCATGCATATTTAAGCAAGAATTATTAAAAAAATCATATAAAATCGGCAAGTTGGCGTATGAAGTTGAAATTTGCAGGATTGCCGTAGCCTACGGTGTGCAAAAAGTCCTGAAAATTTCAGATGATTCCTTCAACAAACATGGCAGATATTCATGTTTTTCGGATAAGGGCTTGTACACGAAAATCTAGCAAGTTGAAGTAAGAAAAGAAGGCGGTTATTGGGTTGGTTACCCTCTATCCGGACGTTCCTACGCAGGAAATAGTGCCCGTGTTGAAAGGTGAATTGCGATGCGTATTTGAGAGAATGAGGTGCATTTTAGGATGCAATTGTGTACACCAGGACCGATAAGCATATTGCCTTTGTCATTACGGCTTTCTCCAAACTTTTATTATTAGGTTTTCGCACCTCGCAGTGCGGAAACCTATTGTTCTTCTTCTGTTTTTTTTTTTTTTTTTTTTTAGGTTTTCGCATCGCTGGGCGAAAACCTATTGTTCTTCTTCTGTTTTATTTTTTTTTTTTTTTTTTTTTATTATTTTTCCGCCGGTTTTTGTGAACGGCATATCGCCATGATAGAAAAAAGGCACAATTATGAAATTTCTACCAGTTTTTTCTACTTATATGAACTTAATCCTTACGTTGAGAAAATTTTCATTTTTGTCTTTGTTTTTCCGCTAGGGGGCGCTTTGTATTAAATCATAAAAAGAGGAGTAACTCTGTTATTTGGGGTCCGATTCAAATGCGGTTATTTGCATTATGTTCACTGATGATAGCCTAATAAAATATGATAGATTTCAATGATTGGCGTACATAAATCTTTTGAGCTACGGAAGGTTGAATGTTCAAACCTTACAAAAAATGGTGAAAATGAGGGTAGGTCTACGAAAAACCTATCCAGTTTTTTCAGAGATGAGATAGAAGAGTTCTTTTTGTTGCATATGATTTGCAAGACATATACGCACAAAATATATGGGTTGGCGATTTTGAAAAATGCATTGTTTGTCTTCTAGAAACGGTCAAACTTTACTAAATTTTGGGACAAATTAACATTTCTTGAACACATTTGTGTTGCTCCTGATTTTATTTTTTGTTCCTTTTCCATGAAATTTTCACACTTTATGTAGTTTAATGTCCTGAATGTTCCAGAGAAAAAAAAATAAAAAAATATTGCAAAGGTCAAGGTCATATCATGATTATTGGATTTTTAAACGGCCTCAAATAGCTCAAAAACTAAAAATATTTCATTGTTATCATGTGCGGATAAGATTTAGGTCTTGAAGAGACCTTTCAAATGATGTTTAGTTTTTGAAGATCGGGCTTGATTTGGTCATTTTATGGCAGTTCAAAGTTTATCCTCTTCAAAGATGAAACTTTTCTTTCCTTCACCTATTAAAATTTTGTTATTTTGCCAGGCATATGTTGTGTCTTTGACCCAAAAAGCAAAAGGCGAAATAATGACAATATGGCATCTTTTCATTCTTTCGCCTATTAGGGTCAAGATACAATATAAGACAGATAAATGGTTCTGACATAAAAGGTTTCGTACTGCTAACAAGAAACATTCAAAGACGATACTTTTTTTCATTCGCCTGTTAAAATTTTGTTATTTTGCCTGGCATATTTAATTTCTTCACAACGACAATATGGCATGTTTTGTAATTTCACCTTTCGCCTTTCAGAGTGAAGACAAGAACACACTAAACTGCAGAAATCCTAATTTACTGCATTTCTAAAAACTAAAATGTAATATGTAAATAAATTTGTTTATCGTTTTGCTGCTATTGGAGATTTTGCTTAATATCATTTTTGTGTAGCCTGACTATAGTATAGGGGTTACTTTGTATGTTCCTTTCAATGACACGGAGTGCAGTGCGCAAGAACCATAACTCTACCTTGTGCACTTTTTGAGTTATTCCCCTTTGATAGAATTTCTTGTCCGGAGCATAACTTTGTCACAATAAGTTTGAATGACTTGAAACTTCATATGTATGTTCCTTGCAATGACGCCAAGTGCAGTGCACAAGAACCATAACTCTACCTTGTGCACTTTTTGTGTTATTCCCCTTTGATAGAATTTCTTGTCCGGAGCATAACTTTGTCACCATAAGTTTGAATGACTTGAAACTTCATATGTATGTTCCTTTAATGACGCAATGTGCAGTGCGTAAGAACCATAACTCTACCTTGTGCACTTTTTGAGTTATTTCCCTTTGATAGAATTTCTTGTCCAAAGCATAACTTTGTCACCATAAGTTTGAATGACTTGAAACTTCATATGTATGTTCCTTGCAGTGACGCGGTGTGTGCGCATGAACCATAACTCTTCCTTGTGCACTTTTTGTGTTATTCCCCTTTGACAGTATTTTTTGTCCGGAGCATAACTTTGTCATCATAAGTTTGAATGACTTGAAACTTCATATGTATGTTCCTTGCAATGACAAGGAGTGCAGTGTGCAAGAATCATAACTGTACCTTGTGCACTTTTTGAGTTATTCCCCTTTGATAGAATTTCTTGTCCGGAGGGTAACTTTGTGACAATAAATTTGAATGACTTGAAACTTCACATGTATGTTCCTTTCAATGACGCAAAGTGCAGTGCATAAGAACCATAACTCTACCTTGTGCACTTTTTTAGTTATTTCCCTTTGATAGAATTTCTTGTCCGAAGCATAACTTTGTCACCATAAGTTTGAATGACTTGAAACTTCATTTGTATGTTCCTTGCAATGACGCGAAGTGCAGTGCGCAAGGACCATATGTCTACCTTGTGCACTTTTTGTGTTATTCCCCTTTGATATAATTATCCCTAGGGGGCGTTTTGTAAAAGTCACTAGAGGCTAATAACTCTGTTATTTGAGGTCTGATTCAATTACGGTTTTTTGCGTTGTGTTGCTTGTCATAAGCCTAATCAAATATGATACATTTCAATTTCTATTGTTTAAAAATGTGATTGAATTGCGAAAACCGATGATATCGCAATTCTGATTGCGATTCTAGTTTTTATTATTATTTTTCTAACCTTTTTTTGTGAACGGCATATCACCATGATAGAAAAAAGTCACATTTCTGATTTTTTTACCAGTTTTGTCCTAAGATCTGAATTTGATCCTAACGTTGAGAAAATTTTCATTTTTGTCTTAGTTTTGCCGCTAGGTGGCGTTTTGTAAAAATGACTAAGGGCTAATAACTCTGTTATTTGAGGTCCGATTCAAATGTGGTTTTTTGCATTGTGTTCCTTGTCAGAAACTTAATAAAATATAATACGTTTCAATTATTTGCGTATATAAAACTTTCGTGCTACAGGAGGTTGAAAGTTCGAATCTCGAAAAAAACGATGAAATAAAGGTAGGTCTACGAAAAAAGTCCCCATTTTTTTCAGAGATGAGATAGGAGAATTTTGATTGTTGCATATGATTCGCAAGACATATACGCACAAAATATATGGTGTGGCGATTTTGAGAAATGCATGGTTTGTCCACAGTACGCGGTCAAATATAACCAATATTTTCGAAAAATCAACATTTTAAAAGCATGACTTTTACGGTTATTTGCAGCTCCTGACTTTATTTTTTATTCAATCTTCATCATTTGTTCACTGTTAATGCATTTTCATAAAACAAATAAAATCATAGAAAAAAAATCACCCATAATATGCAAAGGTCAAGGTCATATACCAATTATTATTATATTTATCGGCATAAAATAGCTCCAAATCTAAAAATATTTTATAGAAAGTATATGAACAAAAGTTTTAGTCTGTGAAGAGATCTTTCCATTGGTGTTTAGCTTTTGAAGATCGGACTTCATTTGATCAAATGACCACAGTCCAAAGTTTGATCCTCTTATCAAACAATTGTATATCAATATGTTTCCTCTTTTTTGCTGCTCCTGACTTTATTTTTTGTTCAATCTTCATCATTATTTCACTGTTTATGCATTTTTATAAAACAAATAAAATCATAGAAAAAAAATCAAGTATAATATGCAAAGGTCAAGGTCATATACCAATTATTATTATTTTTATCGGCATAAAATAGCTCCAAATCTAAAAATATTTTATAGAAAGTATATGAACAAAAGTTTTTGTCTGTGAAGAGATCTTTCCATTGGTGTTTAGTTTTTGAAGATCGGACTTGATTTGGTCATTTTACGGCAGTCCAAGTTTTGATACTCTTTAGAACAATTGTAAATCAGTTCTTATGCCTCAAATTGTGATATATAAGGAATAGAATGTTTGACTAGTGCGACTTGTATACTTGATTGAACCATTTGCTGCATTGCTAGGTACCTAATTGTAAAATTTTAATCAGTTTTGGTTCTCATTTTGCCGCTTGGGGGGCGATTAGCTTGAAATCACTATTAATAATTAAAAAAAAAATGAAGTCTGATTTTTATGCGATTTTTTTGCATTCTGTTCTTCGGTGACATCAATTTGAAATGACACAAAAAATAATGCGATATTTCATAAAAATGATAGTAATTCAATGCAACAGTTGTTCGTAATAGTGTTGACTGGCATATTGCATTGTCGTGTGTCATTTTATACTGTTGTTTGTCGTTTGCAATTGTTGTTTATCGAATACAATTGTCATTTGTCTCCATCTTAAAGCTAAACACACATATAACATTGCAGTACCCGAAGTCCGTAAAAAATGTTTTCAAGTTTACGACTACATAACAGACAGGTAATACTCAAAAGTATTCTTCTTGGTAAAAAGTCTGATTATACATTGCGACAAAAATGTTTGAATGATCACTGTTAACTGTATTCAACAAGCCATTGAACGAAGAAATATGTTTTTCGAATCATGCGACTCATGAACTGAATGGAATTGCTTTCATGAAAACTGATGATATCGCGATTTCATAACTGACAGGTAATACTCAAAAATCTTCTTTTGGGTAAAAAGTCTTCTTAAACATTGCGACAAAAGTGTTTGAAAGATCGCTGTTAACATTATAAACAAGCCATTGAACGAAGAAATATTTTTCGAATCATGCAACTCGTGAACTTAATGGAATTGCTTTTGCGAAAACCGATGATATCGCGATTGCGATTCTAGTTCTTCTTCTGTTTTATTTTTTTTATTATTATTTTTCTAACCTTTTTTTGTGAACGGCATATCACCCTGATAGAAAAAAGTCACATTTCTGATTTTTTTACCAGTTTTGTCCTATGATCTGAATTTGATCCTAACGTTGAGAAAATTTTCATTTTTGTCTTAGTTTTGCCGCTAGGTGGCGTTTTATAAAAACGACTAAGGGCTAGTAACTCTGTTATTTGAGGTCCGATTCAAATGTGGTTTTTTGCATTGTGTTCATTTTCAGAAACTTAATAAAATAGGATACGTTTCAATTATTTGCGTATATTAAACTTTCGTGCTACAGGAGGTTGAATGTTCGAATCTCGAAAAAACGATGAAATAAAGGTAGGTCTACGAAAAACCTACCCATTTTATTCAGAGATGAGATAGGAGAATATTGTTTATTGCATATGATTCGCAAGACATACACGCACAAAATATATGGTGTGGCGATTTTGAGAAATGCATGGTTTGTCCACAGTACGCGGTCAAACATAACCAATATTTTCGAAAAATCAACATTTTAAAAGCATGACTTTTACGGTTATTTGCAGTTCTTGACTTTATTTTTTATTCAATCTTCATCTTTTTTTCACTGTTAATGCATTTTCATAAAGCACATAAAATCATAGAAAAAAAATCACCCATAATATGCAAAGGTCAAGGTCATATACCAATTATTATTATTTATATCGGCATAAAATAGCTCCAAATCTAAAAATATTTTATAGAAAGTATATGAACAAAAGTTTTAGTCTATGAAGAGATCTTTCCATTGGTGTTTAGTTTTTGAAGATCGGACTTCATTTGATCAAATGACATCAGTCCAAAGATTGATCCTTTATCAAAAAATCTTAAATCAGTATGTTACCTCAAAAGTTTATTTCAGGTGGCATATTTCGTGATTTCGTGTCTTTGTCCAAAGTCGAAATAACATTAATATGGCACGTTTTCTTTCATTCGCATTTTTAGGCCAAGACATAAAGACACATGGTTGCGTTATTTCCCCTTTCACCTTTAAGGGCTAGTACACGAAAATAAAAAATGGCAGATATCAGCCATCTTAATTTACTGCATTTCTAAGACCTAATTTGCAATATGTAAATAAATTTTGTTTATCATATTCCGCAAAGGGGCACTTTGCTTGATATCTGAGAAGAAAGTCCGGAGATCTAATGTCAAACCCCTCGCGTCATTTTCGTCGTTGTCGTCCGTGAACAAACCTTTAACCTGGCTTATATCTTTTATATTCTAAGAGATAGAGCTTAGATATTTTACATGTAGACAGCCCAATTCAAGATCTATCATTTGGAACTATGACTTTTGGCTTGTGACCTTGACCTTGGAGTTTGACCTACTTTTCAAAAACTTAAATCATATACAAAAAGTGCTGTTACGGCAAGCTATGTTGTCTTCTGACCACTCTTGTTGTTGTAACTAAGAAAGTTGATATTCTTGTTGAAAGCCTGATAAATTTGATAAATCTAAGGTTCAAAAACCTGATTTTTTCTACTGGCTATAGAAGGTTGAATGTTCGAACCTTGCATAGACTTTGCAGACTTGTGTGGGTATATGATAAACATTTCTTTTGCAATCATCTTCAAACTTTGTGACAAATTTTGTACCGAAGTCCGATTAAAGCTTATATCACAGATTATGCACCTTTTTACATAAAAGCAGCAGTTTTGTACTCTTAAGTATCAACACACGCATAGAAATTCATTTGCTTTTGTAATACAATTCGTGAATTGCAATGTTTGAAAAGAATGAGATTGAATTGCGAAAACCGATGATGTCGCAATTCTAATTGCGATTCTAGTTAGGTTTTCGCATCGCTTGCGAAAACCTATTGTTCTTCTTCTGTTTTATTTTTTTTTTTTTTTTTATTATTATTTTTCCGTCTCTTTTTTGTGAACGGCATATCAACAAGATAGGAAACAGTCACAGTTCTGATTTTTTTACCAGTTTTGTCCTAGGATCTGAATTTGATCCTAACGTCGAGAAAATTTTCATTTTTGTCTTAATTTTGCCGCTAGGGGGCGTTTTGTAAAAGTGACTAAGGGCTAATAACTCTGTTATTTGAAGTCCGATTGAAATGCGGTTTTTTGCATTGCGTTCCTTGTCAGTTACTTAATAAAATATGATAGTTTTCAAAAAGTTCCGTATATATAACTTTCGTGCTACAGGAGGTTGAATGTTCGAATCTCGAAAAAACTGTGAAATGAGGGTAGGTCTGCGAAAATTTATCCACGTCTTTCAGGAATGAGATAGGAGAATTTTGTTTGTTGCATATGATTCGCAAGACATATACGCACAAAATATATGGTGTGGCGATTTTGAGAAATGCATGGTTTGTCCACAGTACGCGGTCAAACATAACCAATATTTTCGAAAAATCAACATTTTAAAAGCATGACTTTTAAGGTTATTTGCAGCTCCTGACTTTATTTTTTATTCAATCTTCATCATTTTTTCACTGTTAATGCAGTTTTATAAAAAAAATAAAACCATAGAAAAAAAATTACCCATAATATGCAAAGGTCAAGGTCATATACCAATTAGTATTATTTATATCGGCATAAAATAGCTCCAAATCTAAAAATATTTTATAGAAAGTATATGAACAAAAGTTTTAGGCTGTGAAGAGATCTTTCCATTGGTGTTTAGTTTTTGAAGATCGGACTTCATTTGATCAAATGACCACAGTCCAAAGTTTGATCCTCTTATCAAACAATTGTATATCCATATGTTTCCCCTTTTTTGCTGCTCCTGACTTTATTTTTTGTTCAATCTTCATCATTATTTCACTGTTTATGCATTTTTATAAAACAAATAAAATCATAGAAAAAAAATCAAGCATAATATGCAAAGGTCAAGGTCATATACCAATTAGTATTATTTATATCGGCATAAAATAGCTCCAAATCTAAAAATATTTTATAGAAAGTATATGAACAAAAGTTTTAGTTTGTGAAGAGATCTTTCCATTGGTGTTTAGGTTTTGAAGATCGGACTTCATTTGATCAAATGACCACAGTCCAAAGTTTGATCCTCTTATAAAACAATTGAATATCCACATGTTTCCTCTTTTTTGCTGCTCCTGACTTTATTTTTTGTTCAATCTTCATCATTATTTCACTGTTTATGCAGTTTTATAAAACAAATAAAATCATAGAAAAAAAATCAAGCATAATATACAAAGGTCAAGGTCATATACCAATTATTATTATTTATATCGGCATAAAATAGCTCCAAATCTAAAAATATTTTATAGAAAGTATATGAACAAAAGTTTTAGTCATTATTGGAAATTGTGGCTGAGTCGAAATAAAGTGTTCAAGTTGATTAGGTTAAAAGCGAAAACCGAGAAATAACAAAAACATGCCATAATGTCGTTATTTTACCTTTTGCCTTTCGGTGCAAAAACACGAAAACACAAAATATTCCAGGCGAAATAATGAAATTTTAACAGGCAAAGCAAAAAAAAGTACCCTAATTGAATAAAAACTTTCCTCTTTGAATGTTTCATGTTTGCAGGTAGAAACCATTGCATTTTGGCGCCCTTTAGTTGTCGTGTTCTTGTGTTCGCACCCTAAACCTGAAAGGCGAAGACACGACACTGTAGCAGATTTCGTGTTGTCGTGTTTTTGCGCATCAAAAGGAAAAGTCGAAATAATAAGATAGCACTATGGTTTCGCCCTCCGGTTTCTATTTGTATATATGATCAGGGGACTGTGGTGGCTGATTTCTGCCATTTCGCCCGAAAGGCGAAATAACGAAAAATGCCACAATGTCTTTATTTTGCCTTTCGGGGCAAGGACACGACACCACGAAACATGTCAAGCGAAATATACATTTTTTAAAGGCGAAAGGACAAAATGTTTCGTCTTTGAATGCTTTGAGTTTCTCCCTCCAGATTCTCATCCTATATAGGGTCACCAGTTTCCTGCTTTGTGCATATAGTCAGCAGTTTCCAGCATGTCTTACATAAGAACTTGCTTATATCATATATAAATTGAACTTTTCCATACTAATCTTTTCAGTATTACATTTTCATATAATTATTTACTCTATGTTCTTAATGTCAGCAGATTCTTCAGTGATTAAGAATAACCACGGATGGCAAAACCAGAAGTGTTGTCATTTTGTTCCTTCAACTTTTTTGTTAGTCGAAACACTACAACAGGAAATCTGCTATATCGTGGTGTCTGATGTTTATAACCCAGGACATGAAACATTCAAAGATGAAACTTTTCTTTCCTTCACCTATTAAAATTTTGTTATTTTGCCAGGCATATGTTGTGTCTTTGACCCAAAAAGCAAAAGGCGAAATAATGACAATATGGCATCTTTTCATTCTTTCGCCTATTAGGGTCAAGATACAATATAAGACAGATAAATGGTTCTGACATAAAAGGTTTCGTACTGCTAACAAGAAACATTCAAAGACGATACTTTTTTTCATTCGCCTGTTAAAATTTTGTTATTTTGCCTGGCATATTTAATTTCTTCTTTCTTCACAACGACAATATGGCATGTTTTGTAATTTCACCTTTCGCCTTTCAGAGTAAAGACAAGAACACACTAAACTGCAGAAATCCTAATTTACTGCATTTCTAAAAACTAAAATGTAATATGTAAATAAATTTGTTTATCGTTTTGCTGCTATTGGAGATTTTGCTTAATATCATTTTTGTGTAGCCTGACTATAGTATAGGGGTTACTTTGTATGTTCCTTTCAATGACACGGAGTGCAGTGCGCAAGAACCATAACTCTACCTTGTGCACTTTTTGAGTTATTCCCCTTTGATAGAATTTCTTGTCCGGAGCATAACTTTGTCACAATAAGTTTGAATGACTTGAAACTTCATATGTATGTTCCTTGCAATGACGCCAAGTGCAGTGCACAAGAACCATAACTCTACCTTGTGCACTTTTTGTGTTATTCCCCTTTGATAGAATTTCTTGTCCGGAGCATAACTTTGTCACCATAAGTTTGAATGACTTGAAACTTCATATGTATGTTCCTTGCAATGACACGGAGTGCAGTGCGCAAGAACCATAACTCTACCATCTGCACTTTTTGAGTTATTCCCCTTTGATAAATTTCTTGTCCAGCATAACTTTGTCCATAATTTGAATGACTTGAAACTTCATATGTATGTTCCTTGCATTGACGCGGTGTGTGCGCATGAACCATAACTCTTCCTTGTTCACTTTTTGTGTTATTTCCCCTTTGATAGAATTTCTTGTCCAAAGCATAACTTTGTCACCATAAGTTTGAATGACTTGAAACTTCATATGTATGTTCCTTGCATTGACGCAAAGTGCAGTGCATAAGAACCATAACTCTACCTTGTGCACTTTTTGTGTTATTTTCCTTTGATATAATTATCCCTAGGGGGCGTTTTGTAAAAGTCACTAGAGGCTAATAACTCTGTTATTTGAGGTCTGATTCAATTACGGTTTTTTTGCGTTGTGTTCCTTGTCATAAGCCTAATCAAATATGATACATTTCAATTTCTATTGTTTAAAAATGTGATTGAATTGCGAAAACCGATGATATCGCAATTCTGATTGCGATTCTAGTTAGGTTTTCGCATCGCTTGCGAAAACCTATTGTTCTTCTTCTGTTTTATTTTTATTATTATTTTTCTAACCCTTTTTTGTGAACGGCATATCACCATGATAGAAAAAAGCCACAATTATGAAATTTTTACCACTTCCTTATATTTATCTAAACTTGATCCTAACGTTGAGAAAATTTTCATTTTTGTCTTATTTTTGCCGCTAGGGGGCGCTTTGAAAAAAATCAACAAATGCTAATAACTCTGTCATTTGAGGTCCGATTCAGATGTGGTTTTTTGCATTGTGTTCCTTGTCAAAAGCCTAATCAAATATGATAGGTTTCAAAAATCTGCGTATATAAAACTTTTTGACTACGGAAGGTTGAAAGTTCGAACCTCGCAAAAAACAGTGAAAATGAGGGTAGGTCTACAAAAAAAGTGCCCATTTTTATTGGAATTGAGATAAAAGAATTTTGTTTGTTGCATATGATTCGCAAGACATATACGCACAAAATATATGGGGTGGCGAATTCGGGAAATGCATGGTTTGTCCACAGTACGCGGTCAAACTTAACCAATATTTTCGAAAATCAACATTTTCAAAGCATGACTGTTAAGATTTTTTGCAGCTCCTGACTTTATTTTTAGTTCAATTTCTATGAAATTTTCACATTTAATGTAAAACTATGTTCTTAAGTGTCACATAATATAAAACGTAAAAATGTATTGTAAAGGTCAAGGTCATATTAGGATAATTGTATATCAATTCGGCTTGAAATAGCTCAAAATCAAAAAACAATTCATAAACAATATATGAACAAAAGATTTAGTTTTAGAAAAGTTCTTTCTAATGATGTTTAGATTTTGAAGATCGGACTTGATTCGGTCATTTTACGGCAGTCTGAAGTTTGATCCTTTTAAAAAAAGTTACTAGAGGCTAATTACACTTTTATTTGGGATCTGATTCAATTGCGTTTTTTGCATTGTGTTTCTTGTTGATAGCCTAATAAAATATGATAGTTTCAACGTATATGTGTCTGAAAATGTTTCAGTTAATAACGGAAGGTTGAAAGTTCGAACCTCGCAAAAACTGTGCAAATTAGTGTAGGTCTACGATAAACCTATCCATTTTTGTTAGAGATCAGATAGAATAATCTCTTTGCTGCAAATGATTTGCAAGACATATACACACAAATATACGTGACGAATTTAAGAAATGCATGGTTTGTCCTCTAGAAACGGTCAAACTTCACTAAATTTTAGGAAAAATCAAAATTTCAAAAACATGTTTTTTGTCGCTCCTGACTGTATTTTCTAGGTCATTCTACATGATATTTTCACAATTTATGTATTGTTATGTCTGAAAGGGCCTCACAATTAAAAAGTTTAAAATTAAATGAAAAGGTCAAGGTCATGTTACGATTATTGTGTTTTTATTCGACCCCAAATAACTCAAAAATTAAAAAATATTTTATTGTGAGTATATGAACAAAAGTTTTAGTTCTTTAAGAGCTCTTTCCAGTGATGTTAAGCTTTTGAAGATCGGACTTAATTTGGTCATTTTACGGCAGTCCAAAGTTTGATCCTTATTTGGAATAATTGTATATCAGTTTTTATGCTTCAAATTGTAATATATAAGGAATAGAATGGTTGACTAGTGCAACTTGTATACTTGATTGAACCATTTGCTGCATTGCTAGGTACCTAATAGAAAATATTTACTAAATTTTGATTCTCATTTTGCCGCTAGGCGCTTGGCTTGAAATCACTCTTTATAACTAAAATAATTGAAGTCTGATTTTTTTGGATTTTTTTTTGCATTCTGGTCCTTGGTGACATCAACTTGAAACAACACTAAAACATTAATGTGATATTTCATGAAAATGATAGTTATTCAATGTAACATTAGTTCGTAATAATGTTGAGAGGCATATCGCATTGACTTTTGTCATTTTATACTGTTGTTTGTCATTTCCAATTGTTGTTTATCGCATACAATTGTCGTTTGTCGCAATCATATAGCAACACACATATAACGTTGCAGTACCCGAAGTCCGTAAAAAAGTTTTCAAGTTTGCGACTACATAACAGACAGGTTATACTTATGAACTGAATGGAATTGCTTCTGTGAAAACTGATGATATCGCAACTACATAACTGACAGGTAATACTCAAAAATCTTCTATTGGGTAAAAAGTCTTCTTAAACATTGCGACAAAAGTGTTTGAAAGATCGCTGTTAACATTATAAACAAGCCATTGAACAAAGAAAATATTTTTCGAATCATGCGACTCGTGAACTGAATGGAATTGCTTTTGCGAAAACCGATGATATCGCGATTGCGATTCTAGTTATTATTATTTTTCTAACCCTTTTTTGTGAACGGCATATCACCATGATAGAAAAAAGCCACAATTATGAAATTTTTACCAGTTCCTTATATTTATGTGAACTTGATCCTAACGTTGAGAAAATTTTCATTTTTGTCTTATTTTTGCCGCTAGGGGGCGCTTTGAAATTTTTTTACAAATGCTAATAACTCTGTTATTTGAGGTCCGATTCAGATGTGGTTTTTTGCATTGTGTTCCTTGTCAAAAACCTAATCAAATATGATAGGTTACAAAAATCTCCGTATATAAAACTTTTTGACTACGGAAGGTTGAACGTTCGAACCTCGCAAAAAACAGTGAAAATGAGGGTAGGTCTACAAAAAAAGTGCCCATTTTTATTGGAGTTGAGATAAAAGAATTTTGTTTGTTGCATATGATTCGCAAGACATATACGCACAAAATATATGGGGTGGCGAATTCGGGAGATGCATGGTTTGTTCACAGTACGCGGTCAAACTTAACCAATATTTTCGAAAATCAACATTTTCAAAGTATGACTGTTAAGATTTTTTGCAGCTCCTGACTTTATTTTTAGTTCAATTTCTATGAAATTTTCACATTTAATGTAAAACTATGTTCTTAAGTGTCACATAATATAAAAAGTAAAAATGTATTGTAAAGGTCAAGGTCATATTAGGATTATTGTATATCAATTCGGCTTGAAATAGCTCAAAATTAAAAAACAATTCATAAACAATATATGAACAAAAGATTTAGTTTTAGAAAAGTTCTTTCTAATGATGTTTAGATTTTGAAGATCGGACTTGATTTGGTCATTTTACGGCAGTCTGAAGTTTGATCTTTTTCAGGAATAATTGTAAATCAGTATTTTTGCTTCAAATTGTGATTTATAAGAAATATATGATTCAATAGCGCTTTCTTATACTTGATTGAACTATTAACTGCATTTCTAAGTACCTTATGGTAAAATGTTAATAAATTTTGTTTCTCATTTTGACGCTAGGGGGCGTTTTGTTAAAAGTCACTAGGGGCTAATAACTCTGTTATTTGAGGTCCGATTCAAATGCGGTTCTTTGCATTGTGTTCCTTGTCAGAAACTAAATAAAATATGAAAGGTTTCAATAACTTGCGTAATAAAACTTTCGTGCTACAGGAGGTTGAAAGTTCGAATCTCGCAAAAACTGTGAAATGAAGGTAGGTCTACGAAAAACCTACCCATTTTATTCAGAGATGAGATAGGAGAATTTTGTTTGTTGCATATGTTTCGCAAGACATATACGCACAAAATATATGGTGTGGCTATTTTGAGAAATGCATGGTTTGTCCACAGTATGCGGTCAAACTTCACCAATATTTTCGAAAAATCAACATTTTTAAAAACATGACTTTTAAGGTTATTTGCAGCTCCTGACTTTATTTTTTGTTCAATCTTCATCATTATTTCCCTGTTTATGCATTTTTATTATACAAATAAAATCATAGAAAAAAAAAACAGCGAAGATATGCAAATGTCAAGGTCATATACCAATTTTTTTTTTTATCGGCATAAAATAGCTTCAAATCTAAAAATATTTTATAAAAAGTATATGAACAAAAGTTTTAGTTTGTGAAGAGATCTTTCCATTGGTGTTTAGTTTTTGAAGATCGGGGTTGAATTGGTTGAGTTATGACAGAAAGGCGAAAAGTGTACTTTTAACGAAATTGAAACGCTGTAGTTTCATGAACTTTGAGCCAAAAATTATGATTTCTTCAGCATTAACACACTGAAAAGTGAAGTGATGTATACTGCAAGGAATACTTGTTTGGTCACGTGATTATGATTTCATACATATTTAAGCAGAAATTATTTAAAAAATCATATAAAATCGACAAGTTGATGTTTGAAGTTGAAATTTGCAAGAATGCCGTAGACTACAATGTGCAAAAAGTCCTGAAAAATTCAAGTGATTCCGTCAACAAACATGGCAGATATTCATGTTTTTCGGATAAGGGCTTGTATACGAAATCTAGCAATTTGAAGTAAGGAAGAAGGCGGTTATTTGGTTGGTTACCCACGATCCGGACGTTCCTACGCAGGAAAGAGTGCCCGTGATGAAAGGTGAATTGCGATGCGTATTTGAGAGAATGAGGTGCATTTTAGGATGCAATGGTGTACACCAGGACCGATAAGCACATTGCCTTAGTTATAACGGCTTTCTTCAAACTTTTATTAGGGCTTTCAGCCTCAAGTAGAATTATTAGGTTTTCGCATCGCAGTGCGAAAACCTATTGTTCTTCTTCTGTTTTATTAGGTTTTCGCATCGCAGTGCGAAAACCTATTGTTCTTCTTCTGTTTTATTTTTAGGTTTTCGCACCACGCAGTGCGAAAACCTATTGTTCTTCTTCTGTTTTATTTTTTTTTTTTTTTTTATTATTTTTCTAACCTTTTTTTGTGAACGGCATATCACCATGATAGAAAAAAGTCACATGTATGAAATTTTAATCAGTTATTAGCACGTATTTGAAAATGATCCTAACGTTGAGAAAATTTTCATTTATGTCTTACTTTTCCCGCCAGGGGGCGTTTTGCATGAAATTTATTAATGGCTAATAACTCACTTATTTGAGGTCCGATTCAAATGCGGTTTTTTGCATTCTGTTCCTTGTTGATAGCCAAATAAAATATGATAGGTTTCGAGGGTACGTGTCGCTGAAAGTATTTGAGCTACAGAAGGTTGAAAGTTCGAACCTCGCAAAAAACTGTGCAAATGAGGGTAGGTCTACGAAAAACCTATCCATTTTTGTTAGAGATCAGATAGAAGAATTCTGTTTGCTGCAAATGATTTGCAAGACATATACGCACAAAATATATGGGTGGGGAATTTAGGAAATGTATGGTTTGTCCTCTGGAAACGGTCAAACTTCACTAAATTTTAGGAAAATTTAAAGTTTCAAAAACATGTTTTTTATCGCTTCTGACTGTATTTTTTGTTAATTCTTCATGATATTTTCACAAGTTATGTATTGTTATGTCTGAAAGGGGATCACAATTAAAAAGTTAAAAAATAAATGAAAAGGTCAAGGTCATATTACGATTATTGTGTTTTTATCGGCCACAAATAGCTCCAAAACTAAAATTATTTCATTGAGAGTATATGAACAAAAGTTTTAGTTCTTAAAGAGTTCTTTCCAATGATGTTTAGTTTTTGAAGATCGGAGTTGATTTGGTCATTATACGGCAGTCCAAAGTTTGATCCTTTTTGGGAATAATTGTAAATCAGGTTTTATGCTTCAAATTCTGATACATAAGAATAAAAAGTTTGTCTTGTGCGACTAGTATACTTGATTTAACTATTTGCTGCTTTGCTAGGTACCTAACAGTAAAATTTTAATCAATTTTCTTTCTCATTTTGCCGCTAGGGGGCGCTTTTTTTGAAATCATTCTTTTGCTTATAACTCAAAAAGTTGAAGTCCGATTCGAATGCGGTTTTTTGCATTCTGTTCCCTGTTGATAGCCTAATAACATATGATAGGATTCGAGGGTCCGTGTGGCTGAAAGCTTTTGAGCTACGGAAGGTTGAATGTTCGAACCTCGCAAAAAAAAAACAACTGGCAAAGAGGGTAGGTTTAAACTTTTTCGTTCTGTTTCATATTGAAAATTGTGGCTGAGTTGAAATAATGTGTTCAAGTTGATTAGGTTAAAAGCGAAAACCGAGATACCGCTTGCGGTTCTAGTTAGGTTTTCGCACCTCGCAGTGCGAAAACCTATTGTTCTTCTTCTGTTTTATTTTTTTTTTAGGTTTTCGCATCGCTTGCGAAAACCTATTGTTCTTCTTCTGTTTTATTTTTTAGGTTTTCGCACCTCGCAGTGCGAAAACCTATTGTTCTTCTTCTGTTTTATTTTTTTTTTTTTTTTTTTTATTATTTTTCTAACCTTTTTTTGTGAACGGCATATCACCATGATAGAAAAAAGTCACATGTATGAAATTTTAATCAGTTATTACCACGTATTTGAACTTGATCCTAACGTTGAGAAAATTTTCATTTATGTCTTACTTTTCCCGCCAGGGGGCGTTTTGCATGAAATGTATTAATGGCTAATAACTCACTTATTTGAGGTCCGATTCAAATGCGGTTTTTTGCATTCTGTTCCTTGTTGATAGCCACATAAAATATGATAGGTTTCGGAGGTACGTGTCGCTGAAAGTATTTGACCTACAGAAGGTTGAAAGTTCGAACCTCCCAAAAAACTGTGCAAATGAGGGTAGGTCTACGAAAAACCTATCCATTTTTGTTAGAGATCAGATAGAAGAATTCTGTTTGCTGCAAATGATTTGCAAGACATATACGCACAAAATATATGGGGTGGCGAATTTAAGAAATGTATGGTTTGTCCTCTGGAAGCGGTCAAACTTCACTAAATTTTAGGAAAAGTTAAAGTTTCAAAAACATGTTTTTTATCGCTTCTGACTGTATTTTTTGTTAATTCTTCATGATATTTTCACAAGTTATGTATTGTTATGTCTGAAAGGGGATCACAATAAAAAAGTTAAAAAATAAATGAAAAGGTCAAGGTCATATTACGATTATTGTGTTTTTATTCGGCCCCAAATAGCTCCAAAACTAAAAATATTTCTTTGAGAGTATATGAACAAAAGTTTTAGTTCTTGAATAGCCCTTTCCAGTGACGTTTAGTTTTTGAAGATCGGACTTGATTTGGTCATATTACGGCAGTCCAAAGTTTGATCCTTTTTTGGAATAATTGTAAATCAGTTTTTATGCTTCAAATTGTGACATATAAGAAATAGAATGTTCGACTAGTGCGACTTGTATACTTGATTGAACTATTTGCTGCATTGCTATGTACCTAATGGTAAAATTTTAATCAATTTTGTTTCTCATTTTGCCGCTAGGGGGCGCTTAGCTCGAAAGCACTCTTCTACTTATAACTCAAAAAGTTAAAGCCTGATCCAAATGCGGTTTATTGCATTATGTTTCTTGTTGATAGCCTAATAAAATATGAAAGTTTTTAGGTATGAGTGGCTGAAACTTTTTGAGCTAGCAACGGAAGGTTGAAAGTTCGAACCTCGCAAAAAACTGTGCAGATGAGGGTATGTGTACGAAAAACCTATCCGTTTTTGTTAGACATCAGATAGAAGAATTCTGTTTGCTGCAAATGATTTGCAAGACATATACGCACAAAATATATGGGGTAGCGAATCTAATAAATGCATGGTTTGTCCTCTAGAAACGGTCAAACTTCACTAAATTTTAGGAAAAGTTAAAATTTCGAAAAGATGTTTTTTGTCGCTCCTGACTTTATTTTTAGTTCATTCTTCATGATATTTTCACAAGTTATGTATTGTTATGTTTGAAAATGCCTCACAATTAAAAAGTTAAAATGAAATTTCAAAGGTCAAGGTCATATTACGATTATTGTGTTTTTATTCGGCCCCAAATATCTCCAAAACTAAAAATATTTTATTGAAAGTATATAAACAAAAGTTTTAGTTCTTGAATAGCCCTTTCCAGTGATGTTTAGTTTTTGAAGATCGGACTTGATTTGGTCATATTACGGCAGTCCAAAATTTGATCCTATTTAGAACAATTGTAAATCAGTTTGTATGCTTCAAATTGTGATATATAAGGAATAGAATGTTTGACTAGTGCGACTTGTATGCTTCATTGAACCATTTGCTGCATTTCTAGGTACCTAATAGTAAAATTTTACTCAATTTTGTTTCTCATTTTGCTGCTAGGGGGGCGCTTGGCTTGAAATCACCCTTTATTACTAAAATAATTAAAGTCTGATTTTTATGCAATTTTTTGCATTCTGTTCCTTGGTGACATCAATTTGAAACAACACTAAAAAATTTATGCGATATTTCATGAAAATGATAGTAATTCAATGCAACATTAGTTCGTTATAATGTTAAGTGGCATATCGCATTGTCGCGTGTCATTTTATACTGTTGTGTGTCGTTTGCAATTGTTGTTTATCGAGTACAATTGTCTAATGTCACCATCATAAAGCAACACACACATATAATGTTGCAGTATTCGAAGTCTGTAAAAAATGTTTTCAAGTTTGCGACTACATTACAGACAGGTAATACTTAAAAGTATTCTTCTTGGTAAAAAGTTTGCTTAAACATTGCGACAAAAATGTTTGAAAGATCACTGTCTTCAACAGTATTCAAAAAGCCATTGAACGAAGAAATATGTTTTTCGAAACATGCGACTGGTGATTTGAATGGAATTGCTTTCGTGAAAACTGATGATATCGCGACTACATAACTGACAGGTAATACTCAACAATATTCTTATGGGTAAAAGGTCTGCTTAAACATTGCGACAGAAATGTTTGAAAGATGGCTGTTAACAGTATCAACAAGCAATTGAACGAAGAAATGTTTTTCGAATCATGCGACTCGTGAACTGAATGGACTTGCTTTTGCGAAAACCGATGATATCGCGATTGCGATTCTAGTTATTATTATTTTTCTAACCCTTTTTTGTGAACGGCATATCACCATGATAGAAAAAAGCCACAATTATGAAATTTTTACCAGTTCCTTATATTTATCTGAACTTGATCCTAACGTTGAGAAATTTTTCATTTTTGTCTTATTTTTGCCGCTAGGGGGCGCTTTGAAAAAAATCAACAAATGCTAATAACTCTGTTATTTGAGGTCCGATTCAGATGTGGTTTTTTGCATTGTGTTCCTTGTCAAAATCCTAATCAAATATGATAGGTTTCAAAAATCTGCGTATATAAAACTTTTTGACTACGGAAGGTTGAAAGTTCGAACCTCGCAAAAAACAGTGAAAATGAGGGTAGGTCTACGAAAAAAGTGCCCATTTTTATTGGAATTGAGATAAAAGAATTTTGTTTGTTGCATATGATTTGCAAGACATATACGCACAAAATATATGGGGTGGCGAATTCGGGAAATGCATGGTTTGTCCACAGTACGCGGTCAAACTTAACCAATATTTTCGAAAAATCAACATTTTCAAAGCATGACTGTTAAGATTTTTTGCAGCTCCTGACTTTATTTTTAGTTCAATTTCTATGAAATTTTCACATTTTATGTAAAACTATGTTCTTAAGTGTCACATAATATAAAAAGTAAAAATGTATTGTAAAGGTCAAGGTCATATTAGGATTTTTTCGAATAATTGTAAAAACAATTCAAAAATATATGAACAAAAGTTTAGTTTTAGAAAAGTTCTTTCTAATGATGTTTAGATTTTGAAGATCGGACTTGATTTGGTCATTTTACGGCAGTCCAAAGTTTGATCCTTTTTTTCGAATAATTGTAAATCAGGTTTTATGTTTCAAATTTTGATACATAAGAATAAAAAGTTTAATTTGTGCGACTAGTATACTTGATTGAACTATTTACTGCTTTGCTAGGTCCTAACTGTAAAATTTTAATGAATTGTCTTTCTCATTTTGCCGCTAGGGGGCGCTTTTCTTGAAATCATTCTTTTGCTTATAACTCAAAAAGTTGAAGTCCGATTCGAATGCGGTTTTTTGCATTCTGTTCCCTGTTGATAGCCTAATAACATATGATAGGAATCGAGAGTCCGTGTGGCTGAAAGCTTTTGAGCTACGGAAGGTTGAATGTTCGAACCTTGCAAAAAACAAAACAAAAAAAACTGTGCAAATGAGGGTAGGTCTACGAAAAACCTATCCGTTTTTGTTAGAGATCAGATAGAAGAATTCCGTCTCCGGCATACCATTTGAAAGACGTATACACACAAAATATATGGGGTGGCGAATTAAGGAAATGCGTGGTTTGGCCTCTAGAAACGGTCAAACTTCACTAAATTTTAGGAAAAATTAAAATTTCAAAAACATGTTTTTGTCGCTCCTGACTTTATTTTCTGTTCATTCTTCATGAATTTTTCACACGATATGTATTGTTATGTTTGAAAGGGCCTCACAATTCAAAAAATAAAAAAGATTTGAAAAGGTCAAGGTCATATTACGATTATTGTGTTTTTATTCGGCCACAAATAGCTCCAAAACTAAAAATATTTCATTGAGAGTATATGAACAAAAGTTTTAGTTCTTAAAGAGCTCTTTCCAGTGATGTTTAGTTTTTGAAGACCGGACTTGATTTGGTCATTATACGGCAGTCTAAAGTTTGATCCTTTTTTGGAATAATTGTAAATCAGGTTTTATGCTTCAAATTCTGATACATAAGAATAAAAAGTTTGACTTGTGCGACTAGTATACTTGATTGAACTATTTGCTGCTTTGCTAGGTACCTAACAGTAAAATTTTAATCAATCTTCTTTCTCATTTTGCCGCTAGGGGGCGCTTTTCTTGAAATCATTCTTTTGCTTATAACTCAAAAAGTTGAAGTCCGATTCGAATGCTATTTTTTGCATTCTATTCCCTGTTGATAGCCTAATAACATATGATAGGATTCGAGGGTCTGTGTGGCTGGAAGCTTTTGAGCTACGGAAGGTTGAATGTTCGAACCTCGCAAAAAACAAAAACAAAAAAAAAACTGTGCAAATGAGGGTAGGTCTACGAAAAACCTATCCGTTTTCGTTAGAGATCAGATAGAAGAATTCCGTCTCTGGCATACCATTTGAAAGACGTATACACACAAAATATATGGGGTGGCGAATTTAAGAAATGCGTAGTTTGTCCACTAGAAACGGTCAAACTTCACTTAAACTTAGGAAAAAATAAAATTCCAAAAACATGTTTTTTGTCGCTCCTGACTTTATTTTTTGTTTATTGGTCATGAAATTTTCACACGTTATGTATTGTTTAGTTTGAAAGGGTTTCACAATTAAAAATTAAAAAAAAAAATTGAAAAGGTCAATGTCATATTACGATAATTGTGTTTTTATTCGGCCACAAAGTGCTCCAAATCTAAAAATATTTCATTGAGAGTATATAAACAAAGGTTTTAGTTCTTGAGGAGCTCTTTCCAGTGATGTTTAGTTTTTGAAGACCGGACTTGATTTGTTCATTTTACGGCAGTCCAAAGTTTGATCCTTTTTTGGAATAATTGTTAATCAGTTTTTATGCTTCAAGTTGTGATATATAAGAAAAAGAATGTTCGACTAGTGCGACTTATATACTTGTTTGAACTATTTGTTGTTTTTGCAATTTTGTTTCTAATTTTGCCGCTAGAGGGCGTTTTGCTTAAAATCACTCTTTTGCTTATAACTCAAAATGTTAAAGTCTGATTGAAATGCGGTTTTCAGCATTTTTGTTCCTTGTTGACAGCAACACAGAATGTGATGGATTTCAAGGGATAGGGTATGGGAAAATATTTGCACTAGAAGAGTTTGAATGTTCTAACATTGATAAAAACAAAAACTGTGCAAATGAGAGTAGGTCTTCAAAAACCTTTTCGTTCTATTTCATATTGAAAATTGTGGCTGAGTTGAAATAAAGTGTTCAAGTTGATTAGGTTAAAAGCGAAAACCGAGATACCGCTTGCGGTTCTAGTTAGGTTTTCGCATCGCAGTGCGAAAACCTATTGTTCTTCTTCTGTTTCTTTTTTTTTTTTTTATTTTTCTAACCCTTTTTTGTGAACGGCATAGCTCCGAGGTGAGAAAAGCCACATCTATGAAACTTTTATCAGTAATAACCACGTATTTGAAGATGATCCTAACGTCGAGAAAATTTTCATTTTTGTTTTGATTTTCCCGCCAGGGGGCGTTTTATATGAAAATGTTTAATAAGCAATATCTCAATTATTTGAGGTCCGATTCAAATGCGGTTTTTGCATAATATTCCTTGTAAATAGCCCAATAAAATATGATAGGTTCCAAAAATTTGCGTATATAAAACTTTCGTGCTACAGGAGGTTGAATGTTCGAATCTCGCAAAAACTGTGATATAAGGGTAGGTCTACGAAAAACCTACCCATTTTATTCAGAGATGAGATAGGAGAATTTTGTTTGTTGCATATGATTTGCAAGACATATACGCACAAAATATATGGGGTGGCGAATTCGGGAAATGCATGGTTTGTCCACAGTACGCGGTCAAACTTAAACAATATTTTCGAAAATCAACATTTTAAAAGCATGACTTTTAAGGTTATTTGCAGCTCCTGAATTTATTTTTTGTTCAATCTTCATCATTATTTCACTGTTTATGCATTTTTATAAAACAAATAAAATCATAGAAAAAAAAAACAGCGAAGATATGCAAAGGTCAAGGTCATATACCAGTTATTGTTATTTTTATCGGCATAAAATAGCTCTCAATCTAAAAATATTTTATAGAAAGTATATGAACAAAAGTTTTAGTTTGTGAAGAGATCTTTCCATTGGTGTTTAGTTTTTGAAGATCGGACTTCATTTGATCAAATTACCACAGTCCAAAGTTTGATCCTCTTATCAAACAAGTGTAAATCCGTATGTTTCCTCTTTTTTGCAGCTCCTGACCTTATTTTTTGTTCAATCTTCGTCATTTTTTCACTCTTTATGTATTTAAATAATACAAATAAACTCATAGTAAATAACGATGAAAATATGCAAAGGTCAAGGTCATTATACCGATTATTGTTATTTTTATCGGCACGAAATAGCTTCAAATCTAAAAATATTTTATAGAAAGTATATGAACAAAAGTTTTAGTTTGTGAAGAGATCTTTCCATTGGTGTTTAGTTTTTGAAGATCGGGGTTGAATTTGTTGAGTTATGACAGAAAGACGAAAAGTGTACTTTTAACGAAATTGAATCGCTGTAGTTTCATGAACTTTGAGTCAAAAATTATGATTTCTTCAGCATTATCACACTGAAAAGTGAAGTGATGTATACTGCAAGGAATACTTGTTTGGTCACGTGATTATGATTTAATACATATTTAAGCAGAAATTATTAAAAAATTCATATAAAATCGACAAGTTGATGTTTGAAGTTGAAATTTGCAAGAATGCCGTAGACTACAATGTGCAAAAAGTCCTGAAAAAATTCAAGTGATTTCGTCAACAAACATGGCAGATATTCATGTTTTTCGGATAAGGGCTTGTATACGAAAATTTAGCAATTTGAAGTAAGGGAAGAAGGCGGTTATTGGGTTGGTTACCCACGATCCGGACGTTCCTACGCAGGAAAGAGTGCCCGTGTTGAAAGGTGAATTGCGATGCGTATTTGAGAGAATGAGGTGCATTTTAGGATGCAATGGTGTACACCAGGACCGATAAGCACATTGCCTTAGTTATAACGGCTTTCTTCAAACTTTTATTAGGGCTTTCAGCCTCAAGTAGAATTATTAGGTTTTCGCATCGCAGTGCGAAAACCTATTGTTCTTTTCTGTTTTTTTTTTAGGTTTTCGCATCGCTTGCGAAAACCTTTGTTCTTCTTCTTTTTTTTTTTTTTTTTTTTTTTTTTTAGGTTTTCGCATCGCTTGCGAAAACCTATTGTTCTTCTTCTGTTTTATTTTTTTTTTTTTTTTTTTTTTTTTTTTTATTATTATTTTTCCGTCTCTTTTTTGTGAACGGCATATCAACAAGATAGGAAAAAGTCACAGTTCTGATTTTTTTACCAGTTTTGTCCTAGGATCTGAATTTGATCCTAACGTCGAGAAAATTTTCATTTTTGTCTTAATTTTGCCGCTAGGGGGCGTTTTGTAAAAGTGACTAAGGGCTAATAACTCTGTTATTTGAAGTCCGATTGAAATGCGGTTTTTTGCATTGCGTTCCTTGTCAGTTACTTAATAAAATATGATAGTTTTCAAAAAGTTGCGTATATATAACTTTCGTGCTACAGGAGGTTGAATGTTCGAATCTCGAAAAAACTGTGAAATGAGGGTAGGTCTGCGAAAAATTTATCCACGTCTTTCAGGAATGAGATAGGAGAATTTTGTTTGTTGCATATGATTCGCAAGACATATACGCACAAAATATATAGTGTGGCGATTTTGAGGAATGCATGGTTTGTCCACAGTACGTGGTCAAACATAACCAATATTTTCGAAAAATCGTCATTTTAAAAGCATGACTTTAAAATCATTTGAAGCTCCCGACTTTATTTTTTTGTTCAATCTTCATGAAATTTTCACATGTAATGTATAACTATGTCTTTAAGTTTTATATTATAAAAAATTTAAAATTGTATTGTAAAGGTCAAGGTCATATTAGGAAAATTGTATATCAATTCGGCTTGAAATAGCTCAAAATCAAAAAACAATTCATAAACAATATATGAACAAAAGATTTAGTTTTAGAAAAGTTCTTTCTAATGATGTTTAGATTTTGAAGATCGGACTTGATTTGGTCATTATACGGCAGTCCAAAGTTTGATCCTTTTTTGGAATAATTGTAAATCAGTTTTTATGCTTCAAAATGTGATGTATAAGAAATAGAATGTTCGACTAGTGCGATTTGTATACTTAATTGAACTATTTGCCGCATTGCTAGGTACCTAATGGTAAAATTTTAATCAATTTTGTTTCTCATTTTGCCGCTAGGGGGCGCATAGCATGAAAGCACTTTTCTACTTATAATTCAAAATGTTGAAGTCTGATCCATATGCGGTTTGTTGCATTGTGTTCCTTGTTGATAGCCTAATAAAGTATGATAGTTTCTAGGTATGAGTGGATGAGTGGCTAAAACTTTTTGAGCTACTAACGGAAGGTTGAAAGTTTGAACCTCGCAAAAAACTGTGCAGATGAGGGTAGGTCTACGAAAAACCTATCCATTTTTGTTAGAGATCAGATAGAAGAATTCTGTTTGCTGCAAATGATTTGCAAGACATAAACGCACAAAATATATGGGGTGGCGAATTTAAGAAATGCATGGTTTGTCCTCTAGAAACGGACAAACTTCACTAAATTTTAGGAAAAATTAAAAATTTTAAAACATGTTTTTGTCGCTCCTGACTTTATTTTTTGTTCATTCTTCAAGATATTTTCGCAAGTTATGCATTGTTATGTCTGAAATGACCTCACAATTAAAACGGTAAAAAGAAATTGCAAAGTTCAAGGGCATATTACGATTATTGTGTTTTTATTTGGCTCCAAATAGCTCCAAAACAAAAAATATTTCATTGAAAGTATATTAACAAACGTTTTATTTCTTAAAGAGCCCTTTCCAGTGATGTTAAGTTTTTGAAGATCGGACTTGATTTGGTCATTTTACGGCAGTCCAAGTTTTGATCCTCTTTAGAACAATTGTAAATCAGTTTTCATGCTTAAATTGTGATTAAAGAATAGAATGTTTGACTAGTGCGACTTGTTTTTAACCATTTGCTGCATTGCTAGGTACCTAATAGTAAAATTTTAATCAGTTTTGGTTCTCATTTTGCCGCGTGGGGGCGATTAGCTTGAAATCACTATTAATAATTTAAAAAAAAATGAAGTCTGATTTTTATGCGATTTTTTTTGCATTCTGTTCTTCGGTGACATCAATTTGAAATGACACAAAAAAGATAATGCGATATTTCATGAAAATGATAGTAATTCAATGCAACAGTTATTCGTAATAGTGTTGAGTGGCATATTGCATTGTCGTGTGTCATTTTATACGGTTGTTTGTCGTTTGCAATTGTTGTTTATTGAATACAATTGTGATTTGTCTCCATCATAAAGCAAAACACACATATAACATTGCAGTACCCAAAGTCCGTAAAAAAAGTTTTCAAGTTTACGACTACATAACAGACAGGTAATACTCAAAAGTATTCTTCTTGGTAAAAAGTCTGATTATACATTGCGACAAAAATATTTGAAGGATCACTGTTTACAGTATTCAACAAGCCATTGAACGAAGAAATATGTTTTTCGAATCATGCGACTCATGAACTGAATGGAATTGCTTTCATGAAAACTGATGATATCGCGATTTCATAACTGACAGGTAATACTTAACAATACTCTCTTGGGTAAAAAGTCTGCTTAAACATTGCGACAGAAACGTTTGAAAGATCACTGTTAACAGTATCAACAAGCAATTGAATGAAGAAATGTTTTTCGAATCATGCGACTCGTGAACTGAATGGAATTGCTTTCATGAAAACCGATGATACCGCGACTACATAACTGACAGGTAATACTCAAAAATCTTCTTTTGGGTAAAAAGTCTTCTTAAACATTGCGACAAAGTGTTTGAAAGATCGCTGTTAACATTATAAACAAGCCATTGAACGAAGAAATATTTTTCGAATCATGCGACTCGTGAACTGAATGGAATTGCTTTTGCGAAAACCGATGATATCGCGATTGCGATTCTAGTTTATTATTATTTTTCTAACCTTTTTTTGTGAACGGCATATCACCATGATAGAAAAAAGTCACATGTATGAAATTTTAATCAGTTATTACCACGTATTTGAAAATGATCCTAACGTTGAGAAAATTTTCATTTATGTCTTACTTTTCCCGCCAGGGGGCGTTTTGCATGAAATTTATTAATGGCTAATAACTCACTTATTTGAGGTCCGATTCAAATACGGTTTTTCGCATTCTGTTCTTTGTTGATAGCCAAATAAAATAAGATAAGTTTCGAGGGTACGTGTCGCTGAAAGTATTTGAGCTACAGAAGGTTGAATGTTCGAACCTCGCAAAAAACTGTGCAAATGAGGGTAGGTCTACGAAAAAATCCATTTTTGTTAGAGATCAGATAGATGAATTCTGTTTGCTGCAAATGATTTGCAAGACATATACGCACAAAATATATGGGTTGGCGAATTTAAGAAATGTATGGTTTGTCCTCTGGAAACGGTCAAACTTCACTAAATTTTAGGAAAAGTTAAAGGTTCAAAAACATGTTTTTTATCGCTTCTGACTTTATTTTTTGTTAATTCTTCATGATATTTTCACAAGTTATGTATTGTTATGTCTGAAAGGGGATCACAATTAAAAATTTAAAAAATAAATGAAAAGGTCAAGGTCATATTACGATTATTGTGTTTTTATTCGGCCCCAAATAGCTCAAAAACTAAAAATATTTCATTGAGAGTATATGAACAAAAGTTTTAGGTATGCAAAAGCTTTTTCCAGTGATGTTTAGTTTTTGAAGATCGGACTTGATTTGGTCATTTTACGGCAGTCCAAAGTTTGATCCTTTTTTCGGAATAATTGTAAATCAGTTTTTATGCTTCAAATTGTGATATATAAGAAATAAAATGTTCGACTAGTGCGACTTGCGTACTTGATTGAACTATTTGCTGCATTGCTAGGTACCTAATGGTAAAATTTTAATCAATTTTGTTTCTCATTTTGCCGCTAGGGGGCGCTTAGCTTAAAAACACTCTTCTACTTATAACTCAAAAAGTTGAAGTCTGATCCAAATGCGGTTTGTTGCATTGTGTTCCTTGTTGATACTCTAATAAAATATGATAGTTTCCAGTTATGAGTGGCTAAAACTTTTTGAGCTACTAAAGGAAGGTTGAAAGTTCGAACCTCGCAAAAAACTGTGCAGATGAGGGTAGGTCTACGAATAACCTATCCATTTTTGTTAGAGATCAGATAGAATAATTCTGTTTGCTGCAAATTATTTACAAGACATATACGCACAAAATATATTGGGTGGCGAACTTAATAAATGCATGGTTTGTCCTCTAGAAACGGTCAAACTTCACTAAATTTTAGGAATAATCAAAATTTCAAAAACATGGTTTTTTTCGCTCCTGACTTTATTTTTAGTTCATTCTTATGATATTTTCACAAGTTATGTATTGTTATGTTTGAAATGACCCCACAATTAAGAAGTTAAAATGAAATTGCAAAGGTCAAGGTCATATTACGATTACTGTGTTTTTATCGGCTCAAAGTAGCTCAAAAACAAAAAATATTTTATTGAAAGTGTATGAACAAAAGTTTTAGTTCTTGAAGAGCCCTTTCCAGTGATGTTTAGTTTTTGAAGAATGATCTTGATTTGGTCATTTTACGGCAGTCCAAATTTTTATTCTCTTTAGAACAATTGTAAATCAGGTTTTATACTTCAAATTTTGATATATAAGGAATAGAATGTTTGACTAGTGCGACTTGTATACTTGATTGAACCATTTGCTGCATTGCTAGGTACCTAATAGAAAATATTTACTCAATTTTGTTTCTCGTTTTGCCGCTAGGGGGCGCTTGGCTTGAAATCACTCTTTATAAAAAAATAATTGAAGTCTGATTTTATGCAATTTTTTTTTGCATTCTGTTTCTTGGTGACATCAATTTGAAACAACACTAAAAATCAAAGCGATATTTCATGAAAATGATAGTAATTCAATGTAACATTAGTCTGTAATAGTGTTGAGTTGCATAATATATTGTCGCGTGTTATTGTCGTTTGCAATTCTTGTTTATCGAGTACAATTGTCGTATGTCGCCATCATAAAGCAACACACACATATAACGTTGCAGTACCCGAAGTCCGTAAAAAAGGTTTTCAAGTTTGCGACTACATAACAGACAGGTAATACTTAAAAGTGTTCTTCTTGGTAAAAAGTCTGCTTAAACATTGCAACAAAAATGTTTGAAAGATCACTGTTAACAGTATTCAACAAGCCATTGAACGAAGAAATGTTTTTTGAAACATGCACTCGTGAACTGAAGGAATTGTTTCGTGAAAATTGATATCGCGACTACATAACTGACAGGTAATACTCAAAATTTTTTGGGAAAAAGCTTAAACATTGCGACAAAAATGTTTGAAAGATCACTGTTAACAGTATCAACAAGCCATTGAACGAAGAAATGTTTTTCGAATCATGCAACTCGTGAACTGAATGGAATTGCTTTCGTGAAAACATTGATATCGCGACTACATAACTGACAGGTAATACTCAAAAATATTCTTTTGGGTAAAAAGTCTGCTAAAACATTGCGACAAAAGTGTTTGAAAGATCGCTGTTAACATTATAAACAAACCATTGAATGAAGAAATATTTTTCGAATAATGCGACTCGTGAACTGAATGGAATTGCTTTTGCGAAAACCGATGATATCGCGATTGCGATTCTAGTTAGGTTTTCGCATCGCTTGCGAAAACCTATTGTTCTTCTTCTGTTTTATTTTTAGGTTTTCGCACCTCGCAGTGCGGAAACCTATTGTTCTTCTTCTGTTTTATTTTTTTTTTTTTTTTTCGCATATTGTTCTTCTTCTGTTTTATTTTTAGGTTTTCGCATCGCTTGCGAAAACCTATTGTTCTTCTTCTGTTTTATTTTTTTTTTTTTTTTTATTATTATTTTTCCGTCTTTTTTTGTGAACGGCATATCAACAAGATAGGAAACAGTCACAGTTCTGATTTTTTTACCAGTTTTGTCCTAGGATCTGAATTTGATCCTAACGTCGAGAAAATTTTCATTTTTGTCTTAATTTTGCCGCTAGGGGGCGTTTTGTAAAAGTGACTAAGGGCTAATAACTCTGTTATTTGAAGTCCGATTGAAATGCGGTTTTTTGCATTGCGTTCCTTGTCAGTTACTTAATAAAATATGATAGTTTTCAAAAAGTTGCGTAATATAACTTTCGTGCTACAGGAGGTTGAATGTTCGAATCTCGAAAAAACTGTGAAATGAGGGTAGGTCTGCGAAAAATTTATCCACGTCTTTCAGGAATGAGATAGGAGAATTTTGTTTGTTGCATATGATTCGCAAGACATATACGCACAAAATATATAGTGTGGCGATTTTGAGAAATGCATGGTTTGTCCACAGTATGCGGTCAAACTTTACCAATATTTTCGAAAAGTCAACATTTTCAAAGCATGACTTTTAATGTTATTTGCAGCTCCTGACTTTATTTTTTATTCAATCTTCATCATTTTTTCACTGTTAATGCAGTTTTATAAAACAAATAAAATCATGGGAAAAAAATCAGCCATAATATGCAACGGTCAAGGTCATGTACCAATTATTATTATTTTTATCGGCATAAAATACCTCAAAATCTAAAAATATTTTATAGAATGTATATGAACAAAAGTTTTAGTCTGTGAAGAGATCTTTTCATTGGTGTTTAGATTTTGAAGATCGGACTTCATTTGATCAAATGACCACAGTCCAAAGTTTGATCCTCTTATCAAACAATTGTATATCCATACGTTTCCTCTTTTTCGCTGCTCCTGACTTTATTTTTTGTTCAATCTTCATCATTATTTCACTGTTTATGCATTTTTATAAAACAAATAAATTCATAGAAAAAAATCAAGCATAATATGCAAAGGTCAAGGTCATATACCAATTATTATTATTTTTATCGGCATAAAATAGCTCCAAATCTAAAAATATTTTATAGAAAGTATATGAACAAAAGTTTTAGTTCTTTAAGAGCTCTTTCCAGTGATGTTTAGTTTTTGAAGATCGGACTTGATTTGGTCATATTACGGCAGTCCAAAGTTTGATCCTTTTTTGGAATAATTGTAAATCAGTTTTTATGCTTCAAATTGTGATATATAAGAAATATAATGTTCGACTAGTGCGACTTGCGTACTTGATTGAACTATTTGCTGCATTGCTAGGTACCTAATGGAAAAATTGTAATCAATTTTGTTTCTCATTTTGCCGCTAGGAGGCGCTTAGCTTGAAAGCACTCTTCTACTTATAACTCAAAAAGTTAAAGCCTGATCCAAATGCGGTTTATTGCATTATGTTTCTTGTTGATAGCCTAATAAAATATGATAGTTTCTAGGTATGAGTGGCTGAAACTTTTTGAGCTAGCAACGGAAGGTTGAAAGTTCGAACCTCGCAAAAAACTGTGCAGATGAGGGTATGTGTACGAAAAACCTATCCGTTTTTGTTAGACATCAGATAGAAGAATTCTGTTTGCTGCAAATGATTTGCAAGACATATACGCACAAAATATATGGGGTAGCGAATTTAATAAATACATGGTTTGTCCTCTAGAAACGGTCAAACTTCACTAAATTTTAGGAAAAATTAAAATTTCGAAAAGATGTTTTTTGTCACTCCTGACTTTATTTTTAGTTCATTCTTCATGATATTTTCACAAGTTATGTATTGTTATGTTTTAAAGGGCCTCACAATTAAAAAGTTAAAATGAAATTTCAAAGTCAAGGTCATATTACGATAATTTTGTTTTTATTCGGCTCCGAATATCTCCAAAACAAAAAATATTTTATTGAAAGTATATAAACAAAAGTTTTAGTTCTTGAATAGCCCTTTCCAGTGATGTTTAGGTTTTGAAGATCGGACTTGATTTGGTCATATTACGGCAGTCCAAAGTTTGATCTTTTTTTGGAAAAATTGTAAATCAGTTTTTATGCTTCAAATTGTGATATATAAGGAATAGAATGTTCGACTTGTGCGACTTGTATGCTTCATTGAACCATTTGCTGCATTTCTAGGTACCTAATAGTAAAATTTTACTCAATTTTGTTTCTCATTTTGCTGCTAGGGGGCGCTTGGCTTGAAATCACCCTTTATTACTAAAATGATTAAAGTCTGATTTTTATGCAATTTTTTGCATTCTGTTCCTTGGTGACATCAATTTGAAACAACACTAAAATATTTATGCGATATTTCATGAAAATGATAGTAATTCAATGCAACATTAGTTCGTTATAATGTTAAGTGGCATATCGCATTGTCGCGTGTCATTTTATACTGTTGTGTGTCGTTTGCAATTGTTGTTTATCGAGTACAATTGTCGTATGTCATCCTCATAAAGCAACACACACATATAATGTTGCAGTACCCGAAGTCTGTAAAAAAAGTTTTCAAGTTTGCGACTACATTACAGACAGGTAATACTTAGAAGTATTCTTCTTGGTAAAAAGTCTGCTTAAACATTGCGACAAAAATGTTTGAAAGATCACTGTATTCAACAGTATTCAAAAAGCCATTGAACGAAGAAATATGTTTTTCGAAACATGGGACTCAAGAACTGAATGGAATTGCTTTTGCGAAAACCGATGATATCGCATTAGCGATTCTAGTTATTATTATTTTTCTAACCCTTTTTTGTGAACGGCATATCACCATGATAGAAAAAAGCCACAATTATGAAATTTTTACCAGTTCCTTATATTAATCTGAACTTGATCCTAACGTTGAGAAAATTTTCATTTTTGTCTTTTTTTTGCCGCTAGGGGGCGCTTTGAAAAAAATCAAGAAATGCTAATAACTCTGTTATTTGAGGTCCGATTCAGATGTGGTTTTTTGCATTGTGTTCCTTGTCAAAAGCATAATCAAATATGATAGGTTTCAAAAATCTGCGTATATAAAACTTTTTGACTACGGAAGGTTGAAAGTTCGAACCTCGTAAAAAACAGTGAAAATGAGGGTAGGTCTACGAAAAAAGTGCCCATTTTTATTGGAATTGAGATAAAAGAATTTTGTTTGTTGCATATGATTCGCAAGACATATACGCACAAAATATATGGGGTGGCGAATTCGGGAAATGCATGGTTTGTCCACAGTACGCGGTCAAACTTAACCAATATTTTCGAAAAATCAACATTTTCAAAGCATGACTGTTAAGATTTTTTGCAGCTCCTGACTTTATTTTTAGTTCAATTTCTATGAAATTTTCACATTTAATGTAAAACTATGTTCTTAAGTGTCACATGATATAAAAAGTAAAAATTTATTGTAAAGGTCAAGGTCATATTAGGATAATTGTATATCAATTCGGCTTGAAATGGCTCAAAATCAAAAAACAATTCATAAACAATATATGAACAAAATATTTAGTTTTAGAAAAGTTCTTTCTAATGATGTTTAGATTTTGAAGATCGGACTTGATTTGGTCATTTTACGGCAGTCCAAACTTTGATCCTTTTTTTTCGAATAATTTTAAATCAGGTTTTATGTTTCAAATTCTGATACATAAGAATAAAAAGTTTGATTTGTGCGAATAGTATACTTGATTGAACTATTTGCTGCTTTGCTAGGTACCTAATGGTAAAATTTTAATCTATTTTCTTTCTCATTTTGCCGCTAGGGGGCGCTTTTCTTGAAATCATTCTTTTGCTTATAACTCAAAAAGTTGAAGTCCGGTTCGAATGCGGGTTTTTGCATTCTGTTCCCTGTTAATAGCCTAATAACATATGATAAGAATCGAGAGTCCGTGTGGCTGAAAGCTTTTGAGCTACGGAAGGTTGAATGTTCGATCCTCGCAAAAAAATAACCAATAAAAAAACCTGTGCAAATGAGGGTAGGTCTACGAAAAACCTATCCGTTTTTTTTAGAAATCAGATTGAAGAATTCCGTTTCCTGCATACCATTTGAAAGACGTATACACACAAAATATATGGGGTGGCGAATTTAAGAAATGCGTGGTTTGTCCACTTGAAACGGTCAAATTTCACTTAAATTTAGGAAAAATTATAATTCCAAAAACATGTTTTTTTTGTCGCTCCTGACTTTATGTTTTGTTTATTCGTCATGAAATTTTTACACGTTATGGTTTGTTAATTTTGAAAGGGCCTCACAATTAAAAAGTTAACAAAACATTGAAAAGGTCAAGGTCATATTACGATAAGTGTGTTTTTATTCGACCCCAAAGTGCTCCAAATCTAAAAACTATTTCATTGAGAGTATATGAACAAAAGTTTTAGTTCTAAATAGTTCTTTCGTATAATGTTTAGTTTTTAAAGATCGGACTTGATCTGTTCATTTTACGGCAGTCAAAAGATTGATCCTTTTTTAGAATAATTGTTAATCAGTTTTTATGCTTGAAATTGTGATATATAAGAAAAAGAATGTTCGACTAGTGCGACTTATATACTTGTTTGAACTATTTGCTGTTTTTGCAATTTTGTTTCTCATTTTGCCGCTAGAGGGCGTTTTGCTTAAAATCACTCTTTTGCTTATAACTCAAAACGTTAAAGTCTGATTGAAATGCGGTTTTCAGCATTTTGTTCCTTGTTGACAGCACCAAAAATGTGATGGATTTCAAAGGATAGGGTATGGGAAAATATTTGCGCTAGAAGAGTTTGAATGTTCTAACATTGCAAAAAAAAAAGAAAAAAAATGTGCTAATGAGAGTAAGTCTTCAAAAAACCTTTTCGTTCTGTTTCATATTGAAAATTATGGCTGAGTTGAAATAAAGTGTTCAAGTTGATTAGGTTAAAAGCGAAAACCGAGATACCGCTTGCGGTTCTAGTTTTTATTATTTTTCTAACCTTTTTTTGTGAACGGCATATCACCATGATAGAAAAAAGTCACATGTATGAAATTTTTATCAGTTATTACCACGTATTTGAAAATGATCCTAACGTTGAGAAAATTTTCATTTATGTCTTACTTTTCCCGCCAGGGGGCGTTTTGCATGAAATTTATTAATGGCTAATAACTCACTTATTTGAGGTCCGATTCAAATGCGGTTTTTTGCATTCTGTTCCTTGTTGATAGCCAAATAAAATATGATAGGTTTCGAGGGTACGTGTCGCTGAAAGTATTTGAGCTACAGAAGGTTGAAAGTTCGAACCTCTCAAAAAACTGTGCAAATGAGGGTAGGTCTACGAAAAACCTATCCATTTTTGTTAGAGATCAGATAGAAGAATTCTGTTTGCTGCAAATGATTTGCAAGACATATACGCACAAAATATATGGGGTGGCGAATTTAAGAAATGTATGGTTTGTCCTCTGGAAACGGTCAAACTTCACTAAATTTTAGGAAAAGTTAAAGTTTCAAAAACATGTTTTTTATCGCTTCTGACTTTATTTTTTGTTAATTCTTCATGATATTTTCACAAGTTATGTATTGTTATGTCTGAAAGGGGATCACAATTAAAAAGTTAAAAATAAATGAAAAGGTCAAGGTCATATTACGATTATTGTGTTTTTATTCGGCCCCAAGTAGCTCAAAAACTAAAAATAATTCATTGAGAGTATATGTACAAAAGTTTTAGATCTTGAAGAGCCCTTTTCATTAATGTTTAGTTTTTGAAGATCGGACTTGATTTGGTCATATTACGGCAGTCCAAAGTTTGATCCTTTTTTGGAATAATTGTTATACCATTTTATGCTTAAAATTGTGATATATAAGAAATAGAAAGTTCGACTAGTGCGACTTGTATACTTTATTGAACTGTTTGCTGCATTGCTAGGTACCTAATGGTAAAATTTTAATCAATTTTGTTTCTCATTTTGCCGCTAGGGTGCGCTTTGCTTGAAATCACTCTTTGCTTATAACTCAAAAGTTGAAGCCTGATTCAAATGCGGTTTGTTGCATTATGTTCATTGTTGATAGCCTAATAAAATAGGATAAATTCAAGGTATGAGTGACTGAAAAGTTTGAGTTAGTAACGGAAGGTTGAGAGTTCGAACCTCGCAAAAAACTGTGCAGATGAGGGTAGGTCTACGAAAAATCTATCCATTTTTGTTAGACATCAGATAGAAGAATTCTGTTTGCTGCAAATTATTTACAAGACATATATGCAAAAAATATATGAGGTGGCGAAATTAATAAATGCATGGTTTGTCCTCTAGAAACGGTCAAACTTCACTAAATTTTAGGAAATATTAAAATTTCATAAACATGTTTTTTGTCGCTCCTGACTTTATTTTTAGTTCATTCTTCATGATATTTTCACAAGTTATGTATTGTTATGTTTGAAAGGGCCTCACAATTAAAAAGTTTAAAAATGAATGAAAAGGTCAAGGTCATATTACGATTATTGTGTTTATATTCGGCCCAAATAGCTCCAAAACTAAAAATATTTCAATGAGAGTATATAAACAAAAGTTTTAGTTCTTCAAGAGCTCTCTCCATTGAGGTTTAGTTTTTGAAGATCGGACTTGATTTGGTCATTTTACGGCAGTCCAAACTTTGATCCTTTTTTGGAATAGTTGTAAATCAGTTTTTATGCTTCAAATTGTGATATATAAGAAATAGCATGTTCGACTAGTGCGACTTGTATACTTGATTGAACTATTTGCTGCATTGCTAGGTACCTAATGGAAAAATTGTAACCTTTTTTTTTTTTTTCTCATTTTGCCGCTAGGGGGCGCTTAGCTTGGAAGCACTCTTCTACTTATAACTCAAAAAGTTGAAGTCTGATCCAAATGCGGTTTGTTGCATTGTGTTCCTTGTTAATAGCCTAAAAAAAGAATGATAGTTTCTAGGTATGAGTGGTTGAAAGATTTTGAGCAAGTAACGGAAGGTTGAAAGTTCGAACCTCGCAAAAAAAAAAAAAAAATGTGCAGATTAGGGTAGGTCTACGAAAAACCTATCCATTTTTGTTAGACATCAAATAAAAGAATTCTGTTTACTGCAAATGATTTGAAAGACATATACGCACAAACTATATGGGGTGGCAAATTTAAGAAATGCATGGTTTGTCCTCTAGAAACGGTCAAACTTCACTAAATTTTAGGAAAAACTAAATTTTCAAAAACATATTTTTTGTCGCTCCTGACTTAATTTTTAGTTCATTCTTCATGATATTTTCACAATTTATGTATTGTTATGTTTGAAAGGGCCTCACAATTAAAAGGTTAAAAAATGAAAAGGTCAAGGTCATATTACGATTATTGTGTTTTTATTCGGCCCCAAAGAGCTCCAAAACTACAAATATTTCATTGAAAGTATATGAACAAAAGTTTTAGTTCTTCAAGAGCTCTTTCCAGTGATGTTAAGTTTTTGAAGATCGGGGTTGAATTGGTTGAGTTATGGCAGAAAGGCGAAAAGTGTACTTTTAACGAAATTGAAACGCTGTAGTTTCATGAATTTTGAGTCAAAAATTATGATTTCTTCAGGATTAAGACACTGAAAAGTGAAGTGATGTATACTGCAAGGAATATTTGTTTGGTCACGTGATTATGACGTCATGCATATTTAAGCAAGAATTATTAAAAAAAATCATATAAAATCGGCAAGTTGGCGTATGAAGTTGAAATTTGCAGGATTGCCGTAGCCTACGGTGTGCAAAAAGTCCTGAAAATTTCAGATGATTCCTTCAACAAACATGGCAGATATTCATGTTTTTCGGATAAGGGCTTGTACACGAAAATCTAGCAAGTTGAAGTAAGAAAAGAAGGCGGTTATTGGGTTGGTTACCCTCTATCCGGACGTTCCTACGCAGGAAATAGTGCCCGTGTTGAAAGGTGAATTGCGATGCGTATTTGAGAGAATGAGGTGCATTTTAGGATGCAATTGTGTACACCAGGACCGATAAGCATATTGCCTTTGTCATTACGGCTTTCTCCAAACTTTTATTATTAGGTTTTCGCACCTCGCAGTGCGGAAACCTATTGTTCTTCTTCTGTTTTATTTTTTTTTTTTTTTTAATTATTTTTCTAACCTTTTTTTGTGAACGGCATATCACCATGATAGAAAAAAGTCACATGTATGAAATTTTTTATCAGTTATTACCACGTATTTGAAAATGATCCTAACGTTGAGAAAATTTTCATTTATGTCTTACTTTTCCCGCCAGGGGGCGTTTTGCATGAAATTTATTAATGGCTAATAACTCACTTATTTGAGGTCCGATTCAAATGCGGTTTTTTGCATTCTGTTCCTTGTTGATAGCCAAATAAAATATGATAGGTTTCGAGGGTACGTGTCGCTGAAAGTATTTGACCTACAGAAGGTTGAAAGTTCGAACCTCTCAAAAAACTGTGCAAATGAGGGTAGGTCTACGAAAAACCTATCCATTTTTGTTAGAGATCAGATAGAAGAATTCTGTTTGCTGCAAATGATTTGCAAGACATATACGCACAAAATATATGGGGTGGCGAATTTAAGAAATGTATGGTTTGTCCTCTGGAAACGGTCAAACTTCACTAAATTTTAGGAAAAGTTAAAGTTTCAAAAACATGTTTTTTATCGCTTCTGACTTTATTTTTTGTTAATTCTTCATGATATTTTCACAAGTTATGTATTGTTATGTCTGAAAGGGGATCACAATTAAAAAGTTAAAAAATAAATGAAAAGGTCAAGGTCATATTACGATTATTGTGTTTTTATTCGGCCCCAAGTAGCTCAAAAACTAAAAATAATTCATTGAGAGTATATGTACAAAAGTTTTAGATCTTGAAGAGCCCTTTTCATTAATGTTTAGTTTTTGAAGATCGGACTTGATTTGGTCATATTACGGCAGTCCAAAGTTTGATCCTTTTTTGGAATAATTGTTATACCATTTTATGCTTAAAATTGTGATATATAAGAAATAGAAAGTTCGACTAGTGCGACTTGTATACTTTATTGAACTGTTTGCTGCATTGCTAGGTACCTAATGGTAAAATTTTAATCAATTTTGTTTCTCATTTTGCCGCTAGGGTGCGCTTTGCTTGAAATCACTCTTTTGCTTATAACTCAAAAAGTTGAAGCCTGATTCAAATGCGGTTTGTTGCATTATGTTCATTGTTGATAGCCTAATAAAATAGGATAAATTCAAGGTATGAGTGACTGAAAAGTTTGAGTTAGTAACGGAAGGTTGAGAGTTCGAACCTCGCAAAAAACTGTGCAGATGAGGGTAGGTCTACGAAAAATCTATCCATTTTTGTTAGACATCAGATAGAAGAATTCTGTTTGCTGCAAATTATTTACAAGACATATATGCAAAAAATATATGAGGTGGCGAAATTAATAAATGCATGGTTTGTCCTCTAGAAACGGTCAAACTTCACTAAATTTTAGGAAATATTAAAATTTCATAAACATGTTTTTTGTCGCTCCTGACTTTATTTTTAGTTCATTCTTCATGATATTTTCACAAGTTATGTATTGTTATGTTTGAAAGGGCCTCACAATTAAAAAGTTTAAAAATGAATGAAAAGGTCAAGGTCATATTACGATTATTGTGTTTATATTCGGCCCCAAATAGCTCCAAAACTAAAAATATTTCAATGAGAGTATATAAACAAAAGTTTTAGTTCTTCAAGAGCTCTCTCCATTGAGGTTTAGTTTTTGAAGATCGGACTTGATTTGGTCATTTTACGGCAGTCCAAACTTTGATCCTTTTTTGGAATAGTTGTAAATCAGTTTTTATGCTTCAAATTGTGATATATAAGAAATAGCATGTTCGACTAGTGCGACTTGTATACTTGATTGAACTATTTGCTGCATTGCTAGGTACCTAATGGAAAAATTGTAACCTTTTTTTTTTTTTTCTCATTTTGCCGCTAGGGGGCGCTTAGCTTGGAAGCACTCTTCTACTTATAACTCAAAAAGTTGAAGTCTGATCCAAATGCGGTTTGTTGCATTGTGTTCCTTGTTAATAGCCTAAAAAAAGAATGATAGTTTCTAGGTATGAGTGGTTGAAAGATTTTGAGCAAGTAACGGAAGGTTGAAAGTTCGAACCTCGCAAAAAAAAAAAAAAAATGTGCAGATTAGGGTAGGTCTACGAAAAACCTATCCATTTTTGTTAGACATCAAATAAAAGAATTCTGTTTACTGCAAATGATTTGAAAGACATATACGCACAAACTATATGGGGTGGCAAATTTAAGAAATGCATGGTTTGTCCTCTAGAAACGGTCAAACTTCACTAAATTTTAGGAAAAACTAAATTTTCAAAAACATATTTTTTGTCGCTCCTGACTTAATTTTTAGTTCATTCTTCATGATATTTTCACAATTTATGTATTGTTATGTTTGAAAGGGCCTCACAATTAAAAGGTTAAAAAATGAAAAGGTCAAGGTCATATTACGATTATTGTGTTTTTATTCGGCCCCAAAGAGCTCCAAAACTACAAATATTTCATTGAAAGTATATGAACAAAAGTTTTAGTTCTTCAAGAGCTCTTTCCAGTGATGTTAAGTTTTTGAAGATCGGGGTTGAATTGGTTGAGTTATGGCAGAAAGGCGAAAAGTGTACTTTTAACGAAATTGAAACGCTGTAGTTTCATGAATTTTGAGTCAAAAATTATGATTTCTTCAGGATTAAGACACTGAAAAGTGAAGTGATGTATACTGCAAGGAATATTTGTTTGGTCACGTGATTATGACGTCATGCATATTTAAGCAAGAATTATTAAAAAAATCATATAAAATCGGCAAGTTGGCGTATGAAGTTGAAATTTGCAGGATTGCCGTAGCCTACGGTGTGCAAAAAGTCCTGAAAATTTCAGATGATTCCTTCAACAAACATGGCAGATATTCATGTTTTTCGGATAAGGGCTTGTACACGAAAATCTAGCAAGTTGAAGTAAGAAAAGAAGGCGGTTATTGGGTTGGTTACCCTCTATCCGGACGTTCCTACGCAGGAAATAGTGCCCGTGTTGAAAGGTGAATTGCGATGCGTATTTGAGAGAATGAGGTGCATTTTAGGATGCAATTGTGTACACCAGGACCGATAAGCATATTGCCTTTGCATTACGGCTTTCTCCAAACTTTTATTATTAGGTTTTCGCACCTCGCAGTGCGGAAACCTATGTTTTCTTCGGTTCCTGTTTATTTTTTTTTTTTTTTTTTTTTGGTTTTCGCCTCGCAGTGCGAAAACCTTTTGTTGTTCTTCTGTTTCTTTTTTTTTTTTTTTTTTTTATTTTCTTACCCTTTTTTGTGAACGGCATAGCTCCGAGGTGAGAAAAGCCACATCTATGAAACTTTTATCAGTAATAACCACGTATTGAAGATGATCCTAACGTCGAGATAATTTTCATTTTGTTTTTGATTTTCCCGCCAGGGGGCGTTTTAAATGAAAATGTTTAATAAGCATATCTCAATTTTGAGTCCGATTCAAATGCGGTTTTTGCATAATGTTTTCCCTTGTAAATAGCCCAATAAAAATATGATAGGTTCAAAAATTGCGTATAAAAACTTTCGTGCTAAAAGGGGGTTGAAGTTCGAATCTCGCAAAAACTGTGAAATAAGGGTAGGTCTACAAAAACCTACCATTTTATTCAGAGATGAGATAGGAGAATTTTGTTTGTTGCATATGATTGCAAGACATATACGCACAAAATATATGGGGGGGCGAATTCGGAAATGCATGGTTTGTCCACAGTACGCGGTCAAACTTAACCAATATTTTCGAAAATCAACATTTTAAAAGCATGACTTTTAAGGTTATTTGCAGCTCCTGACTTTATTTTTTGTTCAATCTTCATCATTTTTCACTGTTTATGCATTTTTATAAA
>CM037790.1:6710109-6733066 GCA_021229015.1 Solen grandis | reverse complement strand
AAAATTCATCCCAGTTTCTGAGCTCAAATTAGGTCAAGAAAACAGTCTCCTGGGAGTTGAACCCAGTTCTCAGTGTAAAACACCAAGAATACCCTTAAACTGTTAATTTCTGACCCAATTCTGACCCAATCCACTCACCCCAGACAAAATGGTTGAAAAAAGAAGCAGATCTGCATTAGTGACAGTAGCCTAAGCAACGACAATGGGTCACCCCTATGTAAACGCCTAGTAATTGACAAGAGCTATCAGTCGGGTGAGGGGGAACACTCAATGCTCTGTGCCACTCCTGTAAGGTTAAATTTGGTCACCGAAGTAAAGAATGAGGAAACTCTCAATCCTAAACCATCCTACTCCCAAATAGTGGCCGGCTTAACCTCAACTTTGACCAACAAATCAGAAGGAGGTGACATCACCTCAAACCCAACCTCGCCTATACCCCACAAAGAAAACACCAACAACACCAACACAGACCACTCCACCCCTGCAACAAAACAAAAAAACACATTACAACCACTGTGGGTCACTATAACTGTGACAATCATCTCCACCATCACAGTCACCCAGAACCTAAGGCACAATATAGCGGAAAAACTCACTAAAACAATTGGACCCCACCTAATCAGACCACTAGCAAGCAAAGGAAAAAAATGAGGTTTAGGATACGTAATGACCAGATTACACAGGCTAAAGACTTCCAATACAGCAGCAACATAGATTTAAAAATCACACAGGAAAACTTCCAATACAGCAGCAACATAGATTTAACTAGATGTGGGTGTTCCTCGGAACACTTGTGTCGCCTGCATTTAAGCATGTTTGATGAAAGAATTGACTAGAAAATCGATCTTTTGACAAATTATTGATAAAGCATAATCTATTTTGTGAGGTACAAAATAACACCAAATCACACACACACACACACACACACACATATATATATATATATATTTTTTTTAATTTTTTTTTTTAGGGGGGGGGGAGGGGGGGGGGGAATAAAATATTCAAACAGTGCAATATGTAATAATTTTCCCGAGCACTTTCGACTATACAGTCTTCATCAGAGGAGTGTCAGAATGACTAAGAATTCAAAACATTAACTGTAAGAAAAATTATGACGTCATTAAGCACTTATGACGTTAATTATATATATGTTGCAAGTTTGTAGTCATCATTATCATTATTGAGTTATCATTCATGTGCACTGCACTCAGACCATTGAGATCTATGAAGTTTCAAGTCAACACCTCAAATACGTTTCGAGTTATCCCCAACAAAAATTAAGTCTGAAAATCAACAAAGGGAAATAACTCAGAAAATAAAATTATCATTCTTATGCACTGACTACAAATCCATGAGATCTTTCCATCTATGAAGTTTCAAAGCAATATCTCAAATACTTTTTATGTTATGCTCCTGACAAAAATAAAGACTGAGAATCAACAAAGGACAATAACTCAGGAGAAAAGAAAGTGAGAGTTATCATTTATGTGAACTGCACTCCTCTTCAATGAGATCTATCTATCTATAAAGTTTTAAGTCAGCACCTCAAATACTTTTTGAGTTATGCCCTGGACAAAAATTAAGACTGAAAATCAACAAAGGGCAATAACTCAGAAAAAGAAAGTAGGTTATCATTCTTGTGCACTGCACTCCACCTCAATGTGATCTATCCATGTTTTAAGTTTCAAGGTGATACCTCAAATACTTTTTGAGTTATGGTCCGGACAAAAATAAAATCTCAGAATCAACAAAGGGTAATAACTCAGAAAATACGAAAGTCAGAGTTATCATTCTTGTGCACTGCACTCCACCTCAATGTGATCTATCCATGTTTTAAGTTTCAAGGTGATACCTCAAATACTTTTCGAGTTATGCTCCGGACAAGAAAGTGTGACGCCGACGACACCGACGACGACGCCGACGACGGACAAAGTGATCCCTATGTGTCTGCCATGCTATGCAGGCGACACAAAAATCACACAGGAAAACTTCCAATACAGCAGCAACATAGATTTAAAAATCAAACAGGAAAACTTCCAATACAGAAGCAACATAGATTTAAAAATCACACAGGAAAACACAACTAAAGCCAAAGGCATAATTACCATACCACAAAATACAAACATTGACAGTCTCACTAAGGAACTTCTAGACTCCAACCAGATATCACACATAGGCAAACCAAAATATGGTAAAACAGCAGTCACATTCAACAGTGAGGTTGCTCCCTTAAAAATCAATAACATACTAGTAGACATCAAGCCAGCCTACATGCAAACATTAAGGTGCAAAAACTGCCAAAAATTTGGTCATCACTTCTCCATAAGTGACGGCAAAACCACATGTTCTCATTGTGCAGGACCCCACACACATGTCCAGTGCACCCAATGAAACAAAAAACAATGTGCAAATTGCAAGGGTAATCACATCACCGCATATAAAGGATGCAAATCATACATTAGTTACATAAATAGTATCAATAGAACAAGAGCTGTCAGAGGACAGCACGCTTGACTATTCAAAATGCTTGTTGGTAAATCAAATGAAATCTATTTCAATTATTGCCTTTCACATACCCTGTACATAAAAATAGTCAAACATGATATACCTTGATAGACTGATACCCCTTAATAGTTTTATGATGTCTAAAATCAATCCCATGCCTAGTTACTGAGACAAAAGCACAATAACACTGTGCATGCAAAACTTTAACAAGAAATCCAAGTTAGAAAAGGGCCATAATTTGCATAAAATTCAGTCCAACAGTTATCCTCCTTAGTTTTCTGATGCCCCTGAAGACACTCCTTAACTTTCTAGTCAATTCCACAAGCAATTTCTGAGATATAAGTTGGGTAGTAGCTTGAATGCAAAAAATTAACCAAAATTCTAAGTTAAAAAGGGGCCATAGCTTGTAATATATTCCATCAAAAGTTATCTACCTTGATAGTATGATACCCCTAAATATATTAAAGATGTTTAAAATCATAGCATGCCTGGATACTGAGATATTAGAATGAAAGTAACTTGCATACAAAACTTTAACCAAAATTTTTAAGTTAAAAAGGGGCCATAATCTGTAACATATTATATCAAGAGTTATCTACCATGAAAGTATGATACCCCTAAACATATTAAAGATGTTTCAAATCAATCACATGCCTGGATACTGAGATATAAGCATGAGAGTATCTTGCATGCAAAACTTTAACCAAAATTTCTAAGCTAAGGGGCCATAATTTGTAATATATTCAATCAAGAGCTATCCACCTTGGTTGTCTGATGCCCCTAAACATATTCATAAACTTTCAAGTCAATACCATGAATGGTTGTTGAGATATAAGGTTGATAGTAACTTGCACGCAAAATTTTAACTAAAAGCTGCAACGCCAACGCTGACGCAAGGGCGACTACAATAGCTCTCACATTCTTCGAATAGTCGAGCTAAAAAACACAGAAATCCAAAAGAAATGACCAGGGATTTACACTACTTTTGATTTTCAGGGGTCCACTGGACTCAGGATCCTTAAAAACAGGGGTCCATCATTAATTTCAGGGGGTCCAAGCTATTTAACCTCACCAAAATATACTACTCAAAATTTGCTAAGGATCACTAGCTATTTTCCAGAAGAGTTATAAGTCTTGCGACTTTGAGGGCATGGAATGTTAAAGTAAATTTTAAAACTTTTTTTTTTCTGCGCAGATGTGTTGTTACTATACCAAAGCCATTATCTTTAACTAAAAGTATGTATTCCAGATCCTTAAAATTGAGAAATTTATTAAATTTAATAAGTGCAAATTTTGAGAATTCACATTAAAATTTGACTAGGTGGATAACAGACATTCTTGTTTTCTTACAGTATCATTTCAAGCATCCTTAACAAGTATTCCTTGTAGAAAACAAAAATATCTGGATATTCAAAATTCTGTTATACACCGTCTGCAACTGAATCACATAATCATTGAGTTCACTAACAGTATTTTCAACACTTTGATCGTGATCAGCTTTAATAGCGGTTGCGAAATTTGAACGCATATTTAAGACTTGTAAGCTGTTCATGTAGACATCAGTGTCTTGATGACGAATTAATAAGGAGTTTTGAAAGTTTATGCAACCCTCTGTAAAGGGATTTGATGAGCTTTTCGCCGAAATGCAGGTATTACAATACGTACATGCCTTCGTCACGGAACTGTAGCCATTTAAATTTTTCAAGCCATATACTGAAATTTCTGCTCACGTTTTGATTTTGAGGAAGATTGTAACTGTAATCAGGGTGACCAGTTGACAATAAATTTTCATGTTTCTCGTCATCGCGATCTTTTCTTTTGCCCCATAAACTTCTTAAGTCAGTTTGTGTTTGCCATGCTTAACTTTGATAAGACATGTGAGCGGAAGCGTTCAATGATTGGACGCTAATTTTAAAAGGCACAGTGATTGGCTTGTAAATTTAACTAGTTAAATATAGCGTTGGAAATTCCAAGAGATTTACGAAGACATTTGATAATGAATTGGCACAGATATTCTGGACAATTCGTGCGTACACATGGACGCAGACTTTATTTTTCGGTGCGTACAGTCTGTGATTCATGCGTATATGGACGCAGGATCCTGCGTCCGGTAAATCCCTGAATGACGAAACAAATGAAAGCTGGGATAACACCCACTCCCGTCCCAATACCAGTCCAACATCCAAAACAATCCAAAAAACAGATACTTAATATCCAAACTTTAGCAAAATCACTAGTAGGAAAAACTAAATCCGAAATCATAGACATACTGACTAATGAATTGAATCAAAATACCAACACACCATCAATTCAGGAACAACCAACAACAACAACAACAAAACAGACCATCAGACCACCAACACACAACAAACCAAGATACCAACCAAACAAAAAATCCCAAGGCACCACACCCCTTACACCCCCGATCAGACCCACCCCCCAGATACTGGAACAAGCAGCACAAACAACCCTTACTACAGGGACCCCCACCCCCAGATACTGGAACAAGCAGCACAAACGACCCTTACTACAGAGACGCCCACCCCCCAGATACTGAAACAAGTAGCACAAACGACCCTTATTACAGGAACCCCCACCCCCTATATACTGGAACAAGCAGCACAAACGACCCTTACTACAGGGACCCCCACCCCCCAGATACTGGAACAAGCAGCACAAACGACCCTTACTACAGGGACTCCCACCCCCCCAGATACTGGAACAAGCAGCACAAACGACCCTTACTACAGGGACCCCACCCCCCAGATACTGGAACAAGCAGCACAAACGACCCTTCCTACAGGGACCCCACCCCCCAGATACTGGAACAAGCAGCACAAACGACCCTTACTACAGAGACCCCCACCACCATCCCCCCCAGATACTGGAACAAGCAGCACAAACGACCCTTACTACAGAGACCCCCACCACCCCTATTCTGGAATGGACCCCACCCTCCCCCATTCCCAGGACATTTCCAGCTTCTACAAGGCCCTCCCCGCCCATTTGGGTACTAACCTCACAATGATAGGTTAAAACTCCTGATATTCATACCACATAAATAAATAATATTAAATATGGTGGCGACAAGCCAACAACAAAATAATGAATCCAGCCTCGCCGTCATATCATTCGATTCACATAAATCAAAATAGAATTGAAATGTGAGATAGAAATATGTGGAATCAAGGTATATGGCCAGAATGAAAACATCGAAATTTACAATGTATATGTCCCCTTGATCAAATATAACACAAAACAAAACTATGATAGAATATTTAAAAACATAGGCAAAAATAGCATCATTATGGGAGACTTTAATTTAAAACACATAATCTGGAACCCCATAGGAGATTTTAGGTGCGACGGCGAGGCCAACCCCCTCCTAGATCTATTACACTCTAAGAACTTAAATGTAGTTAATGACGGACAAATCACCCGTAATGCAACTTCCCACGGACACAAAGATAGTGCGGTAGAAGTAGTATAGGTATTGAACCAACTTAGGACAGCGGGTCTAACACACATGATAACCCAGACGCACTAATCCGTGCGTCTGGCTTATCATGTGTGAAATCCCCACAAAACCTAGGTTGGTTCAATACCTATACTACTATTAGTTAAAAAAAATCAAAAAAATCACACTAATGTAAAATCAAAACTAGATGTGGGTGTTCCTCGGAACACTTGTGTCGCCTGCATTTAAGCATGTTTGATGAAAGAATTGACTAGAAAATCGATCTTTTGACAAATTATTGATAAAGCATAATCTATTTTGTGAGGTACAAAATAACACACACATATATATATATATATATTTTTTTTTTTTTTTTTTTGGGGGGGGGGGGGGGGGGGAATAAAATATTCAAACAGTGCAATATGTAATAATTTTCCCGAGCACTTTCGACTATACAGTCTTCATCAGAGGAGTGTCAGAATGACTATGAATTCAAAACATTAACTGTAAGAAAAATTATGACGTCATTAAGCACTTATGACGTTAATTATATATATGTTGCAAGTTTGTAGTCATCATTATCATTATTGAGTTATCATTCTTGTGTACTGCACTCAGACCAATGAGATCTATCTACTATAAATGTTTAAGGCAACACTTTACAAGTTATGCACCACACAAGAATTAAATCCAAAAAAAATAAACAAAGGGAAATTACTCCAAAAATACAACAGTTATCATTCTTGCACAATGCACTCCATGAGATCTTTCCACCTGTGAGGTTTCAAAGTAATACCTCAAATACTTTTCGTGTTATGCTCCAGACAAAAATGAAGTCTGAGTATCAACAAAGGGCAATAACTCAAGGAAAAAGAGAAACAGAGTTATCATTCATGTGCACTGCACTCAGACCATTGAGATCTATGAAGTTTCAAGTCAACACCTCAAATACGTTTCGAGTTATGCCCCAGACAAAAATTAAGTCTGAAAATCAACAAAGGGAAATAACTCAGAAAATAAAACAGAGTTATCATTCTTATGCACTGCACTACAAATTCCATCTATGAAGTTTCAAAGCAATATCTCAAATACTTTTTATGTTATGCTCCTGACAAAAATAAAGACTGAGAATCAACAAAGGACAATAACTCAGGAGAAAAGAAAGTGAGAGTTATCATTTATGTGCACTGCACTCCACCTCAATGTGATCTATCCATGTTTTAAGTTTCAAGGTGATACCTCAAATACTTTTTGAGTTATGGTCCGGACAAAAATAAAATCTCAGAATCAACAAAGGGTAATAACTCAGAAAATACGAAAGTCAGAGTTATCATTCTTGTGCACTGCACTCCACCTCAATGTGATCTATCCATGTTTTAAGTTTCAAGGTGATACCTCAAATACTTTTCGAGTTATGCTCCGGACAAGAAAGTGTGACGCCGACGACGCCGACGACGACGACGCCGACGACGACGACGACGACGACGGACAAAGTGATCCCTATGTGTCTGCCATGCTATGCAGGCGACACAAAAATCACATTAATGTAAACTTTAAAAAAAAACAACAATGAAAAAAAATAAAGAAAATTATGTTTTTTCTTAAACCCCTTTTTACCACTCTGAATATGGAGGAGGGTTTTCTAACGTATTATAAAAATTCAATATTATACAGTTTTTATATTTTTGGATATTATCTAGAACTCAGTTATCTGTAATTCTTGTTCATAAAAACTACCTGTAATGTCTTCACCTTTTAAATCTTTTATTTTATAAGTAACAGGATTTGTATTTAAAACTTCTTCAATTACAAATATTTCTCTAGTCCAACGAGTAGTATAACCCTTTTCAAATTTACCTTTCTTTTTTGTTATTCTTACTCTATCTCCAACTTTAAATTTAGGTTTCTTAATTTTCTTTTCTTCTTCTGGATATAAATTTTCATACACTGTTAATGTATTTTCTGATTTACTTGCTTCAACAGGTGTCATTTTAAGTGAAGAATGAATTGTATTATTATAATCTTTAACTAATTGATCTAATACATCATAATATTTAGGTTTCATGAGCAGTAAAATATTTAAACATATGTTGTTTCATAGTTCCTATCCAACGTTCTACTACACTAGATTTTTCTTCATTCTCAGTTGAATATAATTTTATGTTATTATCATTTAATAATTCTTTTACTTGTCGATTATAAAATTCAGATCCTTTATCTGACCAAATAAAAATTGGTTTTCTTTCTTCAAATAATGTTTTAAATGCTTCACTTACTGTTACTCCTGTTTTATTTTTCAATGGAATTAACCAACCATATTTACTAAAAACATCTATAACTGCTAATAAATATTTATAGTGTTTATTTTGTTTTGAATATTGTTGCATATCTACTAAATCAACAGCCCATATTTTATCTATTGAATCAACAAAAACACGTCTTTTAGGAAATTTCTTTATAACTCTATGATGTAATTCATCTGCTAATTTATCCCCTTTGGTGAAACCATTTGTTCCTATAAATCTATTTTTCTTAGATCCACACTCAGAACATTTAGCTTTTAACATTTGTCTATTATTGGTTGTTGTTACTTGTTCTACTGAATTATTTTCAGTATTCTTTTTACAACGTAAACAATATATTTTTGGGTGATCCATTTTTAATGATAAAAAAATGGAAGGAAAAATCTGTAAAAAATGTGGTGAATATAAAACATATAATAATTATTACAAAGAATCTAAAGCCCCTGATGGGTTAAAAGCAAAATGTAAAAAATGTTTATACTTTGTTAAAAGAGATCATCGAGAAAGAAACAAAGAAAAATATAAACAATCTTATAAAGAGTTTATGGAAAGAAATCCAGATTATCAAAGTAATTATTATTTTAGAAATAAATATAATTAAAAATGTATTCTATAAAAATGATCGAGAAAAATTCTGAATTATTTAAAGATCTTATTAGTGAAACTATTATTGATGATATATAAATAATAAAATAATAATAACAAGTAAATTTTTAAATCCTAAAACCTTTGAAATAATAGAAACTTATTACTCTCATCCTATTCAAGTTATTCAATCACCAAATAATATGTCTACATTCTATAATAGTTTAATAGATAAATTTGAAGCTTGGATAGATGAATTTCAAAAAGGATCTGGTTTTGTTTTTATAAATATTAAAAGTGTAGAAGTAAAACAATATAAATATGATTATCAGAAAGCTTCATCTTATATACCTCTTCAATTTAAATCAAATAGTATTATTAATGTTCAAAATAAAAAAGATAATAAATGTTTTTTATGGTCTATATTAGCAAAGTTATATCCTGCTAATACACATAAAGAAAGAGTATCTAATTATAGAGAATATGAAAATAAACTTAATATGGATGGTATTGAATATCCAGTTAAAATAATTATTTTAACTATATATGACAATATAATTAAAATGATGCAATCAACCATTCCATGTAATTGATCTCTTATATATTGAAGGTAATATAGATGATGAGTCTAAAAATAATGTCATTACACATTATTGTTTAATTAAAAATTTAGATAGTTTTAGATATGATAAGAATAATAATAAACAATTTACATGTAGAAATTGTTTACAAGGATTTCAAAGGAAAACAACATTAATTAATCATCAAGAAATATGCTATGATAATGAAGCTTGTAGATCTATAATGCCTGAACCAGGAAAGAATATTCTTAAATTTAAAAATTATCATTTTAAAAATAAATTACCATTTGTTATATATTCTGATTTTGAATGCAAGTAATATTCCTTTATCTACTACTGAATCAAATCCTAATAAACCTTATAAAAATAAAATATTTAAACAAGAAGTAAATAGTTATGGAATATATGTTAAATCAGATTATCCAAATATATATAAAAAATAAAAAAAAAAAAATTAGAAAAAGTAATAAACAATACTTTTCATATATAGGAAATGATGCACATTAGAACAGAAAATACCAATATTAAATAAGTATGAAGAAAAAGAATTTCAAGAAGCAACTGAATGTTATATTTGTGAAAAAGGTTTTAATGATGAGAGTGGTAGTGCATTCTTTCATAATGGTTCTAATTATGATTTCCATTTTCTAATTGAAGAACTTATGAAATATGAAGATAATTATAATAAAGTAAAACTTCTTTCAAAAAGTTCAGAAGAATATATTTCTATAGAATATGGATCATATTATAAAAAATTAAGATTCTTAGATTCTTATAGATTTATGAGTAAAGGGTTAGCAGATATAGCCAAATCAATGGATGAATTTCCTATTTTAGAAAGTGAGTTTAATGGTGATACAAGTAAAACCTTACTGTTTAACAATGTTTCACTATTAAAACAAAAAGGATTTTACCCATATGAGTATATAGATTCTATTGAAAGATTAGAAGAAACTGAATTACCAGATATTAAAGAATTTTATTCTACACTTAAACAAGAGGGAATATCTAAAGAAGATTATAAACATGCACAAAAAGTTTGGAAATATTATAATTGTAAAACTTTAAAAGATTATCATGAATTATATTTAAAAACTGATGTTTTAATATTAGCTGATGCATTTGAAAAATTTAGAAGTTTCTTCTTAAAACATCATGAAATAGATCCTTGTTATTGTTACTCTGCTCCAGGATTAACATGGCAATGTGGACTAAAATATACTGGAGTAGAGTTAGAATTATTAACTGATATAGATATGTTACAAATGTTTGAGAAAGGTATTAGAGGTGGATTCTCAGGAGTATTAGGTCCTAGACATGTAAAAGCTTTTAACAAATATACTCCTAACTATGATAATGGAAAAAGAATTTTAGATGAATATGAAGAAAAAGAAGCAAAAGAAATATTTGATAATGGAGGAGATTTATCTAAATTCTTAGAAGAAAAATTCTTATTATATTTAGATGCTAATAATCTTTATGGATGGGCAATGTCTCAACCTCTACCAACTAAAGATTTTAAATGGGAAAAAGATCCTAATTATTATAAAAAAATTCTAAAGGGTAATATAAAGAAGGGTAAGGGTTGTATCCGTAGAGGTTGTATAATTGAATGTGATTTAGAATATACAGATGAATGTAAAAAGAAAACAATTAAATATCCATTAGCACCTGAAAAGATGTGTGTAAAGAAAGAAGATCTTTCTCCTTATCAATTAAAATTATTAGGAGATAAACCAGTAGGTAAAGAAGAAAAATTATTTCTTACTTTAAAAGATAAAAATAAATATATTGTACATCATTCAATTTTAAAAGAGTATATAAAATTAGGAATGAAAGTTACAAAAGTTTATAGAACAATTTCTTTTGAAGAATCAGATTGGTTAAAAAAGTATATTAATTTTAACACTGAACAAAGAACTAAATCAAAATCTGCTTTTGAAAAAGATTTATGGAAGTTAATGAATAATAGTTTCTATGGAAAGACTTTAGAAAATATAAGAGGAAGAAATGAAGTTAAACTATTAACAGATATAGAAGAAGTAAAAAAATATATAAATAAACCTAGTTTTAAAGATTCAATTATGTTTAATGATAACTTTGTTGCAATTGTAAATAATTTAGGACAAGCAGTTTTAGATTATTCTAAATTATTAATGTATCAATAAAAAAAAACTAAAGATTATATAAAAATAAAAAAAAATAAAAGATGAATATTTGGATACATCGGACTATCCTAAAGATCATCCACTTCATTCAGAAAAAAATAAAAAAGTAATAGGTATGTTTAAAGATGAATTAAATGGTAGTATAATGACTGAAATAGTTTATTTAAGAAGTAAAGCTTATTCTTTTACTTCAATAGACAATGAAACACTAAAGTCTGGATATGCTCAGCAGCCGTTCCGTATCTCTGCATTAAAAGAAGTAAAGAAATTAAAAGGAATAGGGTCAACAACAATTAAAAAAGATATAATATTTAATAATTATAAAAATTGTTTATTTAATGAAACAGAACAAATGAATAAAATGTATACATTAAATTCTGATAAACATGAAATGTATATTAATGAAGTAAATAAAAAAAGTATGTCTCCATATGATGATAAAAGATATATATATAATAATGGAATAGATACTTTACCATTTATGTAGCTTCCATGCAACAAATCCAGTTAATGTCATTCCACCAATAATAAATACAATCTCTCTATTTTTTTGATCTTTAGAAGGAGTATAAAAATCACTTAATGTAGGTTCTTTACGGAACGGCTGTGAAACATTATCAGTTTTATCACCACCAGTTGCATAATAATATTCTTTCATTGCTTCATCAACATCTTCAAAGGTTTGTTTAGAGTGTTGTTCTTTTTGTAATTGTTCATTAATAAAATCTAATCTTTGTGTTCTTTCTTTATTCCATTCATCACGTGCAGCTTGTAATTGTTCCATTGCTTTATCATGTCTTTTTTTCTCTTCATCAGCATCCTTTTTACCAATATGAGAAAATAAATAATTACTACCTGAAAATGAAAATGCATTAACCACTGCTCCACCAATCATCATCGCTATTGCACTTGCCATTTTTATACGGATTAAATCCGGCTGCGTAGCACTATGGAACAAAAAGTTCCACTACTTCATAATATCAGCAGGAATAATACCTTGTTTAACCAACATATCTCTTGTATAAGTAGCTAGAAGAATATCAATAGTTAACATTGAAACATCACTAAAATTTAAATCTACTCTAGGAGCAGGTTTTCTTAAAACCTTTTTAATTATTTCTGCATAACCAATTGTTAAAACAGAAACTACTCCTGCATGATAAGCTGTATTAACAATTTGTTTTTCAAAACACTGCGTAGTGGAACTTCATTCCAGCCGTTCCGTAGAGCACTAAAGATCAAATGGATCAACTTTTTCTTGTGGTTCAACTTTTTCTTGTGGTTTAATTTCTTTCTTAGGTTGTATGTGTTTCACTTGTTTAGAATTATATATATATAATCCTAATCCAAAAACTCCGACTAAACATAAAGGTATATAATTTTTGTATATATTTACACGGATGAAATCCAACTGTGAAACACTATGTTGAACTTCTTTAACTTCATTATTGTGTTCCGTAGTGTTATACAGCCGTTCCGTAGCCGGACTTTGTCCGTCCTCTTTTGTAATAGATTTTAATTGAATGTTTTCTTTCTTCATTTTTTCCATTTCTTTTCTTTTTAATTCAGCTTTCATTTTTTTTACTTCTGCACCTTTCTTACCAGCAGATACTCGTTTTGGATTTTTTATTTTTATTTTAACTTCGGAACTAGTGTAGCCTTCAGGGGTTTCTTCATTCATTTTTATTAGTGATATTTTCACTTTTTTCAACTAGTGTTTCACAGCCGGACTTTGTCCGTAGTGTATTTTCAACTGGTGTATTTTCAACTAGTGTAGTAAAGTGTTCCGCAGCCGGGCTATGGACTTTGTCCAGCTGTGAAACACTTTGCTTGAAATCAATATGACTAGCAGTTGTTATCATAGTAGTAAAAGGAGCAAGATACATTCCATATCTATAATACAATTCACAACAAGTGTTATTTAAAGCATGATTGATAAATGGATCTTCTTCTAAATCTTGTATTAGTTTTGGTGGATTAACAACATTAAAATATTTTGATACACCCATAACATATAAATTAATAAAAGAATTACCTATTGTCTTAGTCATACTTGCTCCTAATCTAGCTTCATATCTACAGTATAATTTGTTTATTTGTTCTGGTGTTATTTTATCAATGTCTGACATTTGTAAGTCTTTACCAAGATATTGTTTACTTCCTCCACCAGCAACAATAGCTGATAATCTTTCACGTTTTGTTTCATCTATAGTGCTACGGATAAAGTCCGGCTGCGTAGCATTATGGACTTTGTCCGGCTGTGGACTTTGTGCAAAGCTGTGCAGAGCAGCCGTTCCGTAGCGGTTCCCTTGTCCGGCTGCGGAGCATTGTGAAACACTATTTTGATTAAGAAATTCTTTGGCATAATTTTTTAAGTTTACTTATAAGTAAATTTATTTTAAATATTCCATATCCAACTATGGAACAGCTGCAGAGCAATATTGATAAGAATATAATATTTGTTATCACCGATGTTGTTTGATAGAGGATTGTTAGCATTTTTTAAGCATTATTATGTATAACTTAAGGTATATATAAGCATTACTTTAGCATTACTTAAGCATTACTATGTATACCTTAAGGTAAACATATTCAATATTTGTGGGTTGATCAGTTTTTAAAATTAATTTACTATGTTTCTTTTTTTTCAATTCTTCTTTAATTCTTTCTCTTTCTTCTAGTGTAGGGATAACATCATTTTCTCTTAGACAGTTTTCAAAACTATCCCTGTCTTTAGTATAAAAAATACATAACCATTTTGTTTGTTCCCTAAGATCTTTTAAAACTGAATTGTATCTTTGTGAAATAACCCATACACTTTGTTCTGCATGTCTACCTGAAAAAGCTAACTCTGATAACATATCTTTTTTCTTTGTTAATTGTTTAGTTGCACTACAGTCATCTATAATATATAGTGTTGGTTTTCCTTGATATTTATTAAAGAATATTCTTAATAATTCTTGTATTTTTTCTTCTCCATTAAATGTTCCACAGCTGGACTTTGTCCATACAATAGGATTAACAATTATTAAATTCTTTGTTTTTGGATTTCTAATATCACCAATCCATTGTCTATTTTTATAAGCTTTATTCCATTGAATAGTAGGACATAGTATAATAATATAATTGAATACACCTCTATAATCTCTTTCTAAAAGATCTAAAACAAATTCTGTTTTTCCACATCCAGTTTGTCCACAGATAATTGCACAGTGTGGATATTTTGGGAATTCTAACTTCTGTGTCTGAACCTTTGGTTCATCCATTTTATAAAATTTATTATTTAGTAATACTTAGTAATTACTTAGTAATTATTTAGTAATTACTTTATATATACGAAGTTCCATACAAAGTTCCACTAAGGAACTGCTGCTCTGCACTAATACACAATTTCTTTAAATCTTCCATCTTCAAAATTAATTTGTGCATCTTGTATAACAAACAGATAAAGATTTATTGGCTCATCCGATCCTGCGTCTTTTGTTATTTGTATAGTTATACCTTCTGATGCATTTTCAATTCTTCTCCCTGAACCATGTAGAGAGTTATCATCCGTTGAACGTAAATCTAACCATAATGCATAACTGTTTGTTAGATATTTTTCTAATGTTACATTGGTGAAATTTAATTTTTTATCATCTTACTAATTTCTTTATCATCTTTTGAATTAAAAGCAAAGAATTTTTTTATCTCATCCCACTGTTGATAAGCTCTCATTCCTTGACTGTATAGTTGATTTGGAACTCCTTCTATTGTTATTTCTACTTTTGTTATTTTAGGATTAAAATAATGTTCTGTTGATGCTCTATCCGGATCTTCAAATAACATTAGAATACCTTTCATACTTCTAGCTGGAACATTTAGATTAATATTCCAAAGTGTATCAGATTTGTTTTTTGTTATTTTCCTATGTCTAAGTATTCTATCATATAAAATAACCATCTTACCACTAAATCTATTTCTAATTATTCTAGCTAATTCAACATCAGAAACACTTTCAAATTCTAAACAAATATTCTTAATAACGTAAGAAGCATTATTGTCACTAGATTTAACTACATTATTATAATCATTAAATGTAAGTTCATATTCAAGTCTATCTCCTAGACCCGCTTGATAAAAAGGCATATGTGATTCTAATAATTCAAAATCTAGAGGAATACAAAATCTATTTCCATAAGCTTTTACAATAGCTTCATCTTGTGTATCTGAGGAAGCATTACCAGCTCCAACTCTATGTCTTAACATGTTTATTTTACCAATTCCTTGGTATGCCATATTTTCACGTTCTGTAGTAGACTTCCATAAATCAATATAACAATGATATATATCACTATCATCAATTGACATTACTTCATTTCCTGATATTTTTATTACAGTTTTCTTAATTATTGATCTTCCTATGTTTGGATATATTGTTGCATTTGCATCACTATCACTTTTGATTTCAATTTCAAATGCTAATCTTGTTGTTCCAGGAACAATAACATCATTACCACTTAGATTAGGAAATCTTACTAACAATTGTTGATTTTGATCAATAGTTGAAGGATTATTGCTTATTACAACACTTTGACGAATACCTCTAATTCCTCTAGGTTCTCTTATTCTTCTGTATGAGTTTAGTTTTTCTCCGTAAGCTGCCATTTTTTAGAGGGAAAAATGGAACAAAGTTCCAGCTGTGAAACATTTTTTTAATGTTTAATGTTTCACAGCCGGATAAAATCCGTATTAAAATGGCAGAAGGAGGATATGATTTTGAAAATCCTGTATATGATGAAGATGATTATGATGATTATGATGAGGAAACTCCTCTTATAGATGATAATGATGAACAAAGTCAAAGTAGTGCTACGCAGCTGTTCCATACTTCTATTGATAATGTTTATAATAATGTTGATACAGGAACAAACCCTGAATATTTATTGAAACATATGACGAACTTGTTTTATGAAAGAAACCAAGAACCTATGAGGGAAATTAATACATTAATAAAAAAGGATAAATTCAACAGACCTGTGTTATATGTTTCAGATGGTAATAAAGAATACCCTATATCATATTATGAAACAAACAATTATAATGAAACATTAAAATATTATTCACTTGACACACTTCAGAAGAAATATCGTATTGATTTTGTTCGAAGGGTTTTAGGAGTAGATGATTTTCAATCTTATTCTACAAGGGTTAGTCATGGTAGAAAAGAGTTGGCTCAATTAATTGAGGAACGAGATAAGATTAATAATATAGAAAATAACATTAATACTATAGAAATGATTGATTTACCTAATACAGCTGAAGAGGCTGAAACTTTGGTAAAAGAAATAGCAGAAACATCGTTTACGGAACTTAATAATGAAGAAGGGACACAAACAATTATAGATAAAAGAGAAATGGATGGTATTTTAAAGGCTATGACCACTGTAAAAGAAGAGCTTGCAAATAACTTGGCTAAATTAAATGAAACAAATAAAGACTTAGCAAGAGAAAAAAATAAATTAGAAAGAGCTAAGGAAGATAATGATGAATTCCAAATAAAAAGAATTACTGAAAGAATAAAAGATTTAGAGATAGAGAGAGAACTTCAAGATTAGAAGTACTTGAAACAAATAGAGATAAATTAAGAACTCAAATAAATAGAATAAAAGAGACAATACATAAAGTATTAAATGAAGATACAACATTAGCAGAAAGAATAAAAACTTTATTTAGAGAACAAGGGATTACAATTGTTAGTATTTTAACTGCTTTTGGAATGATTATTGGTGTTATTGTTGAGACTTTTATTCCTGGTGGTGGTGGAACTGTAACACCTAAACCTCCTGGGAAAGGAGGAAATGTAAGAGATTGGATAAAAAAACAATTATCAAATATTGCTAAACTATTAGCAAAACTAGCAGGTAAAGCGGTAGAAGCATTACCAGGAATTATTGGAGCTATTGTAGGATGGTTATTAAAAACAACAGGAAACGTTGTTGCATGGTTTGGAAATAATTTATGGGCTTTATTAATTTTAGTTATAGGAATGATTTATACAGCTGTTACCCGTTAGTGTTTCACATCCGTTAGAGAACATACTCGTAAATAAATAAAGCTAAAAGTCCTACTGTAATACTTCCTGTTATAATAGCTGTTTTATCATCTTCATGTTCATCCGTTGTTTCAATGAGATCACTAGGTTTTCTACGGACAGAGTGCTCCGCAGCTGTTCCATAGTCCGGCTGGGAAACAATTGGTTTACTTATTTCTGGTAAAGATTTTTTTGTTGGTGTACCACTTATATCTGTGGGTTGTGTAGTAGTAGGTTCAACATGAGAAATATTTACATCATTATTTATTCCAAGTGTTTGAATTTCTTCTTCTTCTGCTACTACAATTTCATTATTATAATCTTGTATTGTTCCAATTCTTAATTCCATATCACTAGGAGACATATATAACCCAATACCATAAACATAATCAACTTTGCTTCTTGCATATTTTAATACACTTTCATATTTTTTTATTTGAGTAGGTATATCAATTGGACTGTCAACTGCATCTTGAACATTTGCTAAAAATTGTTTTTGAGCATCAAATGCCATTCCTGTTCCTAAAATATCTGTTTTAGTTTGAGATTGTGCTCCAAGAATAGCCCAACAATATATTCTTATAGACTCATTAATTCTTTCAACTCCTGCTTGTGTAAAACCTTTTGACTCATCAAGAATAAAAGTTGTCCATATGTTTTTAAATTCATCTGGTTGTTTGATATAATCAATATGAACTTTTTTAGGTGGGAGATATTCACATTTTGAAATACCACAATGTCTTCCTCCAGGTACTTCAGGACCAAATGTCATTTTTGATAAATCTAAAGTTTGAGAAGTGCTGCTTTTTATATGTTGTGAAGAATTATCTCTTCTAAAATCTGTTCTTTCCCAAGCTGTATGACTTGTTGTATATACAATTCCAAGACCAGTGCTACGCAGCCGGACTTTGTCCGTAGCTTTATGTCTCCAATCTGTATTAGGATCTACATTAAACTCACTACAAATTTTTTCATAAGCTTCTCTATCATAATTATTATTAAAAGCATTCCAACTTTTATTTTGTGGAAGAGAAATAGATAATTCTTTTAATATTCTTCTTGTTTGATAATAAATATGGAATAAGAATAAAGAACCTGTTAATCCTCGGACTTTGTGCTTCGCTATGCTTTGCAGCTGGACTCCGTCCATAGCGGTTCCCTTGTCCGGCTGTGAAACACTACCCGCATTTATATGATTTTTTATGTCAACTCCACAACCTGTAGTTGAACACCAAATAGCAAAGTTTAATTGATTCTGCCAAAATAACATCCAATCACTTTCCCACCTTTCTACTATTTCTTCTGATGTAACTTTAGGTAATAAATATTTTTCAAATATATTAGGGAAATCTGCATTAAAACTTTTCATTCCGTTTCCATCTGATGAAATTATTATTTCTTGTTTTATAATGTTAAGTGTTTTTTTTTTTTTAAACACTCCTCCATGTAAATAATTAACATCCTTATTATATTTAAAAGCTTCAGGGATCATTTTTTATCGGTAAAAAATGTACCATATAATTTCCAATATTGATAAACCTATAAACCTACAACAATATATAGATAATAAACATGGAGATAAGAAAATTAGATTAAGAAGTTTTAATTATACTATAGGATGGTATAATATAGAAAATATTCAAATAATGGGTTTTTCAAATTCTCCACTCAAACATTTAAAAAAAAGAGATGTAGATAATATAGAATCAATAATAGAATCATTTAAAAATAAAAAAATTTAAAAAGGGGAAAAAATTAAGAGAGGAAATAAAAAAACTTAGAAAGGCAGAAAGAGAAATTATAGAATATAATCTTGGAAAGCATGAAAGAGAATTAATGGAAGAGATAGAAAGAAATAGAATAGAAAGAGAAAGAGAAAGATTAGAAAGAGAAAGAGAAAGAGAAAGAATAGAAAGAGATAGAAAAATATTAGAAGAGTTTGAAAGAGAAAGAGAAAGAGAAAGAATAGAAAGAGAAAGTTTAGAAAGAGAAAGAATAGAAAGAGAAAGAATAGAAAGAGAAAAAGAAAGAATAGAAGAAGAGAAAATAAAAGCTAATATTATTAGTAATTATAAACAATTATATATTCACCTTGAACAAATAAATAGTACTTATAATTTTCATAATGGAGCACCTAGTAAAATCTTAGGAGTTATTCCTGTTGAGAGTAATCAATTTGGAGATATTGTTAATATTATTTTTGATAATTCAGAGTATAAAAAATTAACTATAGGAAATATTTCTGAATTAACTATAAGTGTTTGTGATGAATGGGGGAAAAAAATAAATAATCATGGATTACCAATGAGTTGTGTTTTAGAAATCATCTAGGGAACTGCTGGAACTTTGTTCCACTAAATTATATAAAATTTATTTTTTATCAATAAAAATGAATCATATAATTTCTAATATTAATGAACCTATAAACCTACAACAATATATAGATAATAAACATGGAGATAAGAAAATTGGATTGAGAGGTTTTACTTATACTATGGGTTGGTATAATTTAATTGGACAATGGATTGATACTAACATTCGTAAATCCCCACCACCCAAAAAAATAATTTCAGATGGTTTTTATAATTTTCAACAAATAGTTGATGTATTTAAAAATTTTGATAACAGAATAACATTAACTGTTGATGAAAAAAATGGTATTGCTTGTTTAAAAGCAGAAGAATACCCAACAATAAGTTCAGTTAGTGATATAACCTATGGATTAATAATAACCAAAGAATTAAGAAAAATGTTAGGATTTAAAGAGAGTCATTATTTGGAAAATTCACCTCTTCTTAACCTCCCATGCCATGGTGAACAATCAATAGATTTAGTTCCTTATAAAGAATTATATGTTCACCTTGAACAAATAAATAGTTCTTATAATTTTTTTAATGGTACACCTAGTAATATTCTTGGTGTTATTCCTGTTGAGAGTAATCAATTTGGAGATATTGTTAATATAAACTTTAGTAATCCAGAGTATAAAAAATTAACTATAGGAAATATTTCTGAATTAACTATAAGTGTTTGTGATAAAAAAGGACAAAAAATAGATAATCATGAATTCCCAATGCATTGTGTTTTAGAGATCATATAGGGAACTGCTGGAACCACTAAATTATATAAAATTCATTTTTTATTAATAAAAATGAATATATTCGGTTCTAATATACTAGATAAAATAGATTATATTTTAATAATTTAAAGTCAAATTTAGATAGAGAATTACTTAACACTTTAACAAAATTAGACCTTGTGGTAAAAAGAATAGAGGAATCCTTAAAAAACATTACAATAAGTGCTGAAATAAAAGGTTCTTTATATAAAAGTAAGGTGTTTTCATTTGGAAATGCCGGTAGAGAAAAAGATGTTGGTTATGTTGTGATAAGGCGTGGTTATATTACTGGTATTGGTCTGTCGAGTAAAAGGACAAGTGGTGAAGTGCGAGTTGGTGTGTTGGTTGATGGAGAGCGTTTAAGTGGGTGTGATATTACTTTACAAACAACAACAGCAAAACATGATAATTTTGAACGCCCTTTTTTAGTTGAGGCTGGAAGTGTTATTAATTTTGTTAGTCTGGTAGATAATACAACTGTAGTTAATACTGTTGCCTCGTTATTGTTTGAATTCAAATAATATACTTAAAAATGAAGCAACCAACGGCCCCAAATTTATACCCTGATTTAAATAGTAAAATACTAGATTCACAGCCAGACTATGGAACAGCTGCAGAGCAGTCGGAAGTAGAACTTCATGAACCAAGTCAAAATTATAGATTACAAAAAATCTCAGAGATTGAGAAAACATTAATTAATGAGAGAGATACTCGTAAAGCATTATATAAAAAATATAAAAGAGGAATAAATATAACAGATGGAGTAGACACAGCTTTTATGTCTGCTAGTATAATTATAGGAACTATTGGTTTAATTGTTCCTATTCTATTTCCGTTAGAAATTGTAGCTCTTGTATGTGGAGGAGTTGGAGCCTCTGTAAAAATTGTTAGACGTAAATTTATGAATAAAATTAAAAAACATGATAATATTAAAACTATTGCTAACAGTAAATTAAATAGTATAAAAAATTTAATCTCTAAAGCTTTAACAGATGGAGAGATATCTGAACAAGAATTTAAACTTATATTAGATGAATTAGAAAAATATAATGAGCTTAAACAATTAACAAAAAACTCTGCGGTTCCAAAAAACTATTCAGAAGAAGAAAGGCAAAAATTAATAGAACAGGGGAGAAAAGAGGCAATGGAGATAATATCCAAAAATATAAAAACTGTATAATATTGAATTTTTATAATACGTTAGAAAACCCTCCTCCATATTCAGAGTGGTAAAAAGGGGTTTAAGAAAAAACATAATTTTCTTTATTTTTTTTCATTGTTGTTTTTTTTTAAAGTTTACATTAATGTGATTTTTTTGATTTTACATTAGTGTGATTTTTTTGATTTTTTTTAACTAATAGTAGTATAGGTATTGAACCAACCTAGGTTTTGTGGGGATTTCACACATGATAAGCCAGACGCACGGATTAGTGCGTCTGGGTTATCATGTGTGTTAGACCCGCTGTCCTAAGTTGGTTCAATACCTATACTACTGGTAGACTTAGCCATTATTCCAGCTAAATTCAAATCCCACTCAGAATTCTATGTCACTGATAACTCTATGGGTAGTGATCATCTACCAATAAAACTAAAAATCCAATTTAAAACTCAACTAGAAAAAACAAGAGGGCCAAGATGGCCCTTGATCGCTTACCTGAGAAAGATGATTGCTTAAGAAATAATGATGCTAGAGTGCAAAAGTGAAATCTGGCTTTTTTTTTTGTGATGAAAAGGGCATAACTCCTAAATTATCTAGACAATATCAGTTATAATTGAACCCGATGGCGAGATTATGGGCATAAACATTGTCTTAAAGTTTAAAAAAGATTGTTATAAAAATGAATGTTGGTAGAGAATAAACAAAGTGAAATCCTGCATTTTTTTAATTAAAAGGGGTATAACTCCTGACCTAAATGGCCCATCTCAGCCACAATCGAACTCAATCAAGACATTATGGTCATAAGCATTGCCGTAAAGTTTGAAGATGATTGCTCAAAAGATGAAGATGCTAGAGTGTAAACAAAGTGAAATCTTGCATTTTTAATATTAAAAGGGGCTAACTCCTAACCTAATCAACAGATCTCAGCTTTAATCGAACTCAATCAAGACATATGGTCATAAGCATTGCCTAAAGTTTGAAGATGATTGCTCAAAAGATGAAAATGAA
>CM037790.1:6675629-6710009 GCA_021229015.1 Solen grandis | reverse complement strand
GCCATACCCATCTACAGACGCATGGTCACCCAATGCAACCATCCGTGATCGTATAAAAATGGATAGTTTTCCCATCACAGGCAATACCGTCACAGACGGTTTTGAGAACTAGATGTAGAATTATAAAACCTGTATTTCATTTGCAATAACTTGACATTTACTTTTAGCACATGCGCTAGTTTCATACGAAATCGCCACCCTAAACTGGTGACGACGCCATACTGCGGAACGTGTCACGTGGTACCGCAAGCACCTGCTTCAGGATACCGTATTGTATATCTAACATATATTGTTGAAGTTGCCTTGACGAAAAAAGCGTGTGACCAATGCTTTCCGGGTTTATTTGTCTGGAAACAAATACTTCCCCAATATTAACGAGGGAGAGTAGATTTTTTTTTTCAATAACCGATCATCTGTGAACGAGCTGCTTTAAACGGTTATATGGTACAAAGTATTGGGACTCTAAAATAAACTGCACGAAGGATTCCGGATATAGGCGAATTTACGCGATAGTCAGATGTTAGGAAACTGTGACAAAACCTGTAGCATGTTTTAAACAAGAGGGCAATGATGGCCCTGAATCGCTCACCTGAGTACCATTGCTTCAACTGATGTCAAGGTTTTTAAACAGACAAGGATCCTGATATAACTTAATCTAAAACATTTTACCCCTGACAATACTACACACCAAATATCTAAGCAATGGGCCATATGGTTTCAGAGAAGACTTGGGCGCAGGGTCATTTATCACCGTAGGGCCAAGACTTTGAAAATCTTTGTAATGAACCATTAGATGCTACTACATACCAAAAATCTTAGCTCTAGGCCTTATTGATTCATAGAAGAAGATTTTTTAAGATTTTCCTATTTAACTCTATGTAAAACAAGTGACCCCTGGTGTGGGGTCATTTATCACCATAGGGCTATGATTTGTACAATCTTGGTAGTGGCCCATAAGATGATGCTACATACCAAATATCTAAGCTCTAGGCCTTATGGATTCAAAGAAGAAGATTTTTTAAGATTTTCCTATATAACTCTGTGTAAAACAAGTGACCCCTGGTGGGGGGTCATTTATCACCATAAGCTATGATTTGTACAATCTTGGTAGTGGCCCATAAGATGATGCTACATACCAAATATCTAAGCTCTAGGCCTTATGGATTCATAGAAGAAGATTTTTTAAGATCTTTCCTATATAACTCTATGTAAAACAAGTGACCCCTGGTGCGGGGTCATTTATCACCATAAGCTATGATTTGTACAATCTTGGTAGTGGCCCATAAGATGATGCTACATACCAAATATCTAAGCTCTAGGCCTTATGGATTCATAGAAGAAGATTTTTTAAGATTTTCCTATATAACTCTATGTAAAACAAGTGACCCCTGGTGCGGGGTCATTTATCACCATAGGGCTATGATTTGTACAATCTTGGTAGTGGCCCATAAGATGATGCTTCATACCAAATATCTAAGCTCTAGGCCTTATGCATTCATGGAAGAAGATTTTTTAAGATTTTCCTATATAACTCTATGTAAAACAAGTGACCCCTGGTGCGGGGTCATTTATCACCATAGGGCTATGATTTGTACAATCTTGGTAGTGGCCCATAAGATGATGCTACATACCAAATATCTAAGGCTAGAGGCCGTATGGATTCATAGAAAAAGATTTTTTAAGATTTTTCTATATAACTCTATGTAAAACAAGTGACCCCTGGTGCGGGGTCATTTATCACCATAGGGCTATGATTTGTACAATCTTGGTAGTGGCCCATAAGATGATGCTACATACCAAAAATCAAAAGGCTAGGCCTTGTGGTTTCGGAGAAGAAGATTTTTTAAATTTTCATTTTTAAAATCTATTTTTAGCTCCTGTGACCTAATTATGCGATGGACCAGAACCATTTATACAACTTTAGTAGAGCTTCATCCAAGGAACATTCCTGCAAAATATTTTTCAAATTGGCCAAGCCGTTTAGGAGGAGATGTTGTTTGAAGCAATTGTTGACGCCGGACGCACGGACGGACGCACGGACGCACGGACGACGGACGACGGACGCCGGACAAAAGGCGATCAGAAAAGCTCACCTTGAGCACGTTGTGCTCATGTGAGCTAAAAATAGGAGAATTGGGACTGTGCTTCACGGTTGTTATTTTTTTAATCATAAAAAAAACTTAACAAGAGGGCCAAGATGGCCCTATGTCGCTCACCTGAGTAAGATTGCTGTGCTAGGCATGATGGCAAAAACCCTAGAGTGTTCACAAGATGTTTCTAATATTTGCCCTGGTGACCTACTTTTCGACCCCGTGTGGCCCAGTTTTGAATATATCCGAGAGCTGATGTAAACAAACATTCCGACCAAGTTACATTAAGGTTAGGCTGAAACTGTGGCCTCTAGAGTGTTCACAGGGTTTTTCTAAGATTTGACCTGGTGACCTAGTTTTTGACCCAACATGACCCAATTTGAACATCCAAGATATATGTAGACAAAACTGACAATTTATGAAGATTGGGCAAAACTTGGCCTTGAGTGTTCACAAGGATTTTCAAAGATTTGACCTGGTGACCTAGTTTTTGACCCAACGTTACCCAATTTCGAAGTCATCCAAGATATTATGTAGACAAATACCCTGACCAATTTTAATGAAGATTGGGCCAAAACTGTGGCCTCTGAGGTGTTCACAAGGTTTTTCTAAGATTTGACCTGGTGACCTAGTTTTTGACCCGACATGACCCAATTTCGAATTCATCTGAGATATCATGTAGGCAAACATTCTAACCAAGTATCATGAAGATTGGGCCAAAACTGTGGCCTCTAGCGTGTTCACAAGCAATTGTTGTCGACGGATGACGGACGTCGCATGACGGACAAAAAGCGATCACAAAAGCTCACCCTGAGCACAAGTGCTCAGGTGACCTAAAAGGGAAAAAGAAACGTCAAACAGGAATATCTGTAGTCATTGTAATTACTGCTTTAATCATATTATATTTATTATATTCATTTTTATGTGAAAGCTTCTTTCAGCAAGCATAAGTAAACACTAGACGATGAGATCGATAAGGAAATTATTTCTAAAGCTTCAATCGTTTGAGTTGAGGCGTCTCTCAATGCCTGCCCTTGAAGTAAATCACAAACCAATAAATATACAATTTGAACACAGCTGCAACAGAATATGTGTTCTCGTGTCTTCTATCGTTTATTTAAATGTATGATTTCTTCCCTAAATATATAGTAGATCTATGCTCGGTAAAATACCATATTTTATGACCAGTGTAATGTACACTTACTATTGTTAACTTATGAACCATTCCAGTGTTTACGTAAATATCCAAAATGACTATAGGGGCCTCCGTGGCCGAGAGGGTAAAGTCGCTGACTTTAGCACCCCCTCACCGCGTGGGTTCGAATCCCGACAGGGTCAATCGGATTTTCATGTGAGGAAGCCTTCCAGCTGGTTTGCGGTAGGTCGGTGGTTCTACCCGGTTGCCCCCGTGCATTCGGGGTCTTCCTCAACATGTAATTAGCTGGACGTCGCTATATGACTGAAATACTTTCGAAGCGACGGTAAACTCAAATAGTCAAGTTTCATCTAATATCCATTTAACACATGCTATAACGAATCATTGTAAAATGGCAACCTTAACGAAGTAATAACGCGAAATATCAACAATTTGTACATCTACATAAGTCTGCTCCACAATCAACATCCGGTTTTTTAGGCGAATGTTGTTGTTGTAGTTGTAGATTTTGAATCAATCGATCTTTTGACGGTGAACCGATATTCCATGTGTTAATTGCCATATCAGACTGAACAAACCGTGCATAAAATATAATGGTAACATACATCTGTGCAAAGTTACAACCTCCGTAGTCAAGTCATGTCAGATTCCGTTCCTTACCATGATTAATATACAGTACAGAGAGACACCGGCTACTGGCGTGGGATCCCCCAATGATACAAAGTAACAATTCAAAACACATTTTATAACAAAACTTCACAATTCAAGAAAAAAAATATTGATACCATAAAACAGGAAAAGGTATGTAACTCTCGTCGAAAATCTATAGGAAAACCAGACATGGTCATATTCTGAGCTTCGTATCTGACACAATTTTCAGCCGATTTCAAATATGCCGGGCTTGTTCAACGCAGAAATAACTACAAAGACAATACGAGTCACGAAACTCAATGGAAACTGTACTCGGACACGATGTGACCGAAGCAATGCATATCACAGTCAATACGCTTTTCAACGGCAACTTCACAGAAATACAATATTTTCAACAAATACCCATATTAAAAAATAAATTATGTATTTATTTAATTCTCACAAGTTATGCTTTTTTCTAGAAGTCGCTAGTATCGATGCATTCCGCCCTCATTCCACTGTTGCATTTTGTTATGACTGATGGCTACCATAATCGCTGGTTCCCCTATGTCACATTGTAATTATCACAAAAGCCGATAACAATTCAATATGGTAGCCGCCAGTCATAACAAAATGCAACAGTGGAATGGAAAAAAGCCTAACTTGTGAGAATTAAATAAATACATAACTTATTGTTTAATATGGGTAAGCTTAGCTCAATCCTTCTAGTATTGTTACCCGATCTGGCAAATCAGTACAACCAAACGCTCGCTATATCGGAAAGGAATGGGTTAATAATTAACTCTTAATTGTGTACAGAGAGCAGAGTACGAGCTGTTGATATTTAACAGTTGTTATTTATAGCCTGAGTGATAACTTATCCATTACAGCTTAATTTGTCTATATAGGAATGCTTCTCCATTGATAATCAGAATGTTGACATGTATTTGCATGTTTATTTAATTGCATACGTATTTGTTTTTTGTTTGATGAGTATTCTTTCTTTCAAAAGGAGGGTGATGTTCCATTGTTCAATTTAAGTACATAACTGAAATAGACTATAGCCATTTGCTTCATGGGATGTAACTGACCTGGACAGGGAGTCCAGCTAGAGATTATATATACATAAGTATTAAATATATAATCTCACACTTGAGTTGTTTGTGCAGTCATTTGACTACTAGTGTATATAGACACAAGTTAAAGATAACATTACAATATCAACAAATGATTGAAGAGATCTACAATTGAAGTGATTTGTAGAGGTCAACAACTTATTTGTTGATATCATTAATTCATTTGAAGATCTCTCCAATTCATTTGTTGTTATCTTCAAATGATTTGTTGATATCAATAATTAATTTGAAGATATCTCTAAATATTTGGGAGTTAATGTAGATTTGGCGTTCCATAAGGGAGCATGTCTCTGTGATTGTATGCCTAGTAATCCAGTCTTGCAAATAAATCAAAATGTCTAAATATAAAAATACACATATATATATAATAAGAACGTTAGAAGAGCTTTCGAAAGCTTACCGTCTCAATCACAGCGCGTGTGTCCAAACCGAAAGTTACTCATGATCCAATGTGTGTAACACGAAATATGCACAGTACGTGACAACAAGGGGATGTAACCCACAGTGTGTGTTGATTTAACTGATAAACTTTAACACGCACTCGTGTGACTGTGTTATGCTTAAATTCCATGAATGGTGCTGTGTTGATCTTTTGTGCCCAGTATCCAAAATAAATGTGTATAGATCTCCACTTCTGATAAGTCTACTGCCATTTGATGAGAGAGAGAGAGAGAGAGAGAGAGAGACCAAGGGAGAACAACGCTACTTCACTAAAGCTGCATATATTAGATAGTTATTTCCCGTATTTAATTACACATGTTTTTCTATGAAAGTATTTACTCTAATTAAAATCCGACCGGTGAAACATTTTCAAGTTCCCACCACCGCCCGGTAACTAAAAAACGTTTATATTTTCAATGCCCTCCTACGATTTAACTTTCCTCCTCCGGGAACTTAAAAAAACAAGAGGGCCATGATGGCCCTGAAACGCTCACCTGAGTACCATTGCTACAACTGATTACAAGGTTTTTAAACAGACAAGAATTCTGATATAACTCAATCTTAAACATTTTAGCCCTGACAATATTATACACCAAATATATAAGCACTGGGCCTTATGGTTTCAGAGGAGAAGACTTAGTGCGGGGTCATTTATCTCCAAAGGGCCACTATTTTGAAAATCTTGATAATGAACCATTAGATGATACTACATACCAAAAATCTAAGCTCTAGGCCTTATGGATTCATAGTAGAAGTTTTTTAAAGATTTTCCTATATAACTCATGTAAAACAAGTAACCCCTGGTGCGGGGGCATTTATCACCATTGGGTCATGATTTGAACAATCTTGGTAATGAACGATTAGATGATGCTACATACCAAATATCTAATCTCTAGGCCTTATGGATTCATAGAAGAATTTTTTTAAAGATTTTCCTATATAACTTCATGTAAAACAAGTGACCCCTATTGCAGGGGCATTTATCACCGTTTGGCTATGATTTGAACAATCTTGGTAATGAACCATTAGATGATGGTACATACCAAATATCTAAGCTCTAGGCCTTATGGATTCATAGAAGAAGATTTTTAAAGTTTTTCCTATATAAATCTATGTAAAACAAGTGACCCCTGGTGCAGGGGCATTTATCACCATAGGGCTATGATTTGAACAATCTTGGTAATGAACCATAAGATGATGCTACATACAAAATATCTAATCTCTAGGCCTAATGGATTCATAGAAGAAGAATTTTAAAGATTTTCCTATATAACTCTATGTAAAACAAGTGACCCCTGGTGCGGGGGCATTTATTACCATAGGGTCATGATTTGTACAATCTTGGTAATAAACCATAAGATGATGCTACATACCAAATATCTAAGCTCTAGGCCTTATGGATTCATAGAAGAAGATTTTTAAAGATTTTCCTATATAACTCTATGTAAAACAAGTGACCCCTGATGTGGGGGCATTTATCACCGTAGGGCTATGATTTGAACAATCTTGATAATGAACCATTAGATGATGCTACATACCAAATATCTAAGCTCTATGCCTTGCAGTTTTGCAGAAGAAGATTTTCAAAGTTTGCATTTTTAAAATCTATTTTTAGCTCCTGTGACCTACTTTTTCAACCAATCTGAATAATTTGTACAACTTTGATAGAGGGCATCATAAGGATGATTCCTGTGAAGTTTGGTCAAAATCCCTTCAGCGGTTCATGAGGAGATGTTGTTTAAAGCAAATTGTTGACGACGGACGGACGCACGCACGACGGACGACGGACAAAAGGCGATCACAATAGCTCACCATGAGCACGTTGTGCTCAGGTGAGCTAAAAAGAGAGAAATGACCCCCACCCCTTACGTCGGGAAAACTTCAACACTAATAAAGTAAAAAAAACAACATAATATGTATTATTGATATTTCTTCCTATTTTGAATCTATATGAGTTTAAGAAAGCGCTGGTGAAGCTAACGTTTTTACAAATGACCCCCCATATTTATGTTTCTTCTTTGGAAAAGTGTATATCTAATTTTATAACTGATACTTAAATGTGTCATTAGCACATTGGTGTATCTATTAACATTTGGTGTTACTAAATAGAATTTACATGATGTTATATAGGGGAAATTGAAAACGTTTTCAGTATATCCCTAGGTAAAATATAAATTTTTGGGTAGGACATTTGAAAGTGGGTTGGTGGGGTCTCAAAGCGTTTTCAAATTGGGCACAACTGGTAAACAGATTTCAAAGCTGAAGCATACTTGAATATTATTAATAATTCAAAATATAGATGTTCCTTATCTAGATTTCGCTGTTCGGTTCATAAATTAGCTATTGAAGAGGGGAGACATAGAAATATTGAGAGGAATCAAAGGTTATGTGTTAAATGTAATATGCAAGTTGTAGAATCGGAATTTCATTTCTTGTTGGTGTGTCCACATTATATTGAAATAAGAAAATTTATCTTCAGATATTATTTACTTGGCCTTAAACTAACGAGAAATCTAATTAATCTTTAAAATATATATACTTTGCAATGAAAAAAGGGGACGGTAGTCTATAACCAAAATATCATACATCTTTCATATGATTTAATAATATAACAGTTTAACTGAAGTGTTACAACAATATTTAAACTCATTGTATTTAACTTCTTCAAGCATCACAATATTATTTGTATGTACCATTTTAATATTATTCCTACCTAGAATTTGAGGAAAATAGTTATTTAATTTCTTTTATTTCAGCCACAGATGATACTATAATTGTAATACAAATATTAATGACCTAAATTTGTAAATTATGTCGATTGCATGATGAATTTCAATGTGTGTATATATATATATATATATATATATATATATATTACTTATTACTATTATTCATGTAGTGGGTGGATGAATGACAAGACACACCACTATGGGTTCAATAAATCTGTTTTACTTGATGTCATGAAAAGACCTAAAATACAAACATTAAACACAGTATAAGATACATATCCATTATAAGATAATTAAAATATCAATAATCGAAAGATAGGATCGCGAAGTATAAAGTTACAGAAAGACAATCATTTCATTGATACTAAAAATCTTACCAGGCACGTCAGTAGTAAATTAATATATTAATACATATATAAGCTCAACGGTAAGAGCAGCTATAATATGAAATATACTGTCACCTCCACGGTGGTAAGTGGTGAAGTGCCGGTTAGTTGGGAGAGGGGCTTGACGGCGGGAAATGGAACAAAGGGACAGGGGCAACCAATCAGGGGACATACCTAAAATAACATTCTAGCAAATACAGTTGTCATAAATCACTCACCACAACTCACTCACCAGGGACAAAACTAACATGTACACTGGACGACACAAGGACATAAGCACTTAACAAGACAAATACAAAACAAGGGACAGAACTGCACATTACTACACACTCCCCCTCTTAGTTGAAATGTCGCCGACATTTGTATCTGAAACTTAATACAGATAAACCAAGGGTAAAAATAATAAAACAAAATAATTCCTCTGTAAATATGAGTATGAGAAAATGCATATTTTCTCAAATAAATGAACTACAACTATAATATACAGCCGGCACACCTTGCGCTGTAACCTGTATATAAAGAAAATGAAGCATAATTATTTTATAAGATTTACAGAGAAAATTCACTTTCTAACAGCACTAAATCATATATGCTATATCAAAATCTGCAGTGCTGAAATAATTTGACATAAAACAAGTTACAAATAAATAAAGCGCTGTTTCTGAAAGTAAAAAAATTATTATGACTAATTGTAAATATAATAACTAAACAAAATATTCAGCTGTCTGCTGACAGGTCCACTCGCCATATCTGTCAGGCGGACGCACAGTGCGTCGTGGCCTAGGGCGCGGAACAGGTAGTGTAGGCGTACTGGGCTGCGCCACAGACTCCGGACTGGGAACTGGGGCAGCAACAGGGATTGGTTCAGCAATCGGGACTGGACTGGAGCAATAAACAGGATTGGGTCGAGGAGTAACAGGACTGTGTCGAGGATTTCAGGACTGGGTTGAGGATTTATAGGAATAGTATTGGGTCGTACCGATGGAACAAGATCAGGGCGAGCCAAAGGAACGGGGCTGCCCCGAAAACCTGTTGTACTCCTGGGACACACGGTAGAGGTTGACCTGGCAGTGCGAGTATCAGGTCGATAACGTGACGCACGGGGTGAAGCTGGCCGAGTAAGAGGTGTGGCACTGAGAGATGTGTCATGACCTCGACGCTGTGGGATGACATACAAAAGGGAAGAACTTGACTCTGATGAACTGGAGTCAGCGTCATACTCCTTTTGTATGGGGACAGATCTAGTCTTTGGTCTGGCTTTTGGTGTGGCTGGAGGAGCAGGCATTTCCTCATCTTTAGGAATAGACTGGAATGGCAGGAGCGTGTTCCGGTGCAAAGTTCTTACAGGTCCGTTGCCAGACTCCTGTCGAACTTTAAACACAGGTTGACCTTCATAAGGAATATCTACTATAACGTAGGGATTCCGTTCCCATTGGTAAGCAAGCTTGTGCTTACCACGAAGGTTCACATTTCTGACCAGAACAATGTCGCCAACTACCAGCTTGTTCTCGCGAACACTGCGGTCATAATTGACCTTGTTCTGGCTAGCACGCTTCTGCGCAGCTTCCCTGGCAACTTTGTATGCATATTGCATACGTTTCTGCAACTTAGCAGCATAGTTGCCATGCTGGACTTCTCCGAAGTTGTCCGGGCTGGTTCCAAGAAAAGCGTCAACTGACAGGCGGGGATGCCAGCCGAACATGAGAAAATGGGGAGAAAACCCAGTGGAAGAGCTCTTGGTAGCATTGTATGCTTGCACAAGGGCTGGAACGAAGTCTTTCCAGTTGGCCTTGTGGTCATCGCATAGCGTGCCGAGCATGCGCAGAAGGGTACGGTTAAACCGCTCTGCCGAAGGGTTTCCCATAGGGTGGAAAGGAGTGGTACAAGTCTTGCGGACATTTGCAAGTTTACACAGCTCCTTTATCACACGGGACTCGAAGTTGCGACCCTGATCAGAATGTAATTGTTCAGGGAAGCTGTAATGAACAATGAAATGTTCATAAAGAGCCCTGGCTGTAGTCGAAGCCTTCTGGTTGCGGCAGGGAATTGCCTTGGCATAACGGGTAAAATGATCCGTTATGACAAGGACATCCTCGTACCCACCTCTGGACTTTTCAAGCTTCAAGAAATCCATACAAACAAGTTGCATGGGCCTCGAAGTGTTGATGGGTACAAGCCCGGCCCGCGGAACCACAGGCTCCTTCCTACAGACACAGGAAAGACAAGATGCGACACGGTCCTTAATGTAAGACTCCATGCCGGGCCAGAAGAAACGCTGGCGTGCAAGCCAAAGAGTCTTGTCACGACCAGGATGGCCAACGTCGTGGTGAACACCACGGAAAGCAACAGATCGATAGGAAGACGGAATGACTAGTTGGATGACCTGTTCTCCATCCAAGGATGCGGTACGATAGAGTATACCGTTGTCAAGAGAAAGAGAAGACAAATCGCGAAGTAAACTTTTAACTTCACGAGATAGCTGCTCCCCCCTTGGCCGAGAACCGGACCGCAGGATGGAGATGACCTTGGAAAGGTCGGGGTCATTTGCCTGCTCCTGCCTCCAATCGATAGGGTTGACTGGGGCTGAGGTTGCATCAATGTCGTCACCTAGGAGGATATCACTGTCACAAGTCAGGCTTTCTACAGCAGGAAAGGAGGAAGTTACTGCTGAACAGACAGCCTTGACAGCTTCCGAAAACATCTGTGGCATACGGCTTAAACCGTCGCAATCAGTGTTCGACTTGCCTGACTTGTAAACAATGTCAAAATTGTATGCAGATAGAGCTGCAACCCAGCGGTGACCAGTGGCATCAAGTTTTGCCGAAGAAAGAACATAGGTCAAGGGATTATTATCAGTGAAGACAGTGAAATTATTGTTGTACAGATAGTCATGGAACTTATCTGTAACAGCCCACTTCAGCGCCAGGAATTCAAGCTTGTGAGCAGGATAATTCTTCTCACTTGCTCGAAGTCCACGGCTCGCGTAAGCAATAACTCTCTCTTGTCCATCCTGATCCTGCAGTAGAACAGCGCCTAAGCCGGTACCGCAGGCATCAGTGTGGACAATGAAAGGTTTGCTGAAGTCAGCAAAAGAAAGAATAGGAGAGGAAGTAAGTTTTACCTTGAGGAGATCAAACGATTTTTGATGAACCTCGAGCCAAGACCAAGGTACTGGACTCTTCTTGCATTTCTTTGTCTTAGATTTGGATTTTGAGTTGGTTGTTCCATGCCCTTCCAGGAGACTATTGAGTGGATGTGCGATCTTAGAATAGTCCTTTATGAAACGCCTATAGAAACCAGCTGTTCCCAAAAAGCTTCGAAGTTCTGAGACATTCTTGGGAACAGGCCAGTCAGAAATTGCAGAAGTCTTAGACGGATCAGTAGAAATACCGTCTTCAGAGATGACATGGCCAAGATAGGTGACAGAAGACTTAAAGAATTCGCATTTTGAACCTTTAAGTTTGAGGCCACATGTCTGAAGACGGTGAAAGACCGACTCCAGACGAGAAAGATGTTCCTCAAAAGTTTCAGAAAAGATAAGTATGTCGTCAATGAAGACAAGGCATTCCTTAAGGTTAAGATCACCCATACACTTTTCCATAAGGCGCTGGAAAGTTGCTCCACTGTTGGTAAGGCCAAATGGCATGCGGTTGCATTCATAAAAGCCCAAATTACCAACAGAGAAGGCGGTCTTATGCTTATCTTCTTCTTCCATCTCAACTTGCCAGTAACCAGACCGCAAGTCGAGCTTGGAGAAGAATCTTGAACCGACCAATGAATCAACAGTGTCGTCGAATCTGGGCAACATATAGGCATCTTTACGCGTTCTGGAGTTCAACATCCGAAAATCCAGACAGAAGCGCAACGAGCCATCCTTCTTTCTGACCAAGACAACATTGGATGAGAAAGGACTGTCACTCTCTCGAATGGCACCACATTCAAGCATGTCCCTGAGATGCTGTCTAACCTCCTCATACATGCCAGGAGGGATCTTGCGGTACGGCTGCTTGAATGGAGTGTCATTCTCAAGAATAATTTTGTGCTTAACCAGATTCGAACAACCGAGATCAGTTGGACCAGTAGAGAAAATACTTTTCCAGTTCCCAAGAACCTGACGAACGCGGAGAATTTGTTCTGGAGACAGGTTCTGGGTATCGATCTTGACACCAAAATCGCCGACTGGATCCTTGACAGGTGGAACAACCGAAGAAGTAGAAGAAGAAGAAAGATGGGAAGAAATGTTGTCAACGACCTTGACCTCGTTGAGAACACAGATGTCAGACTTAGGACGAATGATAATGGTCTTAGCTGACATGTTACAAAGCCTGACAGGAACCTTGACACAATTGCCATGTTTTGGAACACTGAAAACATGGGGTCTCACAAGGCAGGGACTATCTGGTAAGATGTTCTCTGTAACAACTTTCTGAATGCCATGATTAAGACCTCTTGCGATACCATTCACAGAAACAGACTCATAAGGGCCAATCTCAATGACATGGTCATTGGTCGACTTAACTGTAAATGGATCACAAATAAGGGAGTCAAAAGCTATTTGCCAAGGTTCAGGCAAAATTTGATCTGACAAGGATACAGATGACTTACAACGTCGGATGACGTTAGTGCCTATAATAACTGGACAAGATGCTGTGTCGGGAACAACTAGGGCAGGGACTTGAAGCTCAAAGTTCAAAGTTGGAACTGACATGGAGACTTCAATATAGCCTAGAATATCCAACGAGTTACCATTGGCGACAGTGACATTCATATCAATGCCAAAGTCAGATATGTCTTTCAAAGGGGGTTTACTTGGTAAAGATCTGAAGAAAGTGTCAGAAACAGTAGTGACCATAGAGCCACTGTCAATAAGACCAAGAACAGGAATGGAATCAATGACAATGTTAGACACATTGGAAGTACCAATCAAATCTGAAACATCAACATACTGAGTATGGCCAACAACCTTGCCAACCCCTGAGTGGCCTCTAGCAGGGGCGGCTACCAGTTTGGGTGACCTGCAAAAGGCTGGTTCCTGGTATACTGGCGGCTGTTGCCTCTACCACGTCGAGAATGGTTACCTCTACCTGTGTATCCCTGGGTCCTTGGAGTAGTGTTACCCTGTGAATTAGGAAGGGTAAAAGAAGGACGTAATAATGGTGGGGGAGTAGGGTGGGGAACTTGAGGCTGAGATGGAGGGACACTTGAATGAGATTGACTAGAAGAGTGTGACAAAGAGTCAAGGCGTTGCAATATAGCCGAAAACTTTTTATCAACACCAGATTGAACAGAAGAAATCCTTGAGTTCAATCGCTGTTCTAAGTCGGACAGCTTTTTGTCAAAGCTAGACTCCAGTTGCTGAGAAGAACAAGGCTGCTGTTGACTAGAAGCATGTGTAGACTTAGATGACTTGGATAGGGATAAGGAAAGTTCTTTCTCTACTTGCCTCACATCTCTAAGGAAGGAATCATAGTCAACAGCTGCATCAAGCTTATGGCGGGTATTGGTGCGTAACACCTCAGTGCGTAACCCTGACCATAATCTCTCACACAGAAGTTCACTGTGATCAGTACATGGCATATGACTATCTCCAAATGCCTGATCATGAGCAGACTCAAGCCTACAACCAAAAGAGGTCACAGATTCATCAGAACGCTGGGACAAATTGAAAAACTCCTTCATAGAAATAGACTTGTGAGATGGTTCACCATAGTTAACTTCAAGTTTATTCAAAATTGAGTCAACAGTGACTGAATCACCTAAAGAGACAAGTAATCTACGGGCAGTACCACGAAGAGAAGACCTCATGGCTTGTAAGATTAAGGAATCAGACAATGATGGGTCCTTCCTAAGACATCTTACCTCATGTCGCCATCTCAGATTTGGGTGTTGGTTCATCACCTGAAAATGAAGGGATCTTTGGGACCTTGGTAGTCATCTGAGAGGGCTGATTAAAACTAAATGGGGTCATTGCAGGTTGTGACGACAATGGGGTTGTTGTAGATTGCGACGACAATGGCGGTAAATGTTTTTGCAAAGTAATGGGGGACAGCTTTTCAGGAAGCTTAGTTACCTTGGGTGCTATGAAGTATTTCTTGGAGAGTAACTTCAACATTTCCTCTTCAGTAGGGAAAGGAACATCACCTCCAACAGCACCTTGCTCATCTGTTGCATTCCCATTGACTTCACCCTTGTCCTTACTCATGATGAATGATGTAAGAAACAATATAAAATAAACAACAATTCCAAAATGAGTGAACTTATGACTAAATATGACAAATAAATAAAACTAAACAGTAAATAACTGCTAAGTCAACATGTAAATATCATACTCAAAAAGCAAATCAGGACATTTAATCAACTAATGCATAATCTTTTTAAATCTACATTGGGAATAGTGTAAAAATAAATAAATGAAAAGAGTTTAACTATGAATTCATAACCTATATGTGATGTTTACAGGTCAAACAGGATCAAAGGGGAGGGGTCAAAGGTTAAATGACATGGGGGGTGGGGTCTTCTTGACTAAATGAATCAAAGTAAATCAAATCCAAAGAAAAATTGCAGTTCAATTGTGCCTTCACAGAAAATTCCAATTATGTAAGTATGCAAAATAGTACTGAAAATAAACAAAGTGCACACAAATGAATACAAGTTATTTTCAAATCAACATATTAATCTTAAAGCACAAACTGTGAACTTCTATTACAGCAACCGGCTAACCTGAAATAAATAATTTTCATTAATTATGAATGAAATTTCAAAATAATTTGAATTCTACTTCAAAAATGCTGGATCAAACACTCTGTAAAAGAAGAAATCTTTAAACAGGAAATTATTTGATCAAAATAAGGAAACACAGATAAATGGGAAGCTCATACGGTTTACAGTCAACCCGTCCCCCAGTCAAATCGTCCCCCCGTCAAATCGTCCCTAAATTGGTCAAACCGTCCCCCAATTCAATTGAAAAAGAAAAATTCAAAACTTATATAGTTGTGAGTTATGTTCATATGTTTATTAAAATTAAATTTATTTATTAAGAAAAGCTTATTGAAGGTAAGTTAATATTGGAATAAATTACATAATATTAAAATCACGTATATCTCATAATCTTGCTTCTCGCTTGTTTGTATTTAGTACGTTTCAAATATTTTTTGTTTAATAAAAAAACAAAACAATTTGTGTTAGTTGTTGTTTATTTTATGCCTTTTGAGTTGATAATTGAAAAGCATATTAACCAATTAGCAAATCTTTAAGTAGATGTTCAGTCAAAAAAGGCGTGAAAATAGAAGCAGTTAAAGTGATAAAACTGCTTATCACAGCCTAATTAAAGGATCTTGTATATATTTTCAATTACCGTCAAGATGAAAGAGAAAAGCAAAATGGCGATTGGGAGTGTCTTTGTTTAAATTGTTGTAATGTGTAATTTAAGGATATAATTATCGGTACCGGTAATATTGCCGACAAAATAAAATAAAGCTGTTAATAGCGATAAAACTGTTTCTTTTTAACATAGTTTTATTTTATCAATCAAAGAAAACAGTACATATCGGTTTCCTTTATAAAAAGAAAATTGCTAAATGTGTTAAAAACTCCAAGAATACGGTATATAATTTTTTTTTTTTTTTTTTTTTTTCCACAATTTGTTAAATCGTTCATGATACTGGACTGATATTGGATTCTTATTCTTAGATGTATTACCTTGGATTGTGTTGTGAATTGTGAATGTTAATTTGTGTGATAAGTTTGAAATGGAGTACTTGTGTGTTGTGTGCCGGAAGGAGGTGAGGACGAGACAGCACGCCCTTCAGTGTGACTCGTGCCAGCGATGGCAGCATCGCACGTGTAATACAGGTAAGTTGTTTTCATTTATCTATTGGATTGGAAAATTGGACAGATTTTCTTATTTTGTATGCTTCATGTATATTAGATGCTTTAAACAGCTGTACTAATTTATACAGACTTGGTCTAGTGATAAAATATTTCTGTATAAGTTTTTTTCTAATTTCAGTATACATTGGACATAATAAAATAAAATGATACTCATCTTCAACTTCATTTTTATCGCAAACGATACATATTCTTAGGTTTCTTTCTAATCTTTCTCTAGCATATCTTCCCGTTTCCACTCTTAAAAAGTGTGCTGAAATCCTGAGTTTTGTTAAAAATGATCTATTTTGCCTTGTAAGAAAAATCAGATAATCTTGTGTAATTTTAGATTTTTGTATAATATCAGTTTACAATTATTTTGAATACTTCTAGTCCATTTTTGGATAAAATTATCTGTAACTCTCCGCTTAAAGTCGGATAAAAAGTACCTTGATTTTCAATAGTATTTGGTTGATCCCATGCGTACATCAAACCATATTCACATGACAATTCCTTAACATTACTAGCCCAATTTTTACTACCTTTAATGCAGCCTTCAATAACCTTTTGATATATGTTTTTGATAATGATATTTTCTGAGCTCTTGTCAATTCCGAAATTCTAAACTATGATATTTGATCGCAATACATTTTTTCTCTCTTAATTCTGTTGAACGTGTACATAAATACATTGTTGCATTATAGAAGAAACATATGAATATGATCTGCTATATAGATTTTAATAAAATTAATAAATAATAAGTCCAAATAATTCTCAAAATCTAACTGATTTTTTTTACATTTCACGGTACTATTATACATACCATAGCGTCGTAAAATTCAATTAAGTAATGAACGCAACAAATCTTTCAGTTATGATCAAATTAACTATTTATTGTACAAAAGCTTGTCGAACAAGAGCAAATTTAATACTTATGAATGTTAATTAAATTAATTAAAGTATATATATGAGAAATATAAACTTTTTTTTTGTTCTTTCATTTCATTCTCACTCACGTGTTCTTAATAATAGGTTATCTCGTTGGGCTGAAGATTATTTTGTATATATTGAAGCGCAAGCAGGGTTTAGAAGTAAGATGAGCACAGTTGATAATATTTTTGTGTTACATGGTCTTATAACCCACATGTTAAATCAGGGAAAACGTTTATATTGTGCATTTTTTTACTTTTCTAAGGCATTTGATTATGTTGTTCGGGATAATCTTTGGTTTAAACTTATTAAACTAGGCTTAAGGGGAAATATGCTTAATATTTTAGGGTCTATGTATACTAATATTAAATCCAGAGTAAAGTATTGTAATAAATTAAGTAATGCTTTTGATTGTACACTCGGCGTTAATGATCATTTCTTACAAAATTGGAACAGTCGTCTCCAGAATTCAAGTCGTGCTATATTTTATAGATCAGTTTGTGAATTTAAACTTCAACCATACTTAAACATTTTGCAAAGTTCAAAGTTCACAGTTCTTAAGAGTCATATCACAATTACGTATGTCATCACATAGGTTGGAAATAGAAGCTGGTAGATGGACAAGGCCGATACGTACTCCTCCGGAATTAAGAAAATGTAAATTTTGTAATCAAGTTGAAGATGAGTACCATTTTGTTTTAGAATGCTCTCTTTATTTAACACTCAGCAAACGTTATATTCAGTCATATTTTTGGAAAAGACCTAGTATGTTTAAACTTATTTCTTTACTTAATAGTGATAACAGTACAGTTCTAAGAATTTTTGCGTTATATATCTATAAGTCGTTTCAAATTAGAAATGAAGTTTTGTACTTGAATTAATATACAATATATATGTTTATATTGTATATTGATTTTATTTTTTCTATCTATGTATTTCATGTATTACGTTATTTTGATTGTTGATTGTACCTTCTCCACCCTCTCTCTCTCTTTCTCCTTTGTCATTATGTGATGTTTGATATTTAAACACTATCTTTGCTGTCTGTCTTGCTATGTATGTATATTGCATTTGTACCACTTGGGCAAGTATGCCTACTGGTTTAAATAAAATATTCTATTCTATTCTATTCACTATATACAGTCTCCATTAATTAGTTTATTACACTTTATGGGAAGTGATTATGTGAGAAGTGATTACGTCTGTTTATAAGGACTGTGTGTAAGGTTATGGAGATAGTGTCGCGTGCCATATGATCACACTCTCGATAATTTATAAGTATAATCTGTATAATCTAATAACCTCAAACGTATATTAAGTGAAAACAAAATAACAAAAAATGTAGTAGTTTAAAGTATATACGAGTATGAATATATACATTGTGTAAATATTTTAACCGTATGATAACTGATTTACCGTATCTCTGATATATATAACTAACATGCACATGCGCCATGAATTAATAAAATAATAAATTTGATCTCTATTAATTTTCAGGGATAAGCATTTATGTCTACAGAAATGCGGTGCGAACATCGGACTATGTTGCTGTCTTCCGTAGTGTTCAACGGATGCTGCCTGTCTGCAATCTGAAGGGTTTCGTCATCGACTACGAAAAGGCACTGTGGAAGGCAACGCGACATGTGTTTGGCGACATCAATATCCGAGGATGTGGTTTCCATTGGGGGCAGGCAGTGTGGAAACACATTCAGTCATTTGGGTTGGCGACTCAGTATCATGAAGACCGAGGTACCAGGGCCTTTCTAAGGAAACTCCTCAGTCTACCATTCATCCCGTGGGAGCACGTCCGTGAGACATTCAATGCCATGAGGGAGTTCAACCAGAGTGATGCCATCGAACCCCTGATGGCATACATCCATCGGCACTGGATGAACTCTTCCGTCTGGTCAACCGAAGAGTGGAACGTGTACGGGCAGTCCGTTCGGACTAACAACGACGTAGAGGGTATGTAATTTAATTAAAAGAAAAATATGCAATAAATTTAATTAAAATATAAAACAGAATCATAAATTCGCATTCGTCCATTACTGTTAATGCCAGTTTAGCATTAAGGTATTTTAATTATTTGTCATGCGTATACATGTACAATTCATAAAATTATTTGTTTCAGGATGGCACAGACGCTTGAACAACCTGACCGGCCAGTCACCATCCTTCTACGTCTTGGTTCGGATCCTGCACCAGGAGGCCCGGGACGTCAATGACCAGGTATATCTGGTGGGAGAAATGAGCCTGCGACGCATCCAGCGATCAAGACACAGGGAGACCCAGGCCAAGCTGTTTGCAGCATGGGACAGGTAATTATCAATGATGACATCATAATACAATTTTAATATATTCTAAATTATAATAAGTGCGTTGTAACAAAAAAAAATTACTGGTAAATATTTAAAATCTTTATTAATTTGGATTTTTTAGAAAAAACATAAATACTAGTAGCTATATATATATATAACTTGCAGATATCCATTTAAGTCAATTTATTGATATTTTCATTTGTTCTTAATCCTTTCATTTTCTGTTAACAGTTACCGAGACGGTTCACTGTCTACAACTGGTCTGCTAAAGAAAGTATCAGTCATCTACCGCCATCGAACAGTTGTGGACACCGACCAGTGAAGCGTCAATTGTCAGTTGCAGAAGATGTTTGCACTTTATGTACTAGTTGATTCCTTGTGAAACATAATGTGACTCTAAATATTAAATTTATATTTATTATTTTGTGTTTGTGTGTTGCTTTCTTTAATTTTCAAATTAAATATTAACACATCAACGATGTGAAGGAGAGAGAGATAGAGAGCGCGCAATATAGAGAGTTAGGTTTTCATTACATCACCCATCAACATTATTTTTACACTTTGTCAAATCCTTTTAAATGACCGACATTTAGAACTTCAAATGCAACTTATTAAAATAATCAAATAAAAATAAACACAGATATGTATTTATAAGGGGGGCGGCTTAGGGGGACGACTTGACCATAATTTATGCCACATGGAGGACGGTTTGACCAATTTAGGGACGATTTGACGGGGGGACGATTTGACTGGGGGACGGGTTGACCGTATACCGCTCATACACTGAAATAAAAAACAATTAGCACACAGAAATCATGTAAACATTTAGGCCACTATCTGAAGGGCTGAACACAAAACACAAATTCAGGTCACCCCCTGCAAACATGTAATTATGACACAAACAAAAACATGAAATACACACAAGACAAATATGGGATCACTTTCAAAAATCTCTCACACTTGTAAATGGGAAATGTGCTGGGAAGGGGAAAATTTCTGAAAAGAATGGGACTTGTTAGTGATTGGCAGTGAAAATGTGCAAATGACAAATATTTCTTAACAAAATTATAAACACAAAAATGCCAGAATTCTAATTAAAGAATACCTAAATATTCAGAAAATATTACACATGAAGCAATATCAAGCAGTATTTAGAAACAAAATAACATAAGAAAACAAAAATCAAAAGCACTTTTGCACAACAGTGTCTCTCAGGCAATAAACTGTATAAGCAATAAGTAATGTCAATGCTGCCTAATATAAATTAATACAAAAGGGCAAAAGGTAGAACAAAAAACAAAAAAATTAAAAACACAAAGCACATGGAATATGGAACCGTAAGAGAAGCGTAATCAAAATTAAATGACAGCTGAATCAAAACTAGGTCAACAATTTATTGTCGCGAAATTACGTTGCAAATCAAGAAAAATAATAATTTAAGGAAAAATGACAATAAATGAGTACTTACGGTTCCAAAACATCAAAATATCCTCAAATAAAGTAATTCACAAAACACACAACACAAATATTGCACTTATCACAAAAAACACAGTTCCTGGATTCCTTCGGCGTTGTTCCGAATATGACGTCAAACGGGGGGAAATTCCAAATATCACGTGATCCTAGCACAGCTGTTGACTGTCAAACAGAATGACAGAACGTTCATGAATGGAATAACGGCACACACAAGTGTCTCTCGCGAGATCAAAATATGGCCAAAAATAGATCGAGAAAAAAATGGTGATGAGTTCTTCACGATGAGGTCCGCGGCGGATCTGGTCACGTTCGTCAGCCTCGTCTTGGCGTCCTTACCGTGTCGGGATCCCCTCAACGCAAGTACTGTCAATCCGACGGCCTGGCCTGATACCTTCCATCATTATACCTCGTCGGGGAGCCAAATTTGTAGTGGGTGGATGAATGACAAGACACACCACTATGGGTTCAATAAATCTGTTTTACTTGATGTCATGAAAAGACCTAAAATACAAACATTAAACACAGTATAAGATACATATCCATTATAAGATAATTAAAATATCAATAATCGAAAGATAGGATCGCGAAGTATAAAGTTACAGAAAGACAATCATTTCATTGATACTAAAAATCTTACCAGGCACGTCAGTAGTAAATTAATATATTAATACATATATAAGCTCAACGGTAAGAGCAGCTATAATATGAAATATACTGTCACCTCCACGGTGGTAAGTGGTGAAGTGCCGGTTAGTTGGGAGAGGGGCTTGACGGCGGGAAATGGAACAAAGGGACAGGGGCAACCAATCAGGGGACATACCTAAAATAACATTCTAGCAAATACAGTTGTCATAAATCACTCACCACAACTCACTCACCAGGGACAAAACTAACATGTACACTGGACGACACAAGGACATAAGCACTTAACAAGACAAATACAAAACAAGGGACAGAACTGCACATTACTACATTCATTTATGTATTTATTTATCTTTAATGAATATCTTCATCCGATTATTTCTTGTTTATCAGTTTTATCACTTTTCTACATAAATCCAACCGCTAAAGATGTATTGTTTTGTTTTTGGCTATGTACACAACTTGTATTTGCCAATAAAACATTTTGACTTGACTTGACTTGGTAATATAGACCTTTCAAATTGTACGTTCCCGGTGGCGGTTTGGAGGGGGGGGGGGGGGGGGAGAATCTCGAAACGATTTCATTACGCACTACCCGGGAATATGAAATCGTTTCCAAATGGCGGGGGGGGGGGGTCATTATTAAAAATAAAATCTTTGAAATCTATATAACAATATAAACAACGTCTACCTGCTAACAGGTTGAAATATCCTGTCGGTGAAGTAATACTGTGAATCTGTAGATTTAATTGTTGATTGTCCGACTGTGCCCCGGTATCTGGTTAATAATGTTGAGGAACTGTAGGAACTCTCACACAATGATGAATAAGTCCTTTTTGTGATTAATGAGATTTTATTTTCTTCTTTTCTTTTCTTTCTGTGGCAATCCACAAATTCAAATAACAACAATAATATAGTCCGTGAAAACACAGTAGTATATAATAATAATAATGGTGGTTATCCACATAAATGTCCGTAAAATCACAGTAAAAATTAATATCAAATATCAGTTAATAAGTTTCGTTAATAATTTTCGTTAATAATTTTCGTTAGGAAATCCTAAACAGAGGTCTTTCCTCGTTGAAAGCCAAAATTCGAATCCTTAACTTTTCACGAAGAAAATTTTCGTCTACCCGGGACGGGGGTGACAGACAAGCCACGTGACCAGTTTAGTACGATTAGCGATTAATTGCGCAATGTGTGAATTGCAGACACGCTAAACATGCCATGGTACCCTGGCGTTTTTATAACGCTTATCTATGACAGATAGACAAAGAATGTATCACGTGGCTGAGGCGAAATGTTGAAAGAAAGTATAAATAAAGAAAATATCAATATTCCTTTCCGAATTTAATGATAGAAAAACAAATAATTGTAACAGTTTAAAGTACAAAGCTACTGGTAAAATATGAGAAATATTTTACCGATGTAGCATACCAAACTGGATGATAATCAGGCTAACTGTATGGTACTTGGGAAAGCATGATGGTGCTCGAGCAAACTGGGTTGTGTTTGGGCTTGCTAGATAGTATTCGGGCTGACTGGATTGAACTCGGGCTAGCTTTTTGGCACTAGCTGATACTCGGGTTAGCTGGATGGTACTTGTGCTAGCTTTATGGTACTAGCTGTATAGGTCTCAGGCTTACCAGATGGAACTTGCTGATATTCGGGTAAGCTGTATGGTACCTGAGCTAGCTTTATGGTACTTGTTGTATAGGTCTCGGGCTAACTGGATTGTATTTGCTGATAATCGGGTTAGCTGGATGGTACTTGAGCTAGCTTTATCGTACTAGCTGTAAAGGTCTAGGGTTAGCTTGATGGTATTTGCTGATACTCGGGTTAGCTGGATGTTACTTGCTGAAACTCGGGTTAGCTGGATGGTACTTGAGGTAGCTTTATGTTACTAGTGGTCTCCGACTTAATGGTTTGTACTTGCTAATACTAGGGTAAGCTGGAAGGTACTTGAGCCTTTTGGTACTTACTGGATGGTACTTGCTGATACTTAGGTAAGCTGGAAGGTACTTGAGCTAGCTTTATGGTACTAGCTGGATGGTACCTGATCTAGCTTAATGGTTCTAGCTGTATAGGTCTCGGGCTAACTGGATGGTACTTGCTGATACTGGGTAGCTGGATGGTACTTGAGCTAGTCTGTGGTATTCTATATTGGGTTAGTTGGATGGTACTTGAGCTAGCTTTAAGATACTTGCTGTATAGGTCTCGGGTTAACTGGGTGGTATTTACTAATAGTCCGGTTAGCTGGATGGTTCTTGAGCTAGCTTTATCGTACTAGCTGTAAAGGTCTCGGGTTAGCTGGATGGTACTTGCTGATATTCGGGTTAAGCTGGAAGGTACTTGAGCTACCTTTATGGTACTAGCTGTATAGGTATCGGGCTTACTGGATCGTACTTGCTAATACTCGGGTTAGCGGGATGGTACCTGAGCTAGCTTTATGGTACTAGCTGTATAGGTCTCGGTAATGGTTGTTTGCTGATACTTGGTTAGCTGGAGGTACTTGGCAGCTTTATTACTAGCTGTATAGGTGGTGTGCGAGCTTTATGGTACTAGCTGTATAGGTCTCAGGTTAGCTGGATGGTACTTGCTGAAACTCGGGTTAGCTGGATGGTACTTGAGCTAGCTTTATGGTACTAGCTGTATAGGTCTCAGGCTTACCAGATGGAAATTGCTGATACTCGGGTAAGCAGGATGGTACTTGAGCTAGCTTAATGGTTCTAGCTGTATTGGTCTCCGACTTAATGGATTGTACTTGCTAATACTCGGGTTAGCTGGATGGTACTTGAGCTAGCTTTATGGTACTAGCTGTATTGGTCTCCGACTTAATGGATTGTACTTGCTAATACTCGGGTTAGTTTGATGGTGCCTGAGCTAGCTTTATGGTACTAGCTGTATAGGTATCGGGCTTACTGGATGGTACTTGCTGATACTCGGGTAAGCTGGAAGGTACTTGCTGATACTCATTTTTGTGTCATCGTACTTTCGCCTTACCGTAGTATGCATGTGCTGTGCCAAAACTATGTAAGTATCAGATAGGTTATGCCTACAACGAAAGTAGATTTGTTTACGAATAATTATCAAATCAACATAGTGAGACAAATAAAGTGTTGTCATATTGAATATCTTCCTTACTACATATCAATTGATGAATGTTATTTATACATTTGTATATTGAAAACAATAACAACAAACAAACAAAACATCAGTTTAATACTTATCTAACCTCTCTCTTTCTCTCCCTCCCTCTCTCAGCATGGACTACCAATACGGAATGCTCTGCTATATATTCAATTATTATTTTCAGCTAAATATACATGTATGATCAGAACGGGTGAGGGTATTACCGAACACTTAAACTGAATTTATAGTGTTCGGTTATTACAAGCAGCATTCACGGTTTTCATTACAGATACGACGAATATGAGTATCTTTTCAACATTTACATGCAAGAAACACCTATCTATACTCATCTTCTGAGATATGACATTCTGTATGTTGGACCCGACAGCTTCTGCTTGTATTACCAACCAGGTGCTTGTAATATCAACCACACGACTTTTTTTTCTATTATATAATTTTATCATTTCATTGTTGGTGTTGAGCAATATTTATTTCATTGTTAACAATTATAGATATCCGGTATTTATCTGTGTGCACATAACATAAAACAAATCTCAATCTTGATCTCATGTTGTATAAGGTGAGGTTTCTACCTGAAACATCAATTACCAAACCCTTTTTCTTTCATAGTGTTTGTAGATTATGATGTGAATAGACAATTATGATAGTTAATCAATAATTATATTCAATATTGTTTTTCAAGGTTACAGTTCTGTAAGTAAGCGTGAAGGAGCTGTGAAGGATGGCATTTGGTAACTCATTTTCATGCTCGTTTAAACGGACTAATTCAGCCGCATGGTCAAGTATTTTTTATTATTGCAGCTGCCGTTTTAACCCATCTGTCAGCTCATTTCTACTAGGGTTATAGATAGACACTGTTTATGTAAAGAAAGAAAAAGATTGAGTCACAGGGTGAGAAAATGTGCAACCATACCGTGACGAGCACCCGGGGCCTGTTGCTTACAGCGCAAATGCTCTACCAACTGAGTTACCCAGCCGCGTATTATTCCCTATTGTGAGATATTAGTACCGTGACATACTCCTCTGCCAGTTTGGAATTCGTTCTTGAATTTCCAAACGCCTGCTGGGAACAAGGTAAACATGATCTAAGAGCATATACAACGTTTGGCGCCAAATGTCACAGGGTGAAAAAAAAACATACCGTGACGAGCACCCGAGGCCTTTCGCTTACCGGGACTTGAACCGATGCCTTTCGCTTACAGGAGAATGCTCTACAGACTTAGCTTCCCGGTCGCTTACATTTGATTCTCCCCGATTGTTAGTTATTAGTAACGTTACAATAGTTGTTTTTTTTTCGTTCATTTATTTAATTCTATTTTTTTTCTTTTATTCAGTACCTTAACCATTCATTCACTGATAGATCTTTTTTATAATTATATGGATTTTATGTAATTATTTTTTGGCATATAAAGTGATAAATGATAGCTGTGTTGTGATTAGCACTCTGTATTGAATGTGTTCAGCAATGCACACATGATGAACTTCAACTGCTTGTAATTCGAACAGGCATTTAACTTACTTAACAATCTATTTAAAATGGATAGAATAACCATAACCGGTAAAGATAGAAAGCACTGAAAAATGACTTACTTAGTTTTGGCCCTGTGCATGCTTACCGGAAGGCTAAAGTACGAAAACGCGAGAACACGACGACGAAAACGCGAGAAGTACGATGACGAAAACGCGAGGAAGCGATGATGAAAACGCGAGAACACGATGACGAAAACGCGAAACCACGATGACGAAAACGCGATATTATATCGCACTTAATTCATCGTGTTTTTGCGTTTTCGTCATCGTGATTTCGCGTTTTCGTCATCGTGTTCTCGCGTTTTCGCCATCGTACTTTCGTGATTTCGCGTTTCAGATTATTTCATTTATAGGCGATGGCCCTAACGGATGTATGTTTCAGCTATATATATATGTTGTTGTTGTATTGGGGTTTACCGTCGCTGCGATAGTATTTCAATCATATAGCGACGTCCAGCTAATTACAGGTGGAGGAAGACCCCGGGTACACAGAGGTACCCGGGTAGAACCACTGACCTACCGCAAGCCAGATGGAAGGCTTCATCACATGAAAAATCCCTACCTGGATTCGAACCCACAGCTATATGTATGTGTGTGTGTGTTTTGTCACTTTTATCGTATTAAATGTCCAATATTTGAATTTCAATGATATGAGAATTTGTTGTGGGGCGAGATATCAGTGCTATGTACATATTTCTAATACTTAAGGAAATGGGCATTAAGTAAAAATTAATTGAGCATGAAATACAACATTGTGTGAATTGAAAAACAAACTAGAGGTTAATTTGAAGCCTTAACTTTAGTAAACACACTAATAATTGGATTTGGGTATATCTTGCTTATTTCAGATTATAGTGTATTTTGCCCATTTTCCTGTATAATTTCATACATTTGGTGAATATTTTGCTGTCTAGTTTCTATCTCAAGAAATGCTTCAACAATAAATGCATACTGAGCGGTTTTATTTGTCTAAACCTATACATGATTGGTATGTTAAAAAAGATAGTGCGAACGTCAATTGTTATCCAACAATGGTGTTAATGTCCTGAATCCTGATGTTTACACTAACAACCGACGTGAGAGGTGGGTTACCGCCATCTACTGCCTGTATGTGCAACTGATACTGCGGACGTGGCACATCCGTCAAAGGGGCGATAGTTGTAATAATTCCAGTCACTGCGTCAACAGAAAACCATCTACTGGAAGACACGAGCGTGTAGTGAATAACCCCGTTCATTCCGATGTCTATGTCAAACGCCTTCACAGTAGCCAAAACAATACCGACAGGCGCGTCATCCGCAATAGTGATTACGTATGTTTGTTGAGAAAACACTGGAGCGTTGTCGTTTTCGTCGTACACGAGGACGTGTACAGTGAGAGTCCCAGTACGGCGTGGGGTGCCACCATCTACTGCGATCACAGGAAACCGATATTGGTCAACAGCTTCACGGTCCAAACGTTTCGTCAGCTGTAACAACACATGACCAGAACCATCGAGAGATTCTCTTGACACCAGTTTAAATGGTACGTCATCAGTGGGAATAGAATATGACTGTACGGAGAATTTTGGAGAATCCGGGTCTGTTGCCGCGGGTAAGAACATTAAAGCCCCGATATTTGCATTTTCCGCAATATGTAAAGTAACCTCGTTATCTGGAAATATCGGAGAATTATCGTTAATGTCTTCTACATGAACGGTTACTTGAAGTAGACTTATATTAGACATACACTTGATGGACACGTCCAGGTTCAGAGAACACAGAGTCTGGAATGAACAAAACGCCTCTCGATCTATGACTCCCGCAGTGTACAAGTACCCAGTTGATGGGCTGACTGAAAAAAGATCACTCACACCGGTCGAGTCTGTCAGCAAGCCGAACTGGAAGGTGTTTCCATGGGCGTCGCATGGTGACTGAGGAGAGCATAACGAAACGTTGGCGACAAATGTATTCACTGACATCTCCTCTAGCATGGACACTTTCAGTGCACAACCCGGGCGCATCCCTAGCCCTGCGGCATATAACACTAGTCCACATCTCCACCAGTATGAAAAAATCATTCTCATGCTCTCTAATTCCAAGATGTTCGTTCAGCTCTCTCTAACCATATATATCCCAGTTGTTCTGTTTTGAATCTAATTTATCAGTCGGACTTGTTTACTCAGGTAGCACGAATTAATTAAGTGAAATTTAAAACTTGGCCTTATGTGTAATATATAGCATTCCTTTATAACCAAGCATACGTGTCTCATGTACGATCGGACATCATCGGAAAAACACGTAGTATTCCGGTGATAGGCGAAGAAATACGAATGTCTCAAACCCTCTCAATTACGTTTACACCTTTAGTCTTTTAAAAGCAATCAGCTACCCAGATGGGACTAGTTCTTGAGACAAAATATCTGCATAAACTGATATCTTTCTCATCTAGAACTAAATCAGAGGTGAACAATTTTGAAATATCTCAAGAGGTTCGGGATGGCCACAATCTGTGGACCTTCATGGTTCACTATTAATTACATGTACCTTTATGGCATTTACATGGCAGTCACCTTTAAGAGCGAAACATTTAGGTCAAATGAAGGAGATAAAACAAAATACACATGTACTAGAAAATAGATGTATGCATTTTTTTTCCTGTAACTTAATCCTTGTCAATACGAAATATATTGCAGTTGGCTTAAATGTTGGTAAAATTTGTAAATATTGTATTTCCCGAAATATAAAAATCTAAAACTTAACTTTTAATTTACCAGAATTATAGAGAAATTGACCATAACAAACAACGAGGCATAGGCATAACTCTAAACTGCGCAAAAAAGAAATTTAGAGTTACCTCCCCTTTTGAAATGGGTTCCTCTTTTGGTAGTTAATAAGTATACCAAGATTGAAGTATGTATGTTTCCAATAGGTAAATAATACAATAAACAATAAAATACACTCTTTTTAAAATATTTCAGCAAAACATGCCTTTCTCAAGAAAAAATCATGATTTTTTGAGCCACTACATGATAAACGTTAGTGCAGTTTCTTAAGAAATGCACATTTTGCTGAATAATGATAAAGGGTAAATTCAACTGTTTATTGAAGTGAATATGTAAGATTGTTTAAGGAAAATGAACTTGAAACAAGGAATGATTAAAACAAAATGATTTAATGGACGGCTTAAAATAAGCATACCTCTCTCTCTCTCTCTCTCTCTCTTCTACTGTTTTGACCTTATAATCTAACCTATCTATGCACAGGACCCTTAGTCAAATAATAAGATAAAATAATTCGACATCTCTATATATTTTCTATAATTATTTATGTTGAGATTTCGATTTTTTTTAATTTTTTTTGAACGATTTTTTTAAAATGAATATCAGGGTCCTGTGGTCTATGATTTAAATAAAAAGGAAGCAGATACAACGGAAACTAATAAATGTATAAAAACTAGTATTTTAAACATAGGCCTACTATAAATATATAACCTAACTACTTCCGAAAAGAATTAAAAAAAAATAAATAAAGGTCCATGCTGGAATAGAACTCACGACCCACTGCAGAGACAAATAATGAGCGGGCACTCTTAACTCCACTACCGTGAGCCAGTGCTGTTTATAGGTCTCAAAACTCCTTACTCCACTACCGTAAGCCAATGCTGTTTAAAGGTCTCAAAACTCCTTACTCCACTACCGTAAGCCAATGCTGTTTATAGGTCTCAAAACTCCTTACTCCACTACCGTAAACCAATGCTGTTTATAGGTCTCAAAACTCCTTACTCCACTACCGTGAGCCAGTGCTAATTATAGGTCTCAACAACGCAGCACTACTTACACAGTCCGACAGATCACACTTCACTAATTTACTTCATTCACTACACCAAACGTTCTCCATATTACGGTTGCATATATTACTTATCTACGGTGGCATAGGGGTATGGAACAGAATTCGGGCAAAAAATACATTTTGCCTTTTGACATGTTTATTGCTTCATTTGTCTAAGTGACTAGCATCATTTTGACTAGTACAATACGGTGTAATCGTCGTCTGCGTTATTTGTTGTTTTTTTTTTACATTAAACATTCATTACTCATTCACATCATAATTAACTACTGAAAATACATCTGCTTTTTTTTCCATTTCATCACCGTATAGCACTGTGTATAGCTGGACAGTCCAGTTTCGTATTAAAATGGAATTTATTTCGTCGGTTTAACGAATCGATGAATGACACGTGTAGCTAAGCAAAATAACACATGTACGCAAGCAGAATGACAAATGTCAAAATGTGCACCTAGCATCATGACGTTGGAGGGCGCTCTGCCGGTTTGACTTGGAGCGAGTTCAGTTTAACTAGAGTTACCAGAGTTGCAAATAAAACGTGCGGGGTTTTACCATACGAACTCTGTAGGGTTACGCGAGTTCAACCCAGAGAGGTAGGTGGGTAGACTAGAAAGCAATATGGCGGACGGAAAGCATCTAGGCAAATTTATAGAAATTTATAAATATCTATGATATCCTGTCTTTAAATAAGCATGTAAGCTGGCAGCTACTTTATTAAAGCCAAAGCTCGAAAAAAGTCATAAATAAAAGATCTATTGTTTTAATCATATGTCTATTTACATATAAAGTCACAAGGGGTAAGCCTCATACGTTCAGTTGATTGCTAACTAGAGTCTATTTATTACGTCATCAATACGAGTTTACTCGAGTAGTGTGTGTTTGTTGGGTTTAACGTCCTACCGACAGTATTTTTAAGTCATTTGGAGACGATGTTTACTTGAAATAGATATAGTGCTGCCACATTGCAGTATCATGCCGTGGACATGTGGCATTATACCACACCCAGTCACATTATCCTGACACCGGGTCAGCCAGTCCTGCATCTACTCTTAAATGGTGAGCGCCAAGCAAGGGAGCTTTAACAGTACCTTTTTTTTTTTTTGCGACTTTGGTATGTTGCGACCAGGGATCGAACCCACGACCTCCCGCACCCGAGGCGGACGCTCTATAACTCGAGTAGAACTGTAGTTGTTCACCTGAACTCGCTGTCGGTAGTTCGGAGTAGTATATACAGAAATTTCGTCCTCCACAGAAAAGGTGGCGTGCCTATAATAAGTCACTTTATACTACTGTTCGGGAAGAATCGGCAAAATGAAGTACGAAACTGTGGCTGTTTCCAAATTCGAAAAAGTTATTTCTTTTAAACAAATTGTTTGAAATTGAAAGTAGATCCACTGCTTAAAGACATAATTGCATTTTACATAATACTTTCCATTGCTTTTCTAATTGCAGGCCAAACATTTCAGATATAAATTATATGAGCTCAGGTTTACAAAGATGAATATTTAAAAATAATGAACGTCACGCAAAATTTTATATATGAGCACATCTCGTCGATCTATATACTGTTCGTAGTTTCGTAATTAAGTCCCAGAGTCACCGGGCCGTGGCCGAGCGGTTACAGTCGTGGACTACAAATCTCTCAGCCCCCCACCGCCGGTAGGGACTTCGGATTTTTCATGTGAGGAAGCCTTCCAGCTGACTTGCGGTAGGTCGGTGGTTCTACCCGGGTACCTCTGTGTACTCGGGGTCTTCCTCCACCTGTAATTAGCTGGACATCGCAATATGATTGAAATACTATCGCAGCGACGGTAAACCCCAATACAACTACAACAACAACGGAATTGTGTCTGCTTTAATCTGAATCAGGCAAACGCCTTTAGTATTGCTGAACATACATTTTATTTTCAATTTTTTTAATAAATTATTGACAAGTTTTTAATACATATCACAAAAACGTCCCCAAGCTTGATTAGAACTCGCAACCTAGCTTTGCAGCCAGTGCCATAAAGTTCGTATTAATGTCACTATAAATCATGTAGAAAAATAATTTCACGATCTATATATTGAATAAGCGGGTTGTGAGTTCAAGCCCGGCGGCTACCTACCATGGTTTTGTATGCGAGATTTTTACGGAGGATATGAGTCTAGTACTGGTCCTTCCTAAGAGCAATAATAGGTTAACTGCCCGCCTACTGCAACAATTACCTCCAAGCGTTGTCATTCGCCCCCATTACAATAACAAGAGGGTCGTGGGACAGGAATCTTGTCAAAACTGAAAAAAAATATACCAAATTTCCCTCAGATGCCCCTCAGAATGCATCTCCGTCCTCCTAGAAAAAATATTTCCCAAGGGGCTATGCGTCCGCCTCGGTGCGGGAGGTCGTGGGTTCGATCCCCGGCCGCGTCATACAAAAGTCGTAGAAAATGGTACTGTTATAGCTCCCTTGATTGGTTCTCAGCATATAAGGGTATTTGCATGACTGGTTGGCCCGGTTTCAGGATAATGTGACTGGGTGTGGTATCATGCCACATGTCTACGGCGTGATACTGCAGTGTGGCAGCACTATATCTGTCTCAAGTAGATATCGTCTTTTAATGACTCAAATACTGTCGGTAGGACGTTAACCCCCACCCCTCTCTAAAAAACATATTTATACACAATTAGTATATCAGTGTCAGAGTTAAATATTTTGTAGTTCATGGCGAATTGTATAAAGAATTAATAAAAAAAATACAGATTGCTTCTTAAGACCCCCAATAGAAATGTTCTGACGGTCTCTCCCAGAGTTCCGCCTCGGAAACACAATGAATCTATACCAGAACCATATTTAATGATTTTGGTTTGTCACGGCAAGGGATCGAACCCACGACCTCCAACTCCCGAGGCGGACACTCTAACCACTCGGTCACTGGGGACGGTAATTGAGTACTTGTGCCAAACATCTTTGCCTCAAATTTCTGTAACTGAGACGGCCTCCAGACTGAGTACGTTAAGAATTAAATCTTGAACTGTTTTGATATCATTTAAACGGTCCGTCCTGTGTGCTAAGCATAACATAATTTAACGATTAGAAAGTCTTTCTGAAAAATATATAACAATAAGATCGACTCTGATTACCAAGAATGACAATTGTAACAAGTAATTTGATTGGTTAACTAACTCGTTCCCTCGAGTTATTACCTTGTTCTCTTGAGATAATTAACTCGTTCCCTCGACTTTTTATCTCGTTCCCTCGAGTTATTACCTTGTTCTCTTGAGATAATTAACTCGTTCCCTCGACTTTTTATCTCGTTCCCTCGAGTTATTACCTTGTTCTCTTGAGATAATTAACTCGTTCCCTCGACTTTTTATCTCGTTCCCTCGAGATAATAAGTCGTTTCCTCGAGATAATTAGCTCATTGGTCAAAAATCTAGGTCACAGGAGCTAAAAATAGATTTTAAAAATGAAAATTTAAACAAGAGGCCCATGATGGCCCTAAATCGCTCACCTGAGATAAATAGGTTGACCCAAGGAACATCTGTACCAATTTATTTTAAAATCTGGCAAGTAGTTTTGAAGAAGATGATTTTTAAAGTTTTCATATTTTTTTTCTTTTTGATGCCATGGCAACCAGAGTTCTATATGGATCAAATTTATTTTAGGAACTTTTGTGAAGGTTGACCCAAGGATCATTCCTGCCAAATTTTATCAAATTCTGTCCGGTGGTTTCAGAGGAAATGTTGATTAAAGTCTTCCCAATATACATATAAGGCAAATAAGCCCCGCCCCTGGCGGCCATGTTTTTTTACGGATCGAAATTGTTTTAGCAACTTTGGTAGAGGTTGACCCAAGGAACATCTGTACCAGTTTATTTTAAAATCTGGCCAGTAGTTTTGAAGAAGATGATTTTTAAAGTTTTCATATTTTTTTCTTCTTTTTGTTGCCATGGCAACCAGAGTTCTACATGGATCAAGTTAATTTTAGCAACTTTTGTGAAGGTTGACTCAAGGATCATCCCTGCCAAGTTTAATCAAATTCTGTCCAGTGGTTTCAGAGGAGATGTTGTTTAAAGGTTTCCCTATATAC
>CM037790.1:6653027-6675529 GCA_021229015.1 Solen grandis | reverse complement strand
TTTAAATCACCAAAAGGGAATCATATTTCTTGTCGTTCATATGATACATGTATTTGATATGTAAGTTAATATAGTAGTTTTGTATATATGTAAACATTTTAAATGAATATTAGATAATTGTAAACAGTCTCGTTGTTATGTACTCATTAAAAAGAACCGGGAATCACATATTGATAGGTATTCTTCTTATTAATTGTGACAACGATATTGTACTTCATACCTTTAATTGCGGTTAAAATGACCAAAAGGGTATTCTGTGATAAATAACTACTCAATTCTTTATTACATGAAACAATAGTATTTTTTATAGCAATGCAAAAAATATATATACCGTCCCCGGTGCCGTGTGGTTATAGCGTCCGCATCGGGAGCGGGAGGTCGTGGGTTCGATCCCCGGCCGCGACATACCAAAGTCGTAAAAAATGGTACTGTAATAGCTCCCTTGCTTGGCGCTCAGCATATAAGGGTAGTTGCGGAACTGGTTGGCTCGGTGTCAGGATAATGTGACTGGGTGTGGTATCATGCCACATGTCTACGGCGTGATACTGCAGTGTGGCAGCACTATATCTGTCTCAAGTAGACATCGTCTCCAAATGACTGAAATACTGTCGGTGGGACGTTAAACCCAACAAACAAACAAACAAACAAACAAACAAACAAACAAAAATATATATGATATTCATCACAAAGAGCATGGGCAAGTATAATCATATATATTTTTCATAGGTATTTGACTCGTATACACATATACGTATATGTATTATATACGAAATGGGTTTTGGACATACGAGTCAAATGCCAATGATATTTTTATGAGGCATATGAAGTTAAATACAGATGCAGTTTATTTATACATTGTGGATAGAACAGTTCTGTGATAATAAAACACATTTTGTGACATACAGACGGTCCCCTGTCTGTACGAAAACACACCTAAATTTGCACTCTGAAAAATCGCGCTCCCAAATGCAAAAATTAACAAGTTATGGAATATTAAAATTGATATCCTCTAACAACGAATAGAACACGGTCACTAGTGATTGATAACCAAGCTATCATATGCTTCATGTCTCGGAGACCGGCGGAGACAGTCGATTTTTGGAGACCGGTTTTTAGTAGGTCCCCGTATACGGGCTTCAGTTATAGACGCCGCATTACAAGTAGACGGATGTGACGTCAGACATACCGACCACTTGTTTATAAATGGCGAATGTTATAAATAAATCGAACCGGAGGTATTTTTTTTTTACTGTTATACACTTATCCAAAATATGTAGATTTTTCATTTGCTCAGGTCTTGTTGTTTTGCTTTTTCATAATGAACAAAATTATTCTGTAGGTCTCTGTTTATATTGGAGTTGATTGATAGCGTACGTAAATGACCAGTTCGGTAAATTGAATTTATCTGGTGTAATTGCTTTGGATGTTTCGGTAAAATGAATTTTTGTAGTGTACCTATGATATGTATGTCACAACGAAACTCTTGAAAGAAAATAGATTGTTTATATAAAAATATCATTCACACAGGCATTAATGAATTAAGCGAGATAGAAGGAAAGATGTGTGAGAGAGGAAGAATAAAAAAAAATTCTTAAACATTTTTTTGTATTAGATTTTTTTATTCATGTAATATGTAAATACATTAAAACTGTAAAAAGGCTATATATTGGTTAAATATTGTTATAAATAAATTGGTAGCAAAACATGCACACATTTTTTATCATTTGAAAACAGATCGAGGGGCCAAGTTCATGAATAATTAATGAAGATTAAGTCATACATAAACAAACCTTGTGATGTGTCCATTTTTACAACTTACATGATGAATATTTTTAAAATTTACTTGATCATGTTGATTTGTTGACCCTATTTACCTTTTTGATATTCACAAGATCACTGGACACAGCAGTACTCTTTTTCTTTTATTGTAATGGCAATCAATCATTTTCTGATTATTATGGCCATACTTAAGACCTTATGATCAAGTATTTCCCATGTGTGGGTTTCCATTTTTTGCAAAAGAGACAGCATCAGGAGAGACCGTAAATGGATACAAGGGAATCCAGGTGCGATACCCAAGCTCATTTTATGAATAGACCCTTTGGTTCTTTTATATGCCTGGTGTATAGCACTGATACATGGGAGACAAGTTCCTGGGTAAAACCAGTACTGAGTATACAAATTGCCACAGCAACCCCATTTTGCCTAGTGCCAGGCAAGGATGCATCTGATAATTTTATTCGCCTTAAGTTTGACACGGATGAAGTGCCCCAGCAGAGATTCAAACCCCAGACCTTCCGAACGCATTGTGGACACTCTACCACTGAGCTACCACTTAGCTCTCTCCCCCCTTCTCTCAGTTCTGAGGTTCATGCAAAGGCGCTGATTAAGTGTAAACAAACAATTTTAGTGTATTTTTTATGTTGGCAAATGATATCCGTGTGAAATGTTAAAATAATGTACAGGAATTGAAAATTCATAGAGCAATAGACATGATGATAGGCACTATAACAACTGCATAGTAGGCATCACCTTTACGGTCTTGATGAACAAGGGTTGTGGTCAATTTGTTACCAAACCAACTCTTTAACATCTTTTTATTGGTCGATTTATAACAGTTTTCAGGAAATTAATTAGATAAAAATCATAATTTGGATGGATTAATTTAAATTGGATTGGTCGCAAGTGTCTGACATTGAACAACTTACAGCATGATTATCGTTGTGAAATGTTAAAATAATCATAATGCACAGGAATAGAAAATTTAAAGAGCAATGGGCATGATAATGTAGTGCATGCTGGCTTAGTTGAGGAATTTAAAAATGCCTTGAAGAGCCATCGCCAATAATTAATAGAGTGGATCTCTCTTTCTGTTGTGTAAAACCCAGTATTGAGATCTGCAGCATATCAAATTCAAATTCAGATTACTTGGTTTCTTGTAGTTAAGTTACCATTTACTAACATTTTTGTACATTCATGTGATTTTGGATTTTCAAAAAAAAAATAAACAGACTTGCGCATAAATATATATATATTTTTTTTTCATATGCAGGTATTTTTCCATTTTAACCTGTATTTTCAAAATATACAACAGAGATATACTTTTTTTTCATTTCTAGGAATGGCATGTGTGGAAATTCAGTACTATTTTAGAGTCATGAAACTGGTAGAAGGACTGAATCCAGGAGGAAGTACAATATATACATATCATGTCTTTATTTTTTTTCAGAGTTGGACCCATCTGATTCTGCATTAAAAAACCTAGACGAAAGTTAGAAACACATCACAATCCAAGATGAAGAAATCAAAAGGGTGAGTATATACATTGTGTTTTGATCTAATTTATGTGTATATCTTGTTACCGTGCTGAAATACGCTTTAATTATAATTATAGTCACTTTGTAGGTCTGACAGACTAGCCATCCTGAAATGTGTCTGGGCCATAAGACTAACCCAACTAAAGATCACTTGATGCGGGAGGTCATGTTTTTTTTCCCCATTAGCAACATACTATAGCCATTGAAAATGTCACTGGTATAACTCACTTGCTTGGCTCTCAGCATATAAGGGTAGGTCCATGTCTTTATTGGCATGGTGTCAGAATAATGTGACTGGGTGTGGTTATCATGCCACATGTCTGTAGTGTGATACTGCAGTATAGTGTGGCAGTACCATATGCATCTCAAGAAGACATAGTCGATCTCCAAATCATGACTGAAATATTGTTGGTGGGGCCTAAAATCCAACAAACAAATGAAAGATAAGTTGATTTTCAAATGCTTGTCACATTATCTGATTAACACAGAGTGCCATGTGAAGGATTCAGATTGCAGGTTTAATAATTAACAGAGAAGGTCAAACATGGAAGTCAAAGTTAAAAATTTAGTGCCAAATTCCTTGTTCAGCAGGCTTTAATTTCATAATTATTTGGAAGTCTGGGTTTCACTTTTCCATCGACTGCAGGAATTTCAAATTACTTAACCCAAATGTTTGCCTTTAAGTGGCCTGGTGCTTGCCAGGTCATATTATTAATTGTCATGAACTTTGGTTGGTACGTCAGCTGGTAAATGAAAATATATGAACAGGCTATATGTCAAGGAATATCTTAAAAATTACAGGCTGTCACTGTACTAGCATAATGAATTTGGCTGCTTCCCTTTTGCTGCCAACAGGATGGCAGCATATTTGCCAACAAGACGGGTTTATCCGTTTTGGAAGTTTCCACATGGTCTTGTTGGCAAATATGATGTCTCATGTGTAGGATTTGGGTTCTTCTGTTCGCTGCTCCTCAGTGGTCTGGAAATGAGGACTTTATAATTAAATTTGGTAAGGTTTAACTGTGGTTTTCTGCAGATCAGGCTTTATGTGGTACCTATTGAGTGCGTCAAAATGAGTCTATATGAGGGAAAGGGCAGCAAATGGTTAAGTTATTAATATATAAGACTCAAAATCTCAATCAAAATTGGAGCATACTGTTATATTTGAATACACTTTTATGAATAGTTAGTTAGTTTAAACTTATTTATTTTATGTTGATTGGGGAAAAAAATCACACAACTTTCACACACGTTCTAAGGTACCATGCTAATGAACCTAACTGCAGATCCAAAGGTTGTTGGTTCAAACCAGATTGGAGTCAGTAGAATCCTTCATGACCTTCTCAAGTGCAATGTAATATAGGAACTTGTTTCTGAATGGATTTAAATCTTGATGTGCATTCAGTTTTGTCAAGGAATTCAGAATGATGAAAACATTAAAACCTTACCATGTTAAATTTAATTGGACTTGTCCTTTCTTTGTTTTGGACTGTATTATTAGATGTTTATGGGGTCCTCACTGAAAATTTATTGACAGAATATCAAACAGTACAGACCATGATCAGACTGCATGTGCAGGCTGATCTTGGTCGCAAAGGCAGTCACAAATGCCTACAGCATTGTAAAGGTTAAAGGAACAGAGCTTTTCATTTTTGCAGTGAAAAGTAAAGTCCTACCTTTACACATTAAATGTAAGCCAGGGGATTAATTTCCATTCATAAACTAGATCCAACAGCTAACAAACAATTTTATTCCTGTGCACTTTTGTGTAAAGTATATGTACAAGATTATCCAAAAATCACATTGTATTTCAATATAGCTATTGGATTATTTGGTGAATTTAATTGAACCCTAAAACTCATGAATATTCATGTTTTAATTTATGGCGTGAAGAATATTCAGTTACTGACCATATGAAACACTGGATTTTTCTTTGCCATGAAGGCTGCGTAGAATCTAAGCTACAATATTGTATGAACTCCTGAAATTTAGGGCTGGCAGGTTTGCGTCTGCACTTTTTCTAAATGTATCAAAATGAGTGTATACTAGGTAAAGGGTTAATTTGAGTTCATGTTTAATCTGGGAGCTGACCATAACTCAGAGCTCCAGGCCCCATGTTCTCGAAAACATGTACTCAAATTTGAGTATCATACTCAAATCCGTATTGAGACTAAATGGCATAGTTTGAGTAAATGTATGAAAATCATACTAAGTACCATTTTTATTTTCGAGAACACGGAGCCAGGAAAATGAATGTAAGGGTGAGTGCAAAACTTTAGTAAATTTATAAATATAAATATAGACACAGTTACAATAGTTTTGAACTTAGTTTTGAAAAAAGTAGTGATTCCTCTGTTAGGTGAGCACTTTTTCCTTGGTGAGGTCTAAATTAAAATTTTGGGTGGGTTATACAAATTGTCTTTTGCTGTTAAACAGGAAGAAGAAGGCTGCCCCGCGCAACCAGTTAATGGACCTAGATGACTTCGTGGAGGCCAAGGAAACAATAGATATTCTATCCAATGAACAACCAGATATTCAGGCACTTATTGCAAAGAAAATTGCCAAATCGTTGCCTGCAGATCTTTTGGCAATTCCAGATGAAAAACCCCAAAAAGTTGTAAGAAATATTTTTTTCTGAAATTTCGTAGAATTAATCCTGTATCTGGTTCTTAATAAAGTTCTCATTACCCAGGTTTAACCCTTAACCTTATGAATATTCATGTACTTATTTGTGTGTGAATTTACTTAACCCTTATATACAAGCTGATACCCCAAGCCAATAACTGACAACTTTCACTGAAAAACTAATAAATATTTTCCCAATTAAGTTTTTTTTAGTCCCCTACTGGTGTTAACACCAGAGGGGACTAAAGGTTGCCCTCCGTCTGTCTGACTGTCTGAATCTGGATCCAGCGATAACTTAAAAACCGTTTCAGATAATATTGGTATATGAATAGATGGCAGTATGGAGATTCTGCATGTCACATTGTTTTAAGCTCACCTGAGCACGTGTGCTCAGGATGAGCTTTTAGGATCGATGAATGTCCGTCGTCCGTCCGTCCGTCGTCCACAATTTGTTCGTTTGCACTCTAGCATCTTCATTTTATGAGCAATTATCTTCAAACTTTAAAACAATGTTTATAACCATAAAATCTCGGCCAAGTTCGATTATGGCTGATATCGGAACATTAGGTCAGGAGTTATGCCCCTTTTAAAATTCAAAAAAGCCAGTTTTAACATTGTTTGCACTCTAGCATCTTCATTTCATGAGCAATTATCTTCAAACTTTATATCAATGTTTATAACCATAAAATCACGGCCAAGTTCGATTATGGCTGATATTGTACCATTAGGTCAGGAGTTATGCCCCTTTTAAAATTCAAAAAATGCCATATTTCACTTTGTTTACACTCTAGCATCTTCATCTTTTGAGCAATCATCTTCAAACTTTATGGCAATGCTTATGACCATAATGTCTCGATTGAGTTTGGTTATGACTGAGATCAGTTGATTAGGTCAGGAGTTAAGCCCCTTTTAATATAAAAAAAAATGCCATATTTCACTTTGTTTACACTCTAGCATCTTCATCTTTTGAGCAATCATCTTCAAACTTTATTACAATGTTTATGACCATAAGGTCTCGATTGAGTTTGATTAATGCTGAGATCCGTCAATTAGTTCAGAAGTTATGCCCCTTTTAATATTCAAAAAATGCCAGAAATCACTTTGTTTACACTCTAGCATCTTCATCTTTTGAGCAATCATCTTCAAACTTTATGACAATGCTTATGACCATAACGTCTCGATTGAGTTCGATTATGGCTGAGATCCGTCAATTAGGTCAGGAGTTATGCCCCATTTAATATAAAAAAAAAAGCCATATCACATTGTTTACACTCTAGCATCTTCCTTTTTTTAGCAATCATCTTCAAACTTTATGACATTGTTAATGACCATAATGTCTCGATTGAGTTCAATTGTGGCTGAGATGGGTCATTTAGGTCAGGAGTTATGCCCCTTTTTAATACAAAAAATGCAAGATTTCACTTTGTTTATTCTCTACCAACTTCATTTTTTTAACAATCATTTTTAAACTTTAAGACAATGTTTATGCCCATAATCTCACAATCGGGTTCAATTATAACTGATATTGACTTGTAAATTTAGGAGTTATGCCCATTTCACCATAAAAAAAACCCCAGATTTCACTTTTACACTCAAGCATCTTTATTTCTTAAGCAATCATCTTTCTCAGGTGAGCGACCAAGGGCCATCTTGGCCCTCTTTTTTTTTTCTCAGACCAAAATTCTTGTTGCTGTGGTAATGGAAAAATTATGCTCCTCTAGGGTAGGGGACTAAGGCCTAAAAAAATAAATGCTGTGTTTAAGGTTTCATCCTGAAAAAAAATTGGGTCGGTAGGTAGGACTATTTTTTTTGGGGGGCTGATTTTTTTAGATATAAAATCAAAGGGTCGGTGTTTTTTTGTTATTTTTTTTTTGTTATTTTTTTTTCATTTTCTCTTGCATGCGAAGTAATTACACCTTTTTCAAGAGTGCATTTGGTGACAACATATTGTATACTTTTGTAGTTTGTCTGCTTTTGTAGTTTGAATGTTTTCCTTTCCACTTGCACCATATTGCAAAAGGTTAGATAGGGTATTCAACAGAATCTGTTAAAAAGGTATTATTATTAAAATATATAAAAGAAATCTTCATTTTATATATTTAATATATCTGTGAAAATACAAAGGTAACATAAATCTACAGCATTTGCTGCTATGTGCCCTTTGCCTTGTATCACATTTTGTAGTATGAAAATGCCAGTAGGTTTTATAACATTACTGCATGGTAAATGGTTTACATTTCAGGCATTTAATATTAACCAGGATCTTTCAGGCATGGGCTGGGCAGTAGAAGGCAATATAGCCAAAGTGAACTCAAGAAAACACTGGCTACATATATATATATATAGTCTTACAAATAGAAAGGAATTATAAACAAATATTAGCAACACTTGAGATTTTAATGCCAAACCTGGACCAACAGATTTCTCACAACTTGTGTTTTATACAAATGAACAGTCAGAATGTTAATTAAATATCTCTCAGTCTTATTTTTACAACATTCACTAAATATTTAAACAGCAAAAGTACTTCAATGGGCATACACATCAATACAAAGCAAATATTAAAGTTTTAAAATTGCATCCTCTTCCCTGGTCCTTTCCCCCACCCAATTTCACAACCTACTTGGTCATAAAACAGCAAAAAAAAGTATTTATACACAATACATCAAACATTAACAGTGTAGGTCAGTGCATTGACAGATTTCCCTTTTTGCCATATGGCCGGTGCAACACTTGAGATTTTAATGCCAAACCAGGACCAACAGATTTCTCACAACTTGTGTTTTATATAAATGAACAGTCAGAATGTTAATTAAATATCAAATTTATCTCTGTCTTATTTTTACAACATTCACTAAATATTTAAACAGCAAAAGTACTTCAATGGGCATTCACATCAATACAAAGCAAATATTAAAGTTTTAAAATTGCATTCTCTGTTCCCTGGTCCTTTCCCCAACCCAACTTCACAACCTACTTGGTCATAAAACAAAAAAAATAAGTATTTATACACAATACATCAAACTGTAGGTCAGAGCACCGACAGATTTCACTTTTTGCCATATGGTCGGTACACAATACACTTTAATCCATCTGCTTCACAATCATCACAAATGGGAAGCACTGTTTTAAATCTTCGTTTCAGTTCATCATCCGGAGATGCACCTTTCTTGCCACAGTGGCAACATGTCACTGTGTCTCCAAACTGGCTGCCATAATACGATACTTCCATGGGTGAAGCACAAGTGATAGCCTCTCGACAAACCACTTTTCCATACAGGGAGCTTTCTGAAAGGACAAGTGGGGCCCCACAAGTATAATCATACTCGCTCACATGCAGCGCTAACAACAGTTTCTGCCTTTGACTCAAACTCATTTTACAGTAAACAATTCTTGGTTTCCTGCATTCAGTGCACTGTACAATATCTCTTGCATGTTGTGCAGTATAAAGGGTACTGTCAAAAGCTTCCTTTGTAGTCTTGACACTCTTAGGGGTAGCGACTGGTCCAGGTGCAGCATTATCCAATGGGACATTTTTTTGCTGGGCTTTTATAGCTGGTTTTGGAAGCATTTCGGGTTTTCTCTTCAGCAACAGTGTTGGTCTGTCGGTTTCGTCTGTATCCACTCCCCGGACCTCCTCATACTTTTTATAATGACAACCATCATCAGCTAATACTGGATCCGGAAGCCAGTCAAGGTCCTCTTTGACTGTAGTAGATACAACTGGGCAGCAGTCGGTGTTGGAACACTTTCGAATCTGGAAAACATACTGTCGTTCCCTGCAATGGTTCTGCATCCATGTGTTGTACGACTAAATCTTAGAAGTATGGGCTTTCACTAATTTGGTCAGGTCCATTTCAGAAAATAATTCTCTGAGGTGACGTTTCAACAAATCAATGTCATTATCAGCTACTGGATCTAATGCCTGGAATGGTTTTTCTTTCAGCTTTAGGCGAAGAAAACGGTTTCGTACTGTGGATGGACAGGCTCTACAGACTCTGCCCATGCCGGTCTCAGTTCTGGGTGCATTTGGGCCTTCTGTCTTATGTCTTTCATGCTGCCACATTTCTTGATAGTTTCTTCCTGGTCACCCTGTTCTCTTTCTAAAGCACAATTCTGTAGGCCGATATTCAGTATCGACATAATCCTCTCAGCTGGGTTTTGCCAACTCTGGCCTGGAGCACATCTTGCTAAAATAAGCATATCGAGGTTGTATTCCCTGAAGAGACAAATGGCAGCGCACTTCACTGATTCGAGTGTATTCCTGTGATCTGTGCCGCCATCACTGTATTTCAGTAGGATTTTGGTTGTGTCCAGTGGGACGGCTTTAGCAAGTGACGCTGCATGTCGGAATGGTGTTGATACTTGAAATACGGAGTCGTTGACAATTGTCGTTACCTGACCTCGTACAAATGACTCTTGGGATGTAGCAGGAATTTCAACATTCAGTATAACTGATGGTGTCAAAGAAGCTTTTGTCATATCATGATCAGCAGCTGAGATGGTCGTCGATGTGGACGCCAAAGTCTTCTTTCCTCTGACCCCAGTAGATACTGCTAACCCAGGTTTGCCAAAAGGCACTTTGGCCTTATCGTCACAGCACACCAGAATGCATTTTTGGTTTCCCAGCTCTACGGCCTTTTCCTTAAAATACTTGAGCAAGGCTGCACAGTAATGCTGATCAGGATGTGTTGCTCTCAACTGCCGTTTTTGTATTTTGTACTGCACGTTAATTCTACCAGTAAAATTCCACGCTGTCTTCACATATGGATTTCTAGGTGCAAACTGTAATCTGACCAGACTTTTGGAAGGTACTGGTGTATTGTCCGGGCATTTCTCTTCGGCTGCCTTCATCATGTCTGACAACGAAATCCATTGTGAAAGGTGTGCTACATTGTGTCTACGTTCATCGGCTGCTGTGACTTCTTCTACCAGGTCCTCTAAATGTTGGAAGAACACATCATAATGCCCAGATGGTCGCCCAGGATTTAAATGGCGAAGATCAGTTAGCAGACCAGATTCCCCTAAGTATATCAGCCTGAGCCGCTCTTGTGTGTCTGGGTGAGATGCAGTTGATGCATCAAGGGCCAATTCCTTGTAGATCAGATCCGCTGTCGATGGCTTGACCTTTCCAAGATAGCTCAACTTCTCTCTAAAAGTCCGCTTCTGGGCCCTTGTGTGATATTCTTTAAAATCACCTTGTAATAGAGCAGCCATGCGAGCACCCTGTGTAAGCAATTCAGGCTCTGACCGACCTTCCAAAACCTGTACAATACAAACACTTGTTAAAGTAGGGCCCCCTGGACTAAATCTATATATGTCAATAGGCACTGATAACTGAAGACTGACAAAATATCTAAACCTTTGAAGGTTACTTTCAAACATATTATGTACATGAGCACTCTCATCAAAGTGAACGGGACAGTCCATTCCCGCTGCAATAACAGCTTTGTCAAGCATTTTGTACTCATCTTTGACATGACCAACAACTTTACATCAGTACTCAACAGTTGTATATTGTGCAACTGTTCTCACTGGATGATCAAAACTCTGGTTAAGTTTCTGTTGTCTGTTTGTTTTGTTCAAGTACTTGGCATAGCTTAGCATACACTCTCCCAAACTTTTAATGTCACCATATGCCTGTTCCCAGTCTTTTGTACTTCTACAAACAGGCTTCAGCAGCAAGCTAAACAATGCTTGAGCATGGCTCTCCAGTTCTGTGGCGGACAGAGGCAGCATTTTAATTTTTTTCCTCCTGATCTCATTGTACCCGCTGTACTTGTCAAATGCAGAGGGAATTGGAAGCACACCCTTCTGTCGTTGAGCGCCATCGTTGATTGTTTGGTGCTGATTGGTCAAATACCACAACACATTGCACAGCACCTGAAAAGAGATGCATTTACACATTTAAGCCTGTCAGATATTTAAATGTCTGTGTTTTACAGCATATTTTATTGCACTGTCTGGGCTTAGTATTTTAATGTAATAAAATAAATAAATTTAGAGACCCAGTGTACTGATATCACTTTGAAACCTGGAATTAGCACGATTTTAACCATCTTGAATCTATGTCACCGAATGTCCCATACCAAAATTCAGATCAATCTGACCATTGGCTCCAGAGAAGAAGTTATAAATAGATCATGACGAGTTGGATATCAAATAGACAAGATTTTAATGTATCAAATATCAAAATTGATATACTGGTCGTCTGATGCCCCACCAAGTTTTCGTTTAATCCGAACACTGGTTCAAAAGAAAACAAATATTGAAATCAAAAGCTGGAAATATACTTAAAAGAAATTTATAAAAGTTTATATAATATTTTATTTTAATATAAAGAAAAAGAAATATGAGCTGAAATTATATAGAATACAGAGCACCCCCCCCCCCTTCACTTTCATATAAACTTCAACACCTGGCACTTATTCACAACTGTACATTTAAACAAATAAATCTACAGGATTGCAGAAATAGTGACATTAATTTTACAACCATTCTATTTAAAAAGTTCAATGCTTTAAAACAGTTAATAAATAATTGTTATATATATATATACAAAAAAATACATTATATATTAGAAATAGTCTGCTCTCAATCTGATTCATTCCTAGGGTTCGGTTATATTTTAAATAGGGTACAAAGACCAAATATTAAACGATTGAACGAGAAAGTATGCAGACAAGCAGCAGTATCCAAGCAACAATAGGACCGTATGAGAAACTATTTTCTATTGGAAACACTTGTATTAATATTTTAAAATATCAATAGTATTTCCATAGCTTTACATAGCATGTCCGAGAGACCATCATCAAACTATAAAAAATTTATTTCCATAGCTCTACAAAGCATTAGTATTTCTATAGCTCTACAAAGCATGTCATATAGACCATCACCAAGCTATATAAAAAGCACATTTATTTCCATAGCTCTACATAGAATGTCAGAGAGACCATCACCAAACTATAAAAGTATAGGCCTGTCTGCTTGAAATGAAAACATGCATTTACCTTTACAATGTGTTTCACCTATAAAAATGACATATAAAAAGTAAAAGCAAACCGTTTCATTTAAATAGAAGCCAGAAGCCAGACCTGTGAGTGTCAGACCATTTAAATATCCCGACAACTTTGTCTGAATTAAGTTTTTACATGTACTATATAGAAAATATATTTACTCTGATACTTTCAATGGCACTTTGGTAAATTTTCTTTAAATGGTGTCTGAATTTCATAAATATACAACTTACAAGATTTTAAAATTTGTTGTTGCCACTCTAGTATGAAAAATAATATTAATGGTTGATGTATTTGTATTTAATAATATTATTTAAAAGCATACCCAAATTTAAAATTAATGAAAGGCACAATACCTGTGCAAAATATTTCCCTTCTGTCTCCACTCCCGATTTTGGGAAATCTAAGGATCTAGCCCGCAGAAACTCCTCCACTATATCATTATATAGTTCTTCCTTCCTTGTGAGTGGTTTTTGGCCAGAACTGCAATATAAATATCAGTTCAACAACAAAATGTCAAGTCTGACATCAGATAGTACCACTTAATATTTAATATAAAATATATAAAAGAATGAAAGCATTGCTGTTTGACTACTGTCTTTTCAAAAAGTGTTGTAGTGACTCATGTGTTGACATTGGCACCATCTATAGGTTTTGGCACATAAAACAGACAAGTGCTACTATAAAAAAGCACCCTCTGAAATCACTACATTAGTACAAAACTTCTTATTTTTCTAGATATAAAACCACTTAAAAATACTAAATTTGTAATGGCAGTTTCATTTTATATTAAAATTTGAAACAGCAAAGTTTTTAAAGATGCTCACGCAATACTAGTGCTATTTTAAAACTTCAAAATCTACCCTTCTAGAAATGGATCTGGTTCACAATGTGATTTTGAATGTAGAAAACCCTATCTGCAATATATCTAAAAGTTTGATGGTTCTGTCAGACATCATTCAGCACAGAGCAAAATTTAATATTAAAAGAATTTTAGTATTGTTTCACAATACATTTGTACTTCTATATTTTTAAAATAGTAAAATAAATTCAAAACTAAAACCACTTTCTAATACCCGGGATACACGACGATATATTATCCATTTTACTGTCAATGCACCTAGGGGAAGGGGGGGGGGGGGGGGTATTTTACTGTCAGATTCTGGCACGAATATTGTGGGGACCGTCAATGTAGATGTGCTAAAACAAAATTAGAGAATTTAAAAAAGTGGATCGGCTCATTGTAAGCTCTAAATTGCTTTTTTTTTTAAACTGTACTTACCGTTGTTTTAACTTGGGAAAGTCTCTACCTTTAGCCATTAGAACCTGGAACGCATCCACTGTTTTTGTTGTTGTTTCTGCAACAAATGCCTTGGCTTCATCTAGTTCTGTATTTTGCCTATTTGTGCACGTAAAAGTCAAAGACTTTATTCCAAAATTACCAACTAATACAGACACTTGAATAAAGTCCTGGATTATAAAGTTTGTACCCGAGTTTGTGTTTGTTTCGCACGTGAACACGCTTGTTTTTTGGCTTGCCTCAGGTGCAGGGTGGAACAGGTAAAAAACCTGTTCCACAGTAAATGAATGATTGATCGGTTGAATCACTTTTATGCCGGTGGTATGTTGGCACGGATTTAATTGCACAGCCAAAAGGCTGTTTACAAGGAAAGACGCCATGACCCGGAACGTTCTAGATTCTCTAGATCATGATTAAAGGAATACGCTCGGCTGAAATGAAAATTTAACCATCAATAAACCTTTTCGTGTAGATCACTTTGACATGACTTTAATTTTTATACACGCTATATTTGTGAAGATATAACTGTTTAAAGTTTGTGATTTCGATCGGCTATGGCCGCCGCCATCTTTGTTCATGTTTACCTTTCTGTGACGTCACAAATACCCATTGAACCATATCCCGATCGATGAGTGCGATTAATAGTGGTTGTGATAAAAGCATTAAAGGAATACGTCGGCTTTAATTTCAATTGAAAGATATTGATGTAAATAAACCAATTAAATTTCTCATTTCATTGAATCAATCGTAATAAGAAAGAAATTGTAAGTTAAAGACGTCTATTTAAACCAATTTGCTCCGCGATATTTTTTATTTCTATAATACATCTTTGTCATTTTTACCGTGAAATGCTTGCAACTGCGGTTATTGAAAAGTTGTGTGGTGTTAAACTGATTGGATAAGAAATCACTGGCAAGCCTTTGTAACAGAATAAGCGTCATATAAAATCGCACCTCAGGGCCATAAAACACGGCCATAAAACGAAGCATGCGACCGAGTCACCATGTCAACAGACAATTGATGTGCACGTTTTACTGAAACGGACATGTAGAGTATAATCATCACCACAAACATACTAAATGCATTATAAATATGAAAGAAAAGTGTTGAATCCACGTTTTATATTATAATAATCTATATTATGCTATTTTACGGAAAAAGTCTGTTTAAATAAATATATATAAGTAAAAGTATCGTATCGCGATTTACCAAATGCGTACAATAGATCGCGCACCTGTTTAATCTGGATCATGTAACAGTATATGGAAAAAAACAAAGGATTCCGATTGTAGTTAAAATACCGGTATAATCGCCCCATACTTGGCGCACTCGAACTATTAAAACACGACAGTCGGCGAAATTTTTTAAATTTTTTTTTTTTGAAAAAAAAAATACACGGTCGGGACCTTTTACTATGGGTCGGTCGGGAAACCGTAAACACAACATTTATTCTTTTAGGCCTAATGTGTTGCATGGAATACCACTTGCTTGTTGTTGTTTTTTTTCTTAAAAGAAGTATCTCATTGAATTTTAATGAAATTGGGGACTTCCTCGGCCAAGAGGATAGAGTTGCTGACTTTAACACTAACTCAGCCCCTCGCTTCGTGGGTTCGAGTCCTGGTAGGGTCATTTGGATTTTCATATGAGGAAGCCTTCCGGCTGTCTGCGGTAGGTCGGTGGTTCTACCCGGATGCCTCAGTGCATTCAGGGTCTTCCTCCACCTGTACTTAGCTGAACATCGCTATATGACTGAAATACTGTTGCAGCAAGGGTAAACTAAAAAAATCAAATCAATCTATTGAATTTGTGTTAACCAACATAATCTAAATGTTGGTTTGAAACATTTTAAGACATATTCCTTCTATAATTAAAAGCACTTTCATTATTTTATAATGTCCCTACTTTTGACTTTGACTGATAATTTTTCCAGTACGAAAGCCACTGGTAGTTGAAAAATCATGTTATCCTTCTCCAAATGGAGAAAAGACTTTTTTGTTGTTTTGTTTTTACTTCCATTTAAAAAAATGTATTTTACAAACTACACCCAGTGTAAATTCTTAACTAAACATGCTCTGTTATAACTAATGGGAAATTTGGGACACTAATTTTGGTTAATTTCTGGAGGGTTTTTTCCACAAATATTAATCGCCATGAAAATTTGTCTCTTATATAGACCTCACGCTTTCTAGAACATAGATCCATGAATAAATGTACCCATGAAATTCTTTTAGGTAAATTATCACCAACATTTAATGGCAACGAAAATTAATGATTTTACAGTATCAGTTTGAAATGATTCAAAACACAGACATCATATTGATGATTTATATTGCGGCAGCAGTTGACATGTTTGTTTTAGCTAGGTATCTTGATGGAACACCTGCTTTGAAGTTCAGGAGTACTTCTGAAAATTAGGAATCCTCAGTCAGTCATGTCATTCAGACATGTGACGGCTTTATTCACATATACATTGGTAAAAAAGCATTGTTTCTTCAAAAGGAGTTACTAATAAGAAAGTTTTATGAAGATGATTACATAGGATTTTAACAGATGTGACTGATAAATTTAATTTAATCAGAAAAGTAAATGTCCCTACAGAACAGCTGATATGTCAATTTTTGAGTCCCTTCCCAATTTTTGTCCTTGTGATCCAGGGACACTGGTAGTGTTGACCCTTGCTGTGTCAGACCAGCCTCCCCCTCCCGATCTGACAATTCTCATACTACTCTCACAGGGCATAGTGGGAACACATAGAACACAGAAGGCATGCAGTTTGATCTTCTTTGGAGGAACTGCAATTTTAATTTGGACATGGAGAGTGTGGTCCAATTTTGAATATGCTCAAAATGATAATTGTGCATGCTGATGGAAAGACAGCACAGTGCAGGCATATTTTGGGGAAAATAAAGATGAAGCAGGCCAACGTAACTCAAGCATAGTACAAGTGTGTTTAGCGAGGTTTTATCTTGTTGGGTGCAATAAGAATATTGTTATGAGACACTTAGACTTAGTAAAATTAGTTATCAGCAATACTCTCACCAAACTCTCTCATTTGTTTTGAGGTTGGGGCGTAAACGGAGTATAGCCCTAGTATGACAGGGACCTTAGTATTTTCATAAGAGGCATTAAGTGATGAAAAAAATGATACATCTAGTCAAGTCCAATCTCAGGACCTATAGCATTTGATATTGATTGAGACTTACATAATACTGAGGATATTACCCAAAGGTAACATATTCATTTGAATATTCTAGTTTTTGTTGAGGCTGCTTGTGAAAGCTGCTCATAGTCACCACAATGCACAGTGTCTGTGTGCTAATGTGTCAGATTGTCCGGCTTTTCTTGTCTCAAAGAATTTGGCAGTAATGTTTGCTTTAATGAGACAAAGTGTCACCCACAAGATTTGGTTCCCTTGCTCAAAGGTTAAGGTCACAATTAGAGGTGAAAGGTCATATCGATGGATTTGCTTGTCCAGACTGTAACTTATCTCTGCATCAAAAGATTCTCAAATAATTTGATAGTAAGATTTGCCTCAATGAAACAGCATTTAAATGGGCTCAAGTGTTCGGTTCCTAGCTCCATGATCAAGGTGCACCATAGGCTGTGGGCTCAGCATTGATTTGGAAATAATTGGGTATCAGTATTTATCTATTTTAATTGAGTAATTATGTAAATTAATACACAGCCTGTCTATTCCACTGCTTTGACAGATCTGGCCTGCGTTCAGTATGTTAAACCATATGCAACTGTTTGCTTACAGTCAGCAATGAAGATGTCTTAGTGTTATAAACCATGATGTTCTCATGTACACTTGTACAGCATAAGGGTCACCTACCGGTAAACAGCAGGGTATATGGTCCTAAGACAACTCCATAGCTGACTGTGAGCCACTCAGGTTGCATACAGTTTTGCATACTGAACACACTCTGTAATGTATTTAGAGTTCTTTCTGTGGGGGAGATATGCATGTTATAGAAATTTCATAGGGAAAGGAAAACCCTTGGTAAAGAAATACAATGAAATTAGTGAAAGTTATTAGTTTATTACCAGTAATTAGCAGGTAATTGTCATAGCACATGGTACTTGATTGTTATTTTTTAATAATTTTACTACACTATTGCTTTTATTTGACAGTTTAATTATGTTAACCATTTTAAGAACATTGTGATTGTGTACATATTTTTACCTATTTATAGGAGAAAGCTGCACCATTAAAAAGTAAAGCCACAGCACCTAAAGCCAGGTCACCACCTAAGGAAACTAAGACGCTATCTCCAAAACTTTCCAGTAACCCATTTGCTGATGTTCCTGTAAGTATAAAGAACAGTTTCAATATTTATGCCCCTACTTTGAAAAGAGGATGAGGCATATAGATTTGCCCTAGTCCATCTGTATGTTTCAAAATTCATTAAAGCAGCTCGTTTACAGAGGATCATTGATTTAATTGTTAAATATCTGTGTTAATTACGTCTATATATACCATTAACAGACACATCTCACCCAATGCAACATTCCTTGATTGTAAGAAAAATTGGTGGTTTCTTCATCATAGGCAATAGTGTTATGAATGGTATTGAACCTATATTTAGAATTATAAAACCTATATTTAGATTTTTTTTTTTCTTTGTGTGTGCGGTCAAATGACTGATCGCATTAACTCTTCACACATACCCACTTCACAGACTGAACTTAAGAATTTGCTACTCAGAACTGGTAAATACCCCAATGTCATATTGCTGAACATGTCACGTTATACTGCAAGCAGCTGCTTCAGGGATACCATATTCTCTATTTAGCAGCTTTCCCCAAAATGGTCGTTTAAAAAAAATCCAAGACCTTTTCCCTTGCGGTGTGACATACACTTACCAAGTTTTTGGTCAAGAAACAAAGGCTTTTCAACATTAACAAGGAAAAACTTTCTTTTTATTTCTACCGATCATCTGTGAACAAGCTACTCTAAGTCATAGCAGAGACATCAATTGTTCTAGGCTTAAGTTTATACAACATTTGATGCATATATTTAAGTCATATTTGTTTCAATCTTAATTATAATTTGGGTAAAAAAAATGTTTTTAGAGACTCTATGCCTACTTTCCTTTTTTAAAATTTGTATTAGAGGAACAATTTGATTACTTGGGTATGAAAAAGAAGCTATCCCTACTGTACTTTGTTTCTTAGAGATTTTTCCTGAAATGCATGTACACAATTTCAAAAATACTGTCAAAGAAACCTAACAAACAAAATTTGTTAGTTCTTAAGTAAAATTATCCTTTCAGTTGTTTTTTATACTTTAGTGACAAAGGGCTGTCCTTGAATCAATTCTGTCTCTTCCATTTCTATATGAAATTAGAACATGCTGTCTTGATGCTAGCTCTCTATATATAATTGGGTCTAAAGGTAATCCATCCATCATTAAACTGTGATCATGGTCTATCAAGTGATCAAGGGAATGTTATAGTAAATGCAAGCCTTTATTGACTGAGCAAAATAGCCTGTAACTCCAAGTCAATGGATGCTTGCATCTGCACTGAAATCTTATTAACCGTTTGAAGGATCATGATTATGACTTGATATGAATGGATTACCTTATTATGTATGCATACCATGGGTCAGATAATCAGACCTATTCTCAATGAAAAGTAAAGTTCCCAAATTATTGGGAAAATATATTGGTGATACTTACAGAAATTGAGAAAAATGTCATCTGTATGTATACTGACTTAATTATGGATTTATTTCAGTGCTTGGTGATGCTTTAAAAATCCCTTGTTGATTGCATTTAAAATGTTGCACATGCAAATTGAAGATAAAATTTAAAAAAAAAAGGGTTTCATAATTAAAAAAAATACATGACGTTACCACATAAATAATATTCGTTTCAGTTTTTAACACTTCATTACACAATTTTCCCAATTTTGTTAGAGTTTTTTCCCCAAATAGTTAGTAAATAGACCTAATAATGCTTTTCCCAATTTGCTTCATCAAGATAATGTTTGTCACAAGGGATAATCTGTCTGTGTTTTGACATTAGGAAGAAAAAATAATAAAATGCCATCAAATTCTGTATAAGTATTTGGTATTTGCAATGTCATGAAAGTTTATATACAGTCAAACCTGTCTTAAGCGGTCAATCAAGTAAGCAAGAGAAAGTGACCACTTAGGAGAGGTGACTGCTAAATTAAAGTTTAGATTAAACTTTATTTATTTTACATCAATTACAACACAAGTTCTCACAATTTATATTAATCACTCTTGATGGCCCTGATGGCAGTGTATGTGGTCATTATTGTGGGAGGAAACCGGAGAGCTCGAAAGAAACCGATGTGTCTGGACCCTCTCACGTACGTGACCAGGAATCAAACAGTGGGACACATTGATGAGAATTGAGGTGCATTGCCATCGTGATATCCATGCACCCATGAAATTTAAACATATAAGAAAATGCTAGTATGGTCATATTAATACTGATTGCTAATTAGAGGTTGACCGCTTTATACAGGTGGCTGCTAATAAAGGTTCAACTTTTCTTCCTTTTTTTTTCCCCAGAATATTGTGTCAGACATAAACGCCTGTGGAGGGTTGGTGAATCTCAGTTTTCGTGGAACTGACCTGCTCACTGACGCAATGTTCTACGGCCTTTGGACTCAGTATGGTAGCTCTTCCTGTGCCAAGGTGGTTGGCTTGGATCTGACAGGATGCCTCAATGTCACAGACGCAGGCCTCAAGTTTATTTCTCAGTTGTTTCCAAAACTAACCTCGGTAAGTTCTTTTTTCTGTTTACTTTGTGTATCCTTATTTATCTTTATGTCAGACTTTTCTTCAGCTACCAAATCTTCTTTTGTAGAAAATAATCTCTCTGACCCCTATTAAGCTACACGAGTCTGTTGATTCAATTGAAATTAATTCTGTTAAGAATCTAGCATTATTACAAGAATCTTGCATTATTATTGGTTGACTAATACTTTTGATAATCATCATATCTTTCAATCAAAGACCCATTGCTGAAAATATGCTGTTGAACCCTTTACCTCATGCATATTCATGTACAAATGTATGACTTGATGAATATTAATTGATTAAGCATTAAATAGCATATGCAACTATAGGTTTTTCTTTGCCTATAGACTGTAAAATCTAAGCTTCAATATTGTATGAGCAAACATCAGACGGCTCCTATATAGAGCTGTCTGATCTGGGTCTGCTCTGTTTGCCAAGAGCGTCAAGATGAGTATATAGTAAAGGGATGGATAGATTGCTGTTTTGACAGTAGTTTTTTGTTGTTGTTTTTTTCCAAACTCATATGGCTGAGTTGAACCCTGACTGTAGGTTTACAAATGTATTAGAAATAAACAGCCTTAGTACAATTGAAGATAATTTTCTTTCATACAAATTGATTGGTTAACCAACTGTATGTTACAGATAACACTGACAGGCTGTGAAAAGGTCACAGAGACTGGGCTTTATAAGGTGGTATCTGAGTGTAAGAGTCTTAATACCCTGGACATCAGTGGAACCAGCGTATGTGTCCTGCCCCACAAGGTGTCAGATCTGACGATCAGCCGGAGTGGCTTTCCCTCCATCTCCCCAGATGTGGAGATTCTGAAACAGAAAGATCTCTCCATCATGAAATGTGAGTAGACACAGTGATGTTTTTCCCTGAATTGTTAATGGGTACGGAACCCCTTCGTTTGTGAAAAATTAGTGTTGTTTTTCTCAAAATTGTGAAAAAAATGGCGTTTCCTGCTGATCTTGTGAGGTGAAAATGTGGGCTATGACAGAATGCATTGCATTTTTTCTGCAAACTAGTAGGGAATGGTTTATATTTTCAAGAAACCAAGTTATTATGAAAGATAAAACACTTTTGAAATTAATTCAGCAGAGTAGGAAGGGTTTAAACCATGCCTCTGTCAAAATTACACTTTTGAATTGTGAATCAATTTAAGTCCTTTCAAAATTGTGAATGGGTTCTTTTACAGATACCATTTATAGAAGAAATCACGGAGACAGCTTTGAAAACTGTTCAGTGCTGTTTATAGATATCTGTAGATACTTTGTCAAATAAATGCAGCACCAATGTATGCCAAGCCATATATGTGATCATTTCTTTTACTTTCAGTGTTTGCAAAGCTATATAAACATTGTGCATGACTTTAGTTTAAATTTCAATAAATACCAATTTATCTATATGTAAATGTCAGAAAAAATTATAAGTGGTCCCTGTGGCTGTGTTTTTAAGGAGTCTGT
>CM037790.1:6637391-6652927 GCA_021229015.1 Solen grandis | reverse complement strand
TCTAGCACGTGCATTTTCGGAAAATAATCAGGTTTATTATCAAACACGGTTAAGAATTAGCTCAAGATAACTAGTACTTCAAATGAATATGGCAAGTTTTTCCTGTGAATTTATTTTTAGAGAGGGAGGGAAAGAGATTTCTAACTAGAATGTGTTATATACTTTCTCCGTACCCTATGGCAAAGTTCAATCTGATTTGATTAGACTGTTCGAAGGATGTTATTATTAAAAAAGGATGTTATGATTAAAAAAAGAAAAGAAAAAACATCATCTCAAAGTATTGATATTTTAATCAAACTCAACAATAAAAATTGGCCAGGTACCACACCTATGTACAGTGGGGCTGTCCCGTGTTTGTTCATATTATCAGTGTGACACAAACCCCAAACATTATGTATGAGTTGCGTTAAAATGGAATGTTTTAAACGATTTCCTTTGCATTGCCAATATTCAAAAAAAAGAGAAAGAGGATTGAGTTACGCTACGTTGCTCGAATTATGATTACAATGTACTTTTATCCAGCCGTATTCGATACAGTAAGGTAAATCTTCATGCTGATATATTGGTAACTAGACATGCATATACTTATAAATAGATCAATATTGTACAGGAGTTGTTTGTCTAATGTACTGGCCTGGGTTTATTGTCACACCGACAGTATGTCAGTCATTTGGGGACTTTTGTCTACCACGAGGTAGACAGTGTTGCGATATCAACCGTAGACAAGTGGCATGATACTACACCCAGTCACGGAATAACCTCATGTGCTGAGCGCGGAAAATGTTCGCGACCGAGGATCGTACCCACAAAACCCCTGGTGACGGGGCGGACGCTTTAACCATTCAACCAGCTATTTCCCAAATGTTATATTAAAACTTTTTAAAATTGATATTTAACCCTTTCCCCCATTGAGGACACCATGAAAAGACCTATGCGAACAGCATAAAACCAGATCAGCCTGCGAGTAACTCGCAGGCTGATCAGGTTTTATGCTGTTCGCTGCTCCTCAGTGGTCTGGAAATGAGGTTTTTGTAATTAAATTTGGTAAGGTTTGAGTTTGGCTTTCTGCAGATCAGGCTTTATATGGTACCTATTGAGTGAGTCAAAATGAGTCTTTTATGAGGGAAAGGGTTAAGGAAAAATACACCTTTACTAACATAATGTGATTACATTTAAAAAAATATAAATAATAAATATAAATAAAGTACTTAAACCCTTTACATTTTCGTTTTACATGATTACTTATGAATGGTCCTATTTTTCGTAATATCCATATTTGAATTGTCAATTAATCAAATTTAAAATGAGCAGGGGGAAGGAAAAACGAGACTAAAAATACATTACTTATACATGAACTTATACCGTTCAGAATACTTATCAATGCTTTGTTCAGAGGTCAATCTCATGAAAATGTAGTTATGTTGATTGCTCTTATGATTTTACTCTCTTTTTTTTTTTTTTTTTTTTTAAAGTCTTTATATACCTGATATAATTCTTTTTTAACTTTAAAACTCTTCACATGTTCATGTAGTTAGTTTGAAATTTATTTCTATTACGTCGATTGAGAAACAATTTCTTACAATTTATACTAATCCCTCTCGACGGTTTCCTGGGTTCAACCATTACTTTGCGTTGGAAGGTCATGAAAAATCTTTGCTACCAGCGAGGTTTGAACACACAGCCGTCGAGTATGTTACCACAGGACCACAGTGCCCTTTAATCAGATGACTTTAATATGCTTGTTTTGCATAATTTTTTGTTTAATGAAAATATGTCCAATGGGATTTGATATTTGCATTATGATTATCTTAGTATAACACATAGGATATCGTGATCTGTATAATCTATTTCATTCATCTTATTCATCATGCTTTGTGTTTCAAAATCAACATTAAAATCAATTGTTCACAGCCTACTCATAATAAACACAAAAACGATCACCATTTGCCATATAGATAAGTTTCATTGTTGATATTAAAGGGTTAGACGCTATTATACAACATCGTCGAACATCCACGGGCAAAATGTCCATTCCTCTGAATCCGTGTTCTCGGAAATAAAAATGGTACTTAAGTATGATTTTCATACCCAAGCTCAAACAAAGCCCATTAGTTTCAATAGGGATTTGAGTTTACTCAAATGTGAGCCTTTAGATTGTAATTAAAAATCGTTTGGAGAGTATATATGTGTGTGTGTGTGTGTGTGAATAAGTTCTCAGTGTAATGTATATCAATTTTATCTTTTCATATTTTGATTTACTTGCGGGCTCATGATAATTATTCTTAATAAAAGATAAATCAATGTTACAATGGGATTAACAGATCTATAAAGTTAAAACGAGGTCAATTGATAATACACAAAGTTGTGAATTTTCAAACCATCCTGCATTATTTGTGAAAGTAACTGATAATTGATTTTCATCCCTGTTACTGATTCAGATTGATAGGTACACAGTAATCCACATTTGTGTACCCGTAAATAGTGATACCGTTCTCTTTCGGTTTGACGTTATTACCTACGGCGTAACAACCAGTACACAAATAAATAAATAAATAAATAAAATAGCATGTCGCGCCAACAGCGGCTATTGGTGGGACTAGGTACACATTTTCTATTCGTATTTGACGAAATCAGTTGCAAACGAAAGTATATTCTCAAGTATATGTTTCTTTTTGATGTACAGACAGACGTAAAAATAATTTGTAAACTTTGATTATGGATGCAAATCCATATTTTCTAAATGGGAAAAAAGATGCCATAATTGTGTCATAATCCTAAAGAATGATTGTAAACACGAATGCAGAGTTTCTTTCTTTACCATGTAGTTTTTTTCATACAATATAAAAGGCCACACACAATTAAAGAAACAAAGATAGTCAGAGACAAGTACAAGTTTTACAATAATAAATGACTAAACTATTTGACTATATTTTGCCAGTCAACTGAAGTCATGCATGCCTTTAAACCAGCACGTGAATAGCTGATCGGCAAAAATTGAAAACAAAAAAATCCTGACAATAAATGTAATGTCTAGGTCACATTTCACGGGATAGCGCTTTGATCTGTAAACGCCACTGAACTAGATTTGCATACTGCAAAGCACCGGTTTTCGTGATGAGAAACAGTTTTTAAACCTGATCAGCCAAGTTATAATACCAGAAAAAACAAAATGCAAAATGCTTTATATATCTTAGTGATTTTTTCATTGGTGAATTCAGCTGTGACCAAAACTTAATTAAAGGGTCTCCAAAGGAATGTGATGTCCCACTGAGCCAGGCCCCCATCTGCTGTGATCAGACCTGTTAATATCTGGTCATCACTGCAGGGAGTCTTTAACCAATACAGTAGCTATGTGTGTAAAACCTCTGATGGGTTGATGCATAACTAAAAATTTCCTGCTACAAGGAAGTGAGATAGTAGGGTAGTTTTACACATACATTCATGACCTGTTACATCCCAATTTAAGAGCAAAGCTAGCAGAGCAGAGTTCTAATTATAGAACATAGGTATCCAGTGAAGCACATTCTGTCAAATTTTTCTGTTTTTATTCTGGGTCATGTATTTAAATTCTCTATAAATTCATCAATTCTCGACAGATTTGCAAAATTCTTTTTTTGTTGACGGGGTAAGACATTCTTTTTTCCAATGATGACAAATATATCACACATTTTAAACTTTAAAGGCTTTGAAATCAGTTCAAAGTATGACCAAACTTCAAACTGCCACCAAACAACCAAATCAACCCCGATCTGAAAAAACTAAATTTCTTAAAAAAGTACTCTTTAGGGCTTTTGATTTTACCCATATTCTTTCGTTAAAATATTTTTAGATTTTGAGATATTTAAGGTCAAAGAAAAAACCAATAATCGTAATATGACCTTGACCTTTGCTTTTTTGAAATTTTGAAACTCCCGAAGTCCTTTGAAACAAAAAACAATACAATCTGTGAAAATTTCATGAAGATTGATTCAAAATAATGGCAGAATCCTCCAAAACAAAAAAAATGCCTATTCTCAAAAAAAAAATTCCTCCATATTTTAGTGCACTTTGACCGCTTATTGAAACCCAATTTTATGCATTTTCTGAAATCGCCACCCCATAATATTTTGTGCGCAAAGATCTTAGGAATCAATTTCAAAAAACAGAATGAGCGTATCTAATTTTCTAACAAAAATGGGCATGTTTTTCGTGGACACCACCCTAATTTGCCAGATTTTTTCAAAGATTCAAAACATTCAACCTTTTTCTAGCTCAAAAGTTTCAAAGATTTTGGATATTGTCACTCATCATATTTTAACGGGCGTTGACAGAGAACAGAATGCAAAAAACTCCCATACATATAAAATGTCAAATGACAGATTTTATCGGCAATTATATGTTTTGATGCTAAACGCCACCTAGCGGCAAAACTTAGTACTAAAATGAAAAACAAACTTAGTGGTGCACAACTTCAGATAAAATGTGAGTATGCATGGAAATTTTCATATTTGTAGCACTTCTAATCATGTCGCAACAGCGGCCACAAAAAAAGTGCAAAGAATAATAATAATGGAAAAAAAAAAAGGGAAAAATAAAAACAAGAAGAACAGTAGGTTTTCGCGGCTGCGTTGCAGTACACGAAAACCTAATTCCGGTTAAAATTTAGAATAGGGTATCCCGAAGCAGGCGTAAAATTGCTGTGCTACGCGATACTTCCCGCTTCACCAGCCCGCTAAGCCTGTGACAGAGAAATCACACATTTGTTTGCAGATGGTTTTATATCTAATTCTTAGTCAATATCCCTCTGTGAACGAGCTGCTTTAAACAAACATACCTATTAAACTTAAAAAAGCGAAATCAATGAATAAAATCACGTTGTCCATAAATTGCCTGCGTGTACACGTTTCACATGCAGTAAGTAATGTGCACACGCTTGCATATCTCTAAAACCTAAACGTTATGTGTAATTCAGAATTTAACTGCTCAGGGAACTAAAATCTGAATCTAATTTCATTTCTGTGACTTTATTGAGAGAGCTAAACATCGGATTAAAATAAAGTATGGGACGGAAACGATCTCGAGCGAAACGAAACCAAAACAACTTGTCACAGTTGGTTCCATATCGCGCACCGAGAATCGAAAGAGATTTTGAACCTTGGCCTGAAGACTTTGCAAGTTACTGCTGTACAACTGGTGATCATCTCTTTTTTTTTTCGGGTTTATGGTGACGGACGGATAGCCGATGTGCCAGACTTTGCGATTATTTAGACCGGTAGGCCTGTCAGAACTCAGGGCGCTTCCAAGTACTACACGTAGAATAGAACACAGAGAAATTTCCACAAAATGAACACAGAGAAATTTCCACAAGTGAATGTATGATTTTAATTATAGTTTTGGGTCTTGCTGTATTTTTTGGACCCTATTTCTGACAGGGTAAGGCATTTGGTGGGTTTAAATTAACAGGTCGATTTTCCGAAAACAGACTTACGCGGTGATCTCCCTGCTACAGTACATAATCGTACGTTGAGCGTTTTGGAAAAACCGATTACAGAAAATAACTAGATTGTTGGTATATAAAAGAAGTTGGCGGGCTATGTTTTCATTCTTTCGATTTCATGTTTTAAGGCTGCTTAAGACGATTTAAAGGAGTGATTTATTTTATATTGGATTATATAAAATGACGAGGGCAGAAAAATAACAAAGCGGAAAATGGTGACCGTCAAACGACATCAACTGAAAAACAGAATGTAGGACAAAAAGGCAGGAAAAAAAAAAAACGTAGACCGGAAATACAGATTAAACCATCAAATGTTCGCTATTCACAATGTTCCATTGCGAACACCTTTTCTGATGGTGGTAAAATTATGGACCTAGTAGAGGATATACAGCATGGGAAATGTTTTGTGTCGGCAATTCCAACCATTTCGGTGATAAGAATGAATGGAAAATGGTACTCTGCTGATAATCGCCGATTGTGGTTTTCAAAGAGCTCGAACGAAATGGTCATCTCCGGACAATTAAGGTAAAAGTTTCAAAACATATGTTCCAGGGAAAATGACGACAAAAAATGACGGCACCTCCATTGAAATAAGAAAGGGCGGAAAAACGGACGATGATAACAAAGTTGTGCAGAGTACGGATTCTCACACAGATTCCGACTGGCGATCTGGACATGAGTATGACTATACTGATAGTGAGAGTGGTGATTTCGAAGAAAGTAGTGACGAAGAGAATGATTTGGTGGGGGCGAGGGCATTTCCAGCCCTAGCTCTTGCTATCAGCCATATGTCAAACCATTGTCTTTCTGTCATTCGAACTATGAAAATGATTGTATTGACAATCCTGTCTCTCTATACCTAACAGACATATCAAGGAAACAAATCCGGCTAAACCAACAGTTGGAATGGCTATTAGAAGTTCTTTTCGGGCTGCTGACGAGGTAAAACCTAGATCTACTTCAAGGCCTAACACCTCTCTTACTAGCCAGAACTTGTCAGATACTTTGATGATCTGCTCAGAATCGGCTCGGGTATGAACAAGCTTGTTGATCTATACAATAATAGACAAGTCGGGGAAACAAAGCCTGCAAGACCAACAGTTGGAGTGGCTGGGAGAAACTCCTTTCGGGCTACTGACGAGTTTAGTCCTAGATCTAGTTCAAAACCAAAACCCTCTTCCCCTACCATCAGTTATGATCGCCGGAACTTGTTCGATGATTTTGATGGTCTGTCCAGAACTGGCACGGGCATATACCGAGAGGGAAGACACATTTATTCATCCGGTAACCCTCCAAATGGTCATTCTTCTTCCTCAAACTTTTCCCATGAAATTGGAACAAGCAGATCACGTGAACCATACCAGAACAGCGGAAATCAGGACACGTTTTTCGGGAACAGACCAACTCCGTCGTACCAAAGAGAAAGTCATGCTGCTTCTAAGAAGAACCAAAACTCTGACGACTCTCTTTGTACAATACTTTAACAGTTACATTTCACTTTGTTATTCTTTAGTTGTTGTTTTTTTTGTTATAAATTATGTTATTAAATCGAAAGTTGTTTCGATTGTTTTGTTAAACATGCAGAGTATACGCTAAGGGAAATAATACGAAATATTGAAATACATATTTACAAGAAGAGTTATCTCTCTTATGATCGGTAATTACACACTCTTCAATCCTTTGTATGTTTTTTTTCCGTGTTTTCCTTGAGAAGGTATCTGTTAAATAAAATAGTTTTGTTTATACATTTGTTATTTATTCCTGCTGTCTCTCTCTCTCTCTGAGCATTTAAAACAATGTCTATGATTGGGTGCGCACATAACATTTTATGCAACGACGCTTGTCCCAGTGTGCATGTAAGTGTGGGCAAGAAATAGCGTCCTGTAACTGTTGTGTATGGTCATGTTTTGAAATAACTTGACACGAGTGATCTTAAGGAAAAAGACAATGTGTTGCGAGCAAGAACCAGTCCGCTAAGGTCACATCGGTTGACCTAAACATCTTGTCTCGGTTGTAATTTTGTTGTGAACGGTTGTGTTTTGAAATAAGCATAGGTGATCCATAGGACAAGACGATGTGTCTCGAACAAGAACCAATTGCTAGTTGGTGGTCAAGGTTCACAACACTCGAATGACCTTATAATTGTGTCCCGGCTGTAACTCTGTTGTGAAAAAAAACAAGAACTTGTCACTTGCTTCAAGTTCAAGATCACAGCTGTTTGGTTTACCTTAACATGTCCGGGCTGTAACTTTGTTGTGTTTGGTCAAGTTTCGAAATTGGACAAATTGTGCCTGGAACTAGGTAATTTTCGCAAATAAAAACAAAGTTGTAGTTTCAAGGTCTGGGTCGCAGCACTCAGTTAACCTTAGAGTCTGTGTATTCCATTTTGTCCAGGCTATAACTTTTTGTGTAGAAAATTTTTTCGCGTTCGTGTTTCTTTGCGTTATAATATTTAAATTTGGCGTAAAACGCATTTTATTTGCATATTGCAATTTTTATAAAAAAAAAGTTTTGTTGTAATCCAATAGGTTTTTGATAGACGGACTTCTAAACCCAAAAAAACTTAAAAAATATATTCGGCGTAGGAGAAAATAAACGAATTTCCAGTTTCTAGAACTTTTCCCCGGAAGCGCGCGAAAGGACCGAACCAAAAAAATTTAGTCCTTAGAAATAAGAATATTCTATTTTTTCTATGAAATATATTATTTTAGACGGTAATCAAAAAAATTATTCTGTAAATAGGTTGTTTGAATTTTTTCATTCATTATTGATTGCAATTAGATATAAAGCGTTATTTGTTGTTTTGGTTTTGGGAATTAATTTTCAAAGAGCTTCGGCAGGCTGGAGAATTCAATAACATGTAATTAAGGGGGTTTCATGTTAACACGGTGGATTCTTTTTTGTTGTTTTAAATCATTTTCACAAAGAGCATTCCTCAATTGATGAAAAGGATTGTATTTAATTATGAATTCATTTCTGTTTACATCAAAAGGAAAAGTAATAACACCAAGCTGAATGAATATACAAGATGCACCCTTTTTACAGTAATTTTATAGTCCATACGTGCGTTAACAATAAACAGGAGTCCTTTTATTCAGCTTTTGGAATTTTACCCTGTTACGTACATTTGATTGGTTTAAGAGCATTGAAATCGAAATTATACAGCTCGCGAAAAAAGCCAATGAGTTTTTTTATTGATTTTGTTAACCAGGTACATAGGAGGGGGCATGACCCCGCATGGGGTTAGGCAATTATATTAAATTTTAAAGTAAAAGACCCCCTGAACCCCTGAAAAAAAACTTGGATATTCCCTGGAAAATTTTAAAAGAAGAAGAGAAACCCCCCAAAATTTCGAGTTGTGTAGTATGGTAATTTTCAAGTTGGCCAACACATCCCTGTCGAAAAACCCCTCCGCGTTTAATGACATTGTAAAAAAAATCGGTTCCTTTGTTAATATCTCATCAGATCGTACGGTAATATTTTTAAATGTGGCCATGGGTTCTCCCCAAACCTCCCTTGGACAAGCCAAAAGTCCATGGAATCAAGGAAACTCACAGACGCTAGGGTAATTTTTTCAATACATTTGAGCCAGGGTTCACCCTTAACTCATCTGGATCCAGACAATAGTCCGGAAACAAGGAAATCATCAGTATCGTTACCGGATTTTTCATTTAAATTTGAGCCTGGGTTCCCCCTACCTCTCTGGACCACAAAAGTATCCAGGAAAATATAGGAAAATCATCAGTATCGTTCCGTGATATTTTCATTTAATTTGAGCATGGGTTCACCCCATACCTCATCGGACCAGCCAAAATCCAGGAACTCAAGGAAATCATCATATCGCTCGGTAATTTTTTCAATAAATTTGAGCCATGGGTTATCCCCATACCTATCTGCATCAAGCCAAATGTCTGGACATAGGAAATCATCATTATCGTTGATGTATTTTCATTTAATTTGACCATGGGTTCACCCCCATATATCTGCTCCAGCCAAAAGTCCATGGAACTAAAAGGAAAAAACCTCAGTTCGTTAGAGGATATTTTCATTTAATTTGAGCCATGGGTTCACCCCCATACCTTTATCCTGGATCCAGCCAAAAAATCATGGAACTCAAGGAAAAACTCATCAGTATCGCTAGGGTAATTTTTCAATTAATTTGAGCCATCGGTTCAACCCCATACCTCATCTGGATCACCAAAAGTCCATGAACTAAAAGGAAACTCATCATATTGTTAGTGATATTTTCATTTAAAATTTTAGCCATGGGTTCACCCTCATACCTCATCTGGATCCAGCCAAAAGTCCTTGGAACTGAAGGAAACTCATCAGTATCGCTACGGTAATATTTTCAATACATTTGAGCCATGGGGTTTACCCCTCATACCTCATCTGGATCAGACAATTCCATGGAACTCAAGGAAACTCATCAGTTTCGCTAGGGTATATTTTCAATTAATTTGAGCCATGGGTTCCCCCACCTCATCTGGATCCAGCCAAAAGTCCAGGAACTAAGGAAACTCATCAGTATCGTACGTGATTTTTTTTCATTAATTTGAGCCATGGGTTCACCCTCATACCTCATCGGATCCAGCCAAAAGTCCATGGAACTAAGGAAAACTCATCAGTATCGCTAAGGTATTTTTTCATAATTTTTAGCCATGGGTTCACCCTCATACCTCATCTGGATCCAGACAAATCCTGGAACTAAGGAAACTCATCAGTATCGTTTGGTGAAAATTTTCATTAAATTGAGCCATGGGTTCACCCCCAACCTCATTGGATCCAGCCAAAAGTCCTGGAACTAAGGAAACTCATCAGTATTGTAGGTAAATTTTCATTTAATTTGAGCATGGGTTACCCCCTACCTCATCTGGATCCAGCCAAAGTCCATGGAACTAAGGAAACTCATCAGTATCGTAGGTATATTTTCATTTTAATTTGAGCCATGGGTTCACCCTCATACCTATCTGGATCCAGCAAAATCATGGAACTCAGGAAACTCATCCCGTTTCGCTAGGGGAATATTTTCATTAATTTGAGCCATGGGTTCACCCCCTTTCCTCATCTGGATCAAGCCAAAAGTCCATGAAACTAAGGAAACTCATCAGTATTGTTTGGTATATTTTCAATTAATTTGAGCCATGGTTCACCCCATACCTCATCTGGATCCAGCCAAAAGTCATGGGAATCAAGGAAATCATCAGTATCGCTAGGGTAATTTTTTAATTAATTTAAACATGGGTTCACCCCCCTACCTCATCTGGATTAAACCCAAAAATCCATGGAACTAAAGGAAACTCATCAGTATTGTTTGGTATATTTTCATTTTAATTTGAGCCATGGGTTTTACCCCCATACCTCATCTGGATCCAGCCAAAAGTCATGGAACTATAGGAAACCATCATATCGTACGTAAAATTTTCATTAATTTAAACATGGGTTCACCCCATACCTCTCTGGATGCAAAAAAGTCCAGGAACTAAAGGAAAACTAAACAGTATTGTTAGGTGATATTTTCATTTAATTTGAGCCATGGGTTCACCCCATACCTCATCGGATCCAGACAAATGCCAGGAACTCAGGAAATCATCAGTATCCTAGGTAATTTTTCAATACATTTGAGCCATGGGTTCACCCCCTACCTCATCTGCATCAAGCCAAATGTCCTTGGAACTATAGGAAACTCTATATCGTTAAAGTGAATTTTCATTTTAATTTGAGCCATGGGTTCACCCCATACCTCTCTGGATCCAGCCAAAAGTCCATGGAACTGAAGGAAACCCTCATATCGCTACGGTGATATTTTCCTAAATTTGAGATGGGTTCACCCTCATACCTCATCTGGATCCGACAAAAGTCCATGGAACCAAGGAAACCTCATTTCGTAGGGTAATATTTCAATTAATTTGAGCCATGGGTTATCCCCATACCTCATCTGGATCCAGCCAAAAGTCCATGGAACTAAAGGAAACTATCAGTTTGTTAGAGTGTTATTTTCATTTAATTTGAGCCATAGTTCACCCCATACTCATCGGACAGCCAAAAAGTCTATGGAACTCAAGGAAACTCTCGTTCGCTAGGGTAATATTTTCAATTTTTGAGCCATGGGTTCACCCCCATACCTCATCTGGATCCGCCAAAAGTCCATGGAACTAAAGGAAACTCAAGTATTGTTAGATGAATTTCATTTAATTTGGCCATGAGTTCACCCTCATACCCATTGGATCCAGCCAAAAGTCTCTGGAACTCAAAGGAAATATCAGTTATCCTAGGGTAATATTTTCAATTTAATTTGAGATGGGTCACCCCCAACCCACTGGATCCAGCCAAAAGTCCATGGAACGAAGGAAACTCTTATCGCTACGGTTAATATTTTCAATAATTTGAGCCTGGGTTCACCCCCATCCTCCCCCATTTTTTTTCAAGCCAAAAGTCCTGGAACATTTAGGAAACTCATAGTATCCGTTAGGTGTATTTCATTTAATTTGAGCCTGGGTTTCCCTCATACCTCTTGGACCAGACAAAAGTCCTGGAATGAAGGAAACCATCGTATCGCTACGGTATATTTTCATAAATTTGAGCCATGGGCACCCTCATACCTCATCTGGATCCAGACAAAAGTCCTGGAATCAAGGAAAATCACAGTTTTCGCTAGGGAATATTTTTCAATTTTAAATTTTAGCATGGGTTCCCCCCATAACCTCACGGATCCAGCAAAAGTCCATGAAACAAAGGAAACTCAAAGTATTTGTTAGAGTGATATTTTCATTTAATTTGACCGAGTTCACCCTCATACTCATCTGGACCAGCCAAAAGTCTAGGAACCAAGGAAACTCTCATTATCGCTTAGGGAAATTTTCAATTAATTTGAGCCTGGGTTCACCCCTACCTCACTGGATTAGCAAAAGTCCATGGAACAAAGGAAAAATATCAGTATTGTTTGAGTGATATTTTCATTTAATTTGGATGGTTTCAACCTCATACCTCATCTGGATCCAGCCAAAAGTCATGGAACTATAGGAAACTCTCAGTTCGCTACAGTTATTTTAATTAATTTGACCATGGGTTCACCCCCATACCTCCTGGATCCACAAAAGCCATGGAACTATAGGAAACTCATATACGCTACGGTAATTTTTCATTAAATTTGAACTGGGTTCACCCTCATCCTCATCGGATCCACCAAAAGTCCTGGAACCAAGGAAACTCACAGTATCGTACGGTAATATTTTCAATTAATTTGAGCCTCGGTTCACCCCTACACAATGCATCAAGCCAAATGAATGGAACTATTGGAAACTTCGTATCGTTAAGTGAATTTCATTAATTTGACCATGGGTTCACCCTCATACCTCATCTGGACCAGCCAAAGTCCATGGAAACAAAAGGGGAAAATTTTTATATCGAAGGTAATATTTTCAATACATTTGAGCCATGGGTTCACCCTCATACCTCTCTGGACAAACCGCAAAGTGTCAAAACTTAGCCAAAATCCCCCATACCTCACTCTTGTGATGCCTACCATGTGGGGTCAATCGTTAGTGCCTGATTGACTATATGGGGTTTCCTTTGCAATGTGAGGTGACCCCACATTGCAAAGTGTCAAAACTTAGCCAAAATTTTTTTCAGGGGGTTTCAGAGCATGCCTGATCTCAACCCCACATGGAACAGACAAATGCTATGTACCCCGCATGGAACAGACAGTTTCTGTGACAGACATATTGTTTTTTGGTAAAGACAGAGTGTATATGCGCCTCTGTTGTTTTGTTTAGAAGTTATAAATAATAGGGATTTTTCTTTTGGGGTCGCTGTCTAAGAACCAATGAAACAGCAGCAAAACAGACAATTTATTTGTGTCATATGGGGTTTTCTACACTTCCTGTTTGTACTGAATCCAGGCTGATCTGAAAGGTAAGAGATCTTTTTTATCATTCTTAAATAATTCATTGTACCATGAATCATTAACACATTGGGGTTGATCTAAGGCAACAAAATTGTTCATTCTGTAGTGAACACCATCTTTCCAAAGTTGGCTGCCATTTACAAATATATCATTGTTCCCGCCATTTTGAATGTAAAATAAAAAAAAACAACAGACAATGATCTGCAGATTTACGATTGATTATGCGCTGTATCAGTGAATTTAACAATCATGTTATTTTAAATAGGTATTAGTATTTCTCCAATGGTCTCAAGTTGTGAGGTTGTCCTACTCAGTAGCCTTGCTGTTGCTTGGATTGTGTTGGCTTTGGTGGCATACCTTTGCACATCTATGTATTTTAAAGGTATGTGTGATAAATTTAATGAAAATATCACGGTAACGATACTGATGAGTTTCCTTGAGTTCCATGGACATTTGTCTGGATCCAGATGAGGTATGAGGGTGAACCCATGGCTCAAATGTATTGAAAATATTACCGTAGCGTACTGATGAGTTTCCTTCAGTTCCATGGACTTTTGGCTGGATCCAGATGGGTATGAGGGTGAAAACCATGGCTCAAATTAAATGAAAATATCACTTAACAAAACTGATGAGTTTCCTTTAGTTCCATGGGGCTTTTGGCTGGATCCAGATGAGGTATGAGGGTGAAACTCGATGGCTCAAATTTATTGAAAATATTACCGTAGCGATACTGATGAGTTTCCTATAGTTCAATGGACTTTTGGCTGGATCCAGATGAGGTATGAGGGTGAACTCATGGCTCAAATTAAATGAAAATATCACTCTAACAATACTGATTAGTTTCCTTTAGTTCCATGGACTTTTGTCTGCATCCAGATGAGGTATGAGGGTGAACCCATGGCTCAAATTAATTGAAAATATTACCGTAGCGATACTGATGAGTTTCCTTCAGTTCCATGGACTTTAGGCTGGATCCAGATGAGGTATGAGGGTGAACCCATGGCTCAAATTAAATGAAAATATCACTCTAACAATACTGATGAGTTTCCTATAGTTCCCAAAGGACTTTTGGCTTGATGCAGATGAGATATGGGGGTGAAACCCATGGCTCAAATTTAATGAAAATATCACTCTAACGATACTGATGAGGTTCCTATAGTTCCATGGACATTTGTCTGGATCCAGATGAGGTATGAGGGTGAACCCATGGCTCAAATGTATTGAAAATATTACCGTAGCGATACTGATGAGTTTCCTTCAGTTCCTGGACTTTTGGGTAGAGCAGATGAGGTATGAGGGTGAACCCATGGCTCAAATTTAAATGAAAATATCACGGTCACGATACTGATGAGTTTCCTATAGTTCCATGGACTTTTGGCTGGATCCAGATGAGTATGGGGGTGAACCCATGGGTCAATTAATTGAAAATATGACCCTAGCGAAACTGATGAGTTTCCTTGAGTTCCATGGACATTTGTCTGGATCCAGATGAGGTATGAGGGTGAAACCCATGGCTCAATGTATTGAAAATATTACGTAGCGATACTGATGGTTTCCTTCAGTTCCATGGACTTTTGGCTGGATCCAGATGAGGTATGAGGTGAACCCATGGCTCAAATTAATGAAATATCACTCTAACGATACTGATGAGTTTCCCATAGTTCCATGGACATTTGGCTTGATGCAGATGAGGTTTTGGGGATGAACCGATGGCTCAAATTAATTGAAAATATTAACCCTAGCGATACTGATGAGTTTCCTTGAGTTCCATGGACTTTTGGCTGGATCCAGATGAGGTATGAGGGTGAACCCATGGCTCAAATTTAATGAAAATATCATGGTAACGATACTGATGGGTTTCCTATAGTTCCATGGACTTTTGGTGGATCCAGATGAGGTATGGGGGTGAACCCATGGCTCAAATTTAATGAAAATATCACGGTAACGATACTGATGAGTTTCTTGAGTTCCATGGACATTTGTCTTTGGGTCCAGATGGGTATGTGGGTGAACCCATGGCTCAAATTTAATTGAAAAAAATTACCGTAGCGATACTGATGAGTTTCCTATAGTTCCATGGGCTTTTGGCTGGATCCAGATTTAGGTATGGGGTGAACCCATGGCTCAATTAATTGAAAATATTACTTAGCGGGG